>LPNX010100716.1:1442631-1510370 GCA_001517045.1 Pseudotsuga menziesii | reverse complement strand
AAAAAATTTAACTTTGTGATTTTTGGTAGGTTTAAAAAGAGAAATCCACGCGCCGTCGGAAGTAACCGTCGGATTTTGGATCGAAATGTAGTAGTGTCTTATGTGCAGAATGCAAAATTAAGAAAGAAGACAAACAATGTATTTATCATATTATTTCCAAACTTGGACCTGCATATTTTGTTTTTGTATCTACATTCTACTCCATGAAAGAATCGTTGACTATAGCTAGCTATCAAGAGCCTAGTCTTGAATTCTTTTGTGATTCCTTAATTAGAGAGAAAGATAGCTCATTCATCTTGGAATAATTAACAATGCAGATACATCTGGGAAAGCCTTATTGTTTCAACATAAAGAAAAGTCCAAGCCTCCCAAGAAACAAAATTTTCGCAATAATAAGCCAAACAACAAGGGTCCCAAACCCTCTCGGTCATCTCCTTGTTTAAAAAATGACAAAGGATCCAAGCCAAAAGGAAAGAAGACTGAGCGTCATTGCAATTTTTATGGGAAAGAAAATCATGATGAATCTAAGTGTTTCAAGAAGATTGCAGCATTGGAAGCAGCAATGAAGAAGTACCACATCATCCTAGATTCGTCTTTAGAATATACCTCTCATGGACATGCACTTTGTGCTTCTGGTTACTCTTATACTGCATGTTCTTCTTCTACTTCAATTGAATGGGTCATTGATTCTGGAGCATCTTATCATATGGCTAAGGATCAAGCCATCTTTTCTACTATGCATGAATATAACATGAAACAAATATTTGTTGGTGATGATAGATCTCTAAGTGTTGTAGGATATGGAACAGTTCCAGTAGAAAATGGTCATTTCAGTGCTATACTATGTGTTCCAAAAATTTCCTGCAATTTGTTATCAGTCTATCAAATTACTCATTCAGGTGAAGGTAAAATTATGACATATACACCTCACCAAGTTGTAATCAAGGATTTTAAAAATCCTCAAAATGTTCTTGCTACTGGAATTGTAGATGATATTACCAGGTTGTATAAATTTAACAACTTTGGGTCATCACCTTTTCCTTCAATTTTTGTTGCTCATAGTGATAACTTGAGAAAACTTTGCCACGAGCGATTTGGTCACTTAAATTATCGCTCATTGCAACAACTATGTAAATACAATATGGTGACTAGTCTTCTGATGGTATCTTGCAAGGATGGTGTTTGTTCCCATTGTGTACTCAGAAAACATCATCGGGACAGTTTTGACAAACGTGCATCTTGGCACGCCTCGGTTCCCTTGGAGATTGTGCATAGTGGCTTGTGTGACCCTCTTCCATATGCATCATTTTCTAGTTTCAACTATTTCTTAACTTTCATTGATGACTACTCCAGACGCACTTGGTTTTACTTCCTAAAACTTAAGAGCGAAGTATCTAACATGTTCTTGGCCTACAAGGACCTTGTTGAAAAACAATCTGGTCATCAAATTATTAAGTTAAGATCTGACAATGGAGGAGAATATGTTAACAACAAGTTCACTAATTTATGCATTGAACAAGGAATCCAACAACAACACATTATTCCATATACACCACAACAAAATGGTGTAGCTGAATGGAAGAACCACACTTTAAAAGAAATGGATAATTGTATGATCCATTCTAAGGGACTAAGTCTTCAATATTGGGCTGAGCCCATAAATTGTGCAAATTACATAGTTAACTACACACCCACTAAATTTTTACAAGGTATAACACCGAAATAAGCATGGAGTAAAATTAAACTAGATGTAAGTCACTTTCGTGTGTTTGGTTGTGAAGCATGGGCTCACATTCCGAATGAAAAATGGAAAGCATTGTAGCCTAAAAGTGAAAAGTGCATATTTGTTGGATATTCTAAAGATGTAAAAGGTTATAGACTTCTTCAGCCCCATTCACATGATATAATCATTAGAAGAGATGTTAAATTTGATGAAAATCTCTTAGCCTGTGAGCCTAAATTGGCAGGTGTGTCATCTTTGTCCTGCGAGCCTGATTCAGTGATTGTGCCTTCTTCTTCTTCTTCTTTCAACTTCCTTAATAGGTTTCCAACTCTAGTTTCTGATGATGACAGTGAGAATGAAAATCCACCTCCGCCTGCTCATGTTCATCCAATTGCACCAGCACTAATGCTTCCTCGATGGGTCTGTTCAACATGTGAAGGAGCTAGTGATCTTGATGTTTATCCTAAAGATCAACGTTGAACTCGTTCTCAGTTTCAGCAAGCCTCTTCTCTTTTGGTTCAAGTTTCTGAGAATCATGATCTAGAAACTTTTGCGGAAGCTTCAAGAAATCCAGATTGGGATGCAGCTATGGATGAAGAATATCGTTCCTAATTGGTGAACAATACTTGGGATCTTGTTCCTCTTCCAAAAGGAAGAAAACTTGTCAGATGTAAATGGGTCTACAAAACTAAGTATGCATCAAATGGAAGTGTTGAAAGACTTAAGTCAAGGTTAGTTGCCAAAGTTTTTTTCCAAGTTGAAGGGATTGACTACAATGAAACCTTTTCTCCTATCGCAAAAATGAATTACATCCGCCTTATTCTTTCCCTTGCAGCCTTACATTACTAGGAAGTCCATCAAATGGATGTCAAGTCTGCCTTTTTACATGGTGATTTATAGGAGGAAATTTACATGGAACAACATCCTGGATATGTTCAGGATAACTCTATCATTGTCTGTCTCCTTAAGAAATCCTTATATGGCCTTAAGTAAGCTCCTAAATCTTGGTATGCCAAAATGGATAGCTTTCTCCTTGACACTGGTTTTTCTAGATGCCATTCTGACCCCAATGTCTTTACCAAGAAAGTAGGAAACCATATCATCATACTTTTTCTTTATGTTGATGATCTTATCATTACTGGTAGTGACCCTAAACTTATAACACATGTGAAATCCAGTCTTAAGCAAAAATTTTAAATGTCAGACTTAGGACATTTGCATTATTTTCTTGGTCTCCAAGTCTTGCAAACCAAAGAAGGAATCTTTCTTTCCCAGTCTAAGTATGCTTGTGACCTTAGTCATTGCTTCCACATGGAAGATTGTAATCCAGCCCCTTCTCCCTTCCAGTCTGGAGTCAAACTTTCTACCACTTGTACTTCCCCTGAAGTAGATGCAACCTTGTATCGTCATCTTGTTGGTAGTCTTTTATACTTCACTCATTCCCATCCTGACCTTTCCTTTGTCGTGTGTCGTGTTGCCTGTTATATGAAAATTCCTCATGAAAGTCACTGGAAAGCAGCAAAAATAATACTTCGATATATTTGAGGTACAATTTAGTTTGGGATTCATTATAGTACAGGAAGGAAACCTTTGTTGATTGGTTTCACTGATTCAGATTGGGTCAGCAATCCTGATGATCGAAAGTCTACTATAGGTTATGTTTTCAATCTGAGATCTGGACCTATCACTTGGGCTTGTAAGAAACAACAAGCTATTGCTCTTTCTTCAGTAGAAGCAGAATATCGAGCCATAGTTAATGCCAGTTGAGAAGCTTTATGGCTTTGAAAGATCCTTTCAGGGTTTGGATTCGAGTAGCAGCAGCCTACTCCACTTTGGTGCGATAATCAAAGTGCCATCAAGCTTGCCAAAGATCCAGTTCTACATCAATGCAACAAACACATTGAGCTACACATGCACTTCATCAGAAATCTCGTTCATGATCGTGTTCTTGAAATGATCCATTGCCCTATAGATGATCAAGTTGCAGACATCTTCACCAAGTCTCTTACAGAAGCAAAGTTTTCTAAACTTTGATCTATGTTAGGAGTTTAGGAATGTGTCCTTAAGGGGGGATAGGCTCTAATGCCTCCTTCCTTCTGCTAATAATGTCACTTTTGTAAATCCTTCAATCCTATCCCAAGTTGTTCTTAAGGGGGGATGTTAGGATATTTAGACACTTAGGAGTTAGTTAAGATCAACTTGTGTAATATATCCGTTAGGTAAATTGTGTTACTTTAGTATGCATTAGTATGCATTTGTAAATATTCTAATCCGACGGTCACGATATGCTCTAGACATAAAGTGATCTAACGGTTCAATTTCTCTTAGATCATACCTACCATTGATCCGTGGCTTAACACCCGATTGGTCCATGATCTCTATTTAAAGAGCATGGAGGGTCCTTGGCTAGTTGATTGATTATGAGAAGCTCATGTAACTTTCTTTATTTTGCATAATAAATTGCTCCAAGTAACTATTTGGCTGGGGCCATGGACTGTTTCCCTCCCGAGGGTTTTAACCACGTAACAAACATCGGTGTATTGATCTGTGATCTTTTTGTGTGAAGTGGTTTCTCTAGGTGTTCGGTCTTTTGGGAGTACCCTGTGTTTATTACTTCCCACCAAAGAGGATAAGGACTCCAGCTAAAAAGAAATCCAAGAAAAGTAACTCAATGGAAATGGCTTTAATCATTGATGGATTACTTGATGATGTCAAAAATTAGATAGGTGAATGTAACTCTACAATGGAAATTTGGGACAAGATAAAATAACTCTACTCAGTTGATCAAAGAGCAAAAGGAATATTTGTTATTATCAAGGATGTTAGTGAAGATGAATAAATCCTATTTATAGTGAACTTGTACGGACTTCCATGTGTCACTGTTTCATCATCATGGTCTTAAACTTTTTACCATAGAAAGTACAGTCCGTTCCCTATCTGGAACGTCTTTTTAAAATTCATTTGGACCTTCGTAGCCCGATATATAGAAATTCTCCCTAGATGTCCTATTTAGGGATGAATCCTAGAAGGGGATGGAACCCTGATTTGAAGGAATCATATCTCCTAGAATATATTGAAAATGAGGCTGCAATTTTTATACAGGGTTCATTGAGATTTTATCTTTGGCCTGTGAAAATTTAATCCCATAAGACTTCTTCAATCCTGAGATATAGAAAATGTACCAAAACTACGAGTTTTAGTATTTTAGGGTTTTTCAGGCCCAGGGTCAAACTAGGGTTTTACTTTCCCAGAGTTTCACTCAACCAAAAAATTAGACCTTGGTGTCTAAACTTTGATTTTGATGAGGAGAGAAATCCTATGCTGGGCTCACTCAAAAATTCCTCTTCTCTAAAAATCCCTAATTTCCCGCAGCAAAAACTAAAAATGCCCGAAATCAAATTCTGCTTCGACAGAAAGATGTGCCCTTCAATGGAGAGTTAGCCTAGCTTCCTTTTGTTGATGGATTGTGGAGAGAGACTGAAAAAGTAAGAAGCCATGGCTTCTACAGCTGTATAGTGTCTTCTTCTCAGGTTAGCTCTGATACCATGTTACATTTTTATCATTTAAGCAATATGATCTTAAGATCTTATCTGAGAGAATAACATGCACAAAAAATAATCACAAGAGACAAGAGACATAAATAATTTTCCTTGGGGAAACCATAAAGGAGAAAACCCTGCAACTTCTTCAGAGATATAATAAGCACCAGTAGCAAAAGTAAAACCCGAAAACATAATGATGATCTCCATCATCTGATCTCTCTCACTTGTGCCAGCACTTCCTCTCTCACTCATGCGCCCCAGTTGAGTGAGTGTATGTTACAAATAGAGAGACTCACTCTCTATTTATACTAGTTTCCAACTTGACAATTACTTACCACCGTCGACTTCTCTAGAAGAGTCTAATAACCCTAGTGCCCCACAACTGTGGGGAATTTTCCCCCCGATCAACAAGGAGGGTTAACCTCAACTCAAATGTGACTTTATTATATTAATTACTCTCCCGATAAGAACATCGAGGTACAATGAAATGAAAATGATTCTCCCAAATAGGAACATCGGGATACAATATAAGATATACAAGTGAATACATTCTGAAGTTACAAATACATCAACACACCCTCTTAACAAGGAAGGTATTCTCTTGACACAATTCATCAGCACAAGTCTTCTTCTCTAAATCATCATCAAAGTTGGATCATTACTGGATCATCATCATCACTGGATCATCATCAAATTTGGATCATCACTGGATCATCATCATCATCACTGCTTCCATTATCTCGATCAAATGGTGCTATCTCTCAATTCTTCTCATCATAGGAATTTCTACAGAGCCAACCCTTTTTCATGCTGGTTGTATTCCTAGACTCCATGTAGGTCTTCATCTTATTTAGCACTTATATCTAACCCAGTCAGAAAGGCCCTCCCAGCACTTACATCTTACCAACGGAGGAACACATCCACCACCATGTCAAAAAGGCATGCCCAACACTCACATCTAACCATGGGAGGAACACACCCACCACCATGTCAGAAAGGCCTAGCACTCACATCCAACCATGGGAGGAACACATCCAAGAACCATGTCGGAAAGGCTCAACACTTATATTAACCAGCATGGTACGACACACCTACTACCATCTGTGAAAAGGATCCAACACTTACATCTGCTGGCATGGTAGGACACACCTACTACCATCCATGGAAATGCCCCAGCACTTACATCTACTAGCATGGTAGGACACACCTACTACCATTTAGAGAAATTCCCCAGCACTTACATCTATTGGCATGGTAGGACACACCTACTACCATCTAGAGAAAGGCCCTGCACTTATACCTACCAGCATGGTAGGACACACCTACCACCATCTGTGGAAAGGATTTGCACTTACATCCACCGACATGGTAGGACACACCTACTATCATCCAGGGAAAGGATCAGCACTTAAATATAACCATGGGAGGAACCAATCCTACCACCATGTCAGAAGGGAACAACACTTATATCTGACCATGGGAGGAACCAATCCTGCCACCATGTCAGAAGGGAACAACACTTATATCCGACCATGGGAGGAAGCAATCCTACCACCATGTCAAAAGGGCTTACGAACTCATCACTTCCCATTGGAAGGAACCTCAATCTAGAGAACACTAAGATTCTCTGTGAAGTACTCAAACTTCACTCTAGCCCTTTCTAGCATAGAATCACATCAGGGTTGATTACGTCCTAGGATAACCTAGGAGCTTCGCCAGGACCAATTACATCCGAGTACAACCTACAGGACCATTTACGTCTAAGAAACCTACGAGCTTCACCGGGATTTTATGCTCAAACAACCCGTCTCACCAGCTATGTTAGAATTCCCTCTTTCGAGATATATTGGTCTAGATCACATACTGTACCTTCACTACTCCTCTCTGCATCATACAAAAATGCAAGTCAGATCAATCAAATCAAATAGTAGTTATCAAAAGAAACATACTACCTCCCAAATAGTTGAGCAAGTGGCAACATATTTTGCCTCGGTTGTACTCAACGTCATGCAGGACTGCTTCTTTCTAAACCAAGAGATCACACCTAATCTCATACTAAAGCAGCACCCCGAAGTGCTCTTCCTATCAATGGCACTTCCTGCCCAATATGAATCCACATAACCTTTTAGGTTAATCTTCTTATTCACCTCATACTTGAGCCCATAATCAACCGTACCATTCAAGTACCTCAGAACATGCTTTGCAGCAATCAAGTGAACATGTCTTGGATCTGTTAGGAACTAGCTCAATGTGTTCACAGTAAAGAAAATATATGGTCTCGTATTCGTTAGGTACATCAAGGACCCAATCATATGATGATACATCGTAGCATCAACTGACTCTGATGAAGCATCACTCAATATCTTCAGGTTCGATGCCATAGGTGTGGTCATGGCCTTGCAGTCCATCATCCTGAACCTCTTCAGGATCTCTACTACATACTTTCCTTGTCCCAGGTATATTTCATACGCATTCTACCACACCTCCATGCCTAGAAAGTAGTGCATCATATCCAAGTCCTTCGTCTCGAACTCGGCAGTAAGTCTCCTTCTTTCAAATTTAATGAGTTCCCCTTTTCTGTCAGGAACAAGTTCTAAACATATAACAGGAGAATCACTGGTCTTCTGCCTTCAACCTTGAAGTAAACATTGGAATTTGCTTTACTCTCAGTAAATCCTAGAGTCATCAGTAAGTTTTCCATCCAGTCATATCATGTCGAACCTTAGGATCTTCTGCAATCACTCCCTCTGAAGTGGAGAATCATACTCCCTCTTCCTTTTGTACTCTATGCATTGAAACATTTTGTACTGGAATGACAAGTAACTTCCTATGCCACTAATATTCTATGTATCCATCTAGGGTCACTGGATACCAAGATCCTCTATCTTGAACCTTTTCAAAAGTTCTTCTCACACCCATCTGTGAACTTTTCATCCTCTATAGGATTTCATCTTTAACCTTGTAGCAAAGGTTAAGATATTCATCACTCTAGGTGATATTCAAGCTCCTCATGTAGGTGTTATCCCATGGGTGATTTCTGAGCTCGTACAAGGCCTTCTTTTGTACACATGATCCTTCTTTTGTACACATGATTCTTCCTGTCAAACTTCCAGTGGCTGCAAATGTCTCTTCATAGTCTATGCCTTCTTTCTGTGAGAATCCTTGTGCTACAAATATTTCCTTGTATCGCACGATGTTGCCATCTACTACATGATGGATCTTGTAGATCCATATGGAAGACATTACGTACTTCCCTTCAGGTTTTGATACTGCATCCTAGACATCATTCTTCTTAAACTGGTACTCTCCTTCCCTTTCTTCTTGGCTACTTCTTCATAGCTGGAAGGCTCTCCATCAATGATGTCACTCAACAGTGTCACATAACTGCACTGTGTCTGAGACCTCTTCTTTCTTTGAAAGTATCATCACATTATCCTTCATCTTGGATTATTTCTCGAATTGTCATCACTTGTTCTTCGGAACAAGTCTCATCATTGTTTGCTTCTAGGCAACTGTACGTAATCTTTCCTACAAGTCAAATGCATTAGTTGTATGGTAAGAAACATTTCATAAGGCATATTCATAATGGAAAATTATTATGCATAAATATATAATCATGCAACTATTTTATCCAATACAACATTCATCCTTATCTCACGGAAACTTTCTAGATGCCTTCCATCTCTACCATGACATCATTGAGATTGTGCACTAATCCAATATGTTAGCAAGGAGGTTTCATTCTAGATAAGTAGCAATGGATAATTGTATAGCACCATGGGCTACTTACCCATCACATGCATAGCAGTATACTGTCATTAATGCAAACATTCTATCATGCATAATACATCAACTGAATATAAACAAAACAATATCATGAAATGACAATTGAATACTTATCTTTATGTGTTTCATGGGTAGACTCCTTCTTTCAGCTTCATCATCTTCTTCATTCATAGCAGCATCATTTCTTATCCAAATGCTTAAGAGGTTTCCTCAAGAATTGAGTTATTCATATTCCTCATCGCTTGAGGGATCTTCTTTGAATCATGAGCGCTTGATCTTTAGTTGCTCCCATCTTCTCTTCTCTTATTATGGGTCGAGCTTCATCTTGTGTGGGATATTCTCAACTTCTGCTGAAAATAATACTTCCTTCTGGCACACATTCCTCCAATGAATGAATCCCATGATCCTGGGAGGCCATTCAAGGTGGTTATCATAACTTCTGCATTCTGGATCTTTACATTCTTCAACTGGTTTCTCAAAGTCATCTTCTAATTTATGTTCTTCCCTTCAAATAGCTTGGTCAAGAAATTAAACATCTCTTTAGGTGCCTTTAGGGAAGACACTTGTGGTATAAGGTGATCCTTGATTGAATCAGCAATGGTATTCTTGGCCTTGACCAAGTTCTTCTTGTGTAAGGCTTTAGCCTCATCTCCCTCTGGAACTAGAACCTCTCCACTTATGTAGGTGTCCAATTCATTTTCAAGAACCAGTGAAATCCTATACTTCCATGCTCTAAAGTTTTCAGCTTCACCAAGCTTGTCATCAAGCTGGTGTGATTAGTCATCTTGAAATGAGAACCTCAACTATAAATAGCAAAAGAATAGATCTTACCGATTTGAGGTGTCCGTCCTAGTTCCGAAGCTGGCTTATCTAGGGTATGTCAAAGAAACCCTAATTTTCAAAACTTGGAATCTTTTAGATATGATTGGATAGAAATATGGGCCTCTTAAAGGCAAGCTGTCCAATGTACTCCTTTTCTGAAAACTATGGAGGGAAGCTCCCAGAACAAGAAGCCCTAGTTTTCTAATTTCCTCTGCAGAAATTCTTGATAGTGTTTCTCTGATATCTCCAAAATTGATGCTCCTATGTGTATGCAATTTCATCCTGAGGTAGCCCCATCTATTCTCTTTCCAACACCATATATTTAAGTAGAATTGGTTTCACTAATTGGGACTTATGAAAATTTTCCCAAGGTGCCTTCTTTTAGGATTGTTCAGCATAGAGAACTTGTATGGACTTCCATGTGTCACAATTTCATCATCAAGGTCTGAACATTTTACCACAAAAAGTAAATTTTGTGTCCTATCTAGAAAATATTTCAAATTTTCATTTGGACCTTCATAGCCCGAGATATAGCAATTCTCCCTAGGTGTCATGTTTAGGGATGAATCCTAGAAGGGGATGGAACCCTGATTTTGAGGAATCATATCTCCCAAAATATAGTGAATATGAGGATGAAAGTTTTACACAGGGTACATCAGGATTTTATCTTTGGCCTATGAAAATTTCGTCCCTTGAGACCTCTTCAATCCTGAGATATAGTGAATGTACCAAAACTACCAGTTTTAGTATTTTAGAGTTTTTCAGGCCCGAGGTCAAACTAGGGTTTGAATTTCCTGGAGTTTCACTCAACCAAAAAATTTGAACTTGGTCTCTAAAGTTTGATTTTGATGAGGAGAGAAATCCTATGCTGGGCTCACTCAAAAATTCCTCTTCTGTAAAAAGCCCTAATTTCCTGCAGCAAAAACTGAAAATGCTCGGTATCAAATTCTGCTTCGACAGAAAAATACGCCCTTAAATGGAGAGTTATCCTAGCCTCCTTTTGCTGATGGATTGTGGAGAGAGACCCAAAAATTAAGAATCCCCAGCTTCTATAGCTACACAGTTTCTTCTTCTCAGGTTAGCTCTGATACCATGTTAGATTTTTATCGTTTAAGCAATATGGTCTTAGGATCTTATCTGAGAGAATAACATGCACAGGAATAATCACAAGAGACAAGAGACACAAAGAATTTTCCTTGGGGAAACCATAAAGGAGAAAACCCTGCAACTTCCTCAAAGATAGAATGAGCACCAGTAGCAAAAGTAAAACCTGAAAAACATAAAGATGATCTCTGACAACTGATCTCTCTCACTTGTGCTAGCACTTCCTCTCTCACTCATGTGCCCCAGTTGAGTGAGTGTATGTTACAAATAGAGAGACTCAGTCTCTATTTATACTAGTTTCCGACTTGACACTTACTTACCAAGGCCGACTTCTCTAGGAGAGTCTATAAACCCTAGTGTGCCACAACTGTGGGGACTTTGCCCCCTGATCAACAAGGAGGGTTAACCTCAACTCAAATGTGACTTTATTATATTAATGACTCTCCCGATAGGAACATCGGGGTACAATGAAATACAAATGATTCTCCTAATAGGAACATCAGGATACAATATAATATATACAAGTGAATACATTCCAAAGTTACAAATACATCAACAAAAGGATGTAGTGATGACTATGGGATCCTTTTCTAAGAAATTCTCTCATGATTTAAAGAAAACCTTGAAAATAATATTAGAAGGGATCTTATACTCAGGGGAAGTTAAAGTCAGAAAATTCCAATTGGTATCTAAGAAAAAAACTCAATTGGTGTCTAATGTTGAAGTATATGGAAAGTTATCTTCTTCAAAAATGATAGGTGATTAAGGTTGGTGTATGGATGACATAAGAGAAAGTATGAAGTAACGTGAGAACAACAAAATGTGAGAGTCATGAAGACCATGATGTCTGCAATCAAATAGAAGATAGAGATGATTATGTTCACTTAGTATTGGAAGTCATGACACATAAAAATTGTTGATAGTAAAAGAAAACTCAAGTCTAAAAAATAAAAATTCAGTCTATTTAGAAGATAGCAGGATGAGTTTAGCATTGACAAAGGAAAAGGATGATATTATGAGTCTTTGTGTCAGAGATAGTGAGACCAGAGAAACTATGTAATAAACTGAAGTATATGCTAGGTTTTTATATGAAGATCTAAATGCACGAGCTTAAGTAATTCTGGTAAAAGAGGAAGCCAGCTAACTTACAAGAAGAATAGAACATTAGATATGGCAGCAGGAACAGAGTTTAAAAAATAAAAAATAAAAAATGTATCCTACACAGAAAATGGAAGAGTGTGAAAAAAAATGCTAAGTGTCACAACTCTGTCATAAAAATGTTGACAAAGGAGAGGAATTACAATGACAGGGGGAGTCCATGGATCTATCAGTTAAGCTATCATCCAAGTACCTATTGCAAGAAAGGAAGTGTTAAGATAAATGATAATACATTTATTAAATAACATAGTTTAGTTAACAAAGGGGAGATATGATGATAGGGGGAGTTGTTAGAAAGTAGAAAGATAGGAAATCCTATATCAAAATAGGAACAGCATTGGCATAATAGGTTATCCTTTGTCATTGTTGTCAAAGGGGGATAATGTTTAGAGGTTTCCATCAATGCCAAAGGGAGAGATTGTTGACTATAGAGTTGGAATTGATGTCAAATGTGTTCATGAAAGACAAAGGAATAACCAGTGGATATGATGACAGGACAAACTCAGTGAAAGACTAAGGTAGTGATAGCATGGCATGGCATAGTTGAGGATGTGGCATGACACATATGATGACATGGAATATGATGGTGTCCTAATGATGATGTCATAAGAATTCATTTATAACAAATGCAATGGATGAGATGGACATAGATGATAAGACAGCATGAATGACTGATCTGAAGACTTCCAAGACAGTTTCGACAGTATGATGTAAACAATGGTTAATGAAACAAAGAAAAGAGGTCAAGTGGAAGTAGAGATGCCGTATGAATGACAAAGCTGGTTAGACAAATGAAGAGTGGGACTGCAGAAGAGTGAAATGAACGGGAGATAGAGTATATGTCGAAGAACAAAGAAACTATATCTTCGAGAGTGTGTATAAATTATTCAAAGAAACTATATCTATGAGAGTGTTTATAAATTCCTTATAATCAGTAGCATCATGAAATTCTCTGTGTATATAAATATTCAAAACCATTAAAAACAGTCGCAGAGGATTTTCACAAAGAAATCGTGCAAATTCGCAAAGTCATGGTGAGATCCACATTCGATCTAAAATTGACCATCAAGAAGCATCCTGCATCAGATCCGACAATTAAGGATCAGTTCCGCAACAATCAATATCGGGCGGCTTATATTAGTCTCGCACTAGATCTGATGCTTAAGGATTAATTCTGACTGTTAGGCAGAAAATCCAAAGTTCCACAAAAGATCAATATCAGACAACTGAGATTAGTTCCACTAAAAGAGATCAACGGTGCGGAAGAAAAGTGTGGAAAGGGATTTGTGAAAATAACGTTTAAAGATTCTATGAACTTGCAATCTACAACCCAAAATCCATAATATAGAATGTTGAAAAAGACTCTGCAAAATATCGATGGTGTTGAATAAAAATTGCAGAAAGGAGATTGAGGAAATAATCTTGCAGAAAGGATATTGCGGAAAGAAGGTTGCAGAAAGAAGTTTGTGAAAAGGAGATTGCGGAAAGAAGCTTGCGGAAAGGAGCTTACAGAAAGAAGCATGCAAAAAGAATCTTGTGAAAAGGAGATTGCAAAAATAAGATTGCAGAAAGGAGATTGTGGAAAGAAGCTTGCTAAAAGGATGTTGCGGAAAGAAGCTTGTGGAAAGGAGCTTCCGGAAAGGAGCTTGTGAAAACTCAAGATACAATTTGATGAAATGTTATGTTTCTGCATCCTGTATCCCACATCCCGCATCCTGCAATATGGATATAAACAGTGGGGAATCATTGAAACATAAACCTGGTGCAGAAATACGGTTTCGAGAGGAAATCTATGTGCTAGATCGATGGACCAAAGAGACTCAAAATTAGATCAATGGCTTCGATTGATTCTGGAGAAGGAGATTATGGAAGCACTAGAAAATGTTAAGTTGAGCTATTAAATTTATTCTAAGGTGCGTCCATAAATGGCAAAGAAGAATGTCCAACATGAAACTCATAGATGGAAGGTGAAGCCCGTGTTTTGTGAGAGAAATGTGTGCATATGAGCCTAGAATGAGGATATCCCATAGAGAGCTCGCAGAGAAGGAAAAGAAGCCCACAGGCATGAGAAAAAGAGAAGCCCGAAGGTCTAAAGATAGAGTATTCCTGCTGATAGAGGAGAGGAAGTCCACAGGCATTGGTTTGATGAATCCTGCGATCAGAGAAGAAGCGAGCTCGCAGATCAGAAATGATCAAAAAAATTTTAATTAATTATTTAATTAAAAATCGATAATCACATATTGTTGAAAAGGTGTGACTTTGATATTTGAAAGGGCATAATTGTGAAAGGGTATGTTTCCAGAATAAAAAGATGAGTCCATAGGAAACATGAAGGTACTTATACATTGAGGTAAGGGTGAGAGAAATGTCTCGGTGTTCACATCATAACATTAGAAATAGAGACCAGTGGACGAGACAGAGATTGGAGAGGAAAGAAATATAACATATTACAGAAAACATATTAGGGTGGCAGGGTGGCACTAGGGCAGGTGACAGGCCTGCAGGGGGTTGTTGTCTCCTTCCAGCAGTAGCTAGTAAATAAGGTGTAGGAGCATCTTGTGAGTCATAGCTGACAAAATAGGGTGTCACATCAATATTTCAGTAGAAGCTGATAAACCAAGGGGTCATAGCCTCCTTCTAGTGGTAGCTGGTAAATAGGGTGTCATAGCATCCTTTCAGTAGTAGCTGATAAAGCAGGGGATTGTAGCCTCCTTCCAATAGTTTCTAGTAAATAGGTTGTAATAACATCCTTGTGTGTAGGAGCAGGAAAAACTATTTGTAAATAAAAAATTTGCAGTAATAGGATGTATTGGTGGTTTACCCTATTGGGATTCCACGTTAAAATTGTGTTCTTTGTATTCTTTTTGTTATGTGTATTTAATGATAGATTTAAAAGTGGTTAAATTAGTATAAAGATAACAATACCGATTTACCCCCCCCCCTCTCAGTATTGACCAGTGAACCAACACAAACATAATAGAAAGAGATATAAAGACCATATTAGGTAAATTAAAAATTCAGGACTCGACACATAAACTCAACATACCGTCATTGACATCGTCACTAGTGAGAACATTTTGATCCTTTATTGTCAATACAATTTCCCATTTTCCATTACTTTATCAAGCTCGTGAAGGACCTTCAGTCCTGCTAGATCCTATGCATATCAACAACAATACACTTCTTAGTGCAAGTTGGTGACCACATAATATGGATATACAAAGATTGATATCATAGCAAGTATACTACTATCAATTGGGTTTAGCCCGGGTGGTTGAGAAGAGTGTTATCCTCCCTGCCCAGGTTCAAATCCCACAAGTAACATGTTGAACTCTTAATGAGTATATTGTTGGAACAACTTGTGTTGACAAAGCCTTGATCTTCTGCAGAATCCAATTTACTCTGGATACCATCCTCAAAATGAAAGAACTGACTAGTGGATTTCTCCTGGATTTATATTTCATGGGGGGAAGCAGGTATGCTACACACCTATCTCCCAATTTTGGAGGTTTAATATGAAAAAAATGCATCTATTTTTCTCTTATTTCAACACATGGTTCCTTATTGTTGTAAATATCTCCTACAAATGCAAGGTTCAGGAATACAGTGAAATAATAGTAAACACATTAGAATAAAAGTTGCAGCAACTAAGCTGAAAATAATTATACACATAATGTCAAAAGAAAATGATCACTTCCACTCTGTAGTGCCTTTTCTTCCTCGTCACTTTCTGTGTCCTCCACATTATGTTGATTAAACCAGGCACCCATATCAAACACAACTTTACATGCAATACTATAAGTACAATAATAGGTATAATTATAAGAATTTGAGAAATAAAAAAGATCATTCAAATATGAAAGGAAATTTATGTAAGCTTGAAGATGTTACAAACCTGCTCTTCAAAAATATTGGTCAGACGTGCAACATTTTCCCTTTCAGCACTTTTATGCTCCTCAATTTTTCTACTTTTATTCGCCCATGATATAAAAAAATTGACCCACCTTCCGACTTTGTCTTCACTTTTTCCTCCCTAATTTTGCAAAATATTAAAAATGTCATTAATGAAAACATTGCAAACAAAAAACTTTATAGGATCATAATCCATAAACATGCAATTGATTAAAATAATGGAAACCCAATAGATTATTGAGTTTCATTTTCTCTGTAATCAGGTTATATGCAATTTTGCCACTATCTTTTCTCCTCAATAACCAGTACACTAAAACTAAATATTTTGCTGAGTGATTTTGCAAATCCATAGTTTCAACATTGGCAAAGTCTACTCAATATAATGGATCTCAAAGGATGGTAAAAAAACACTAACAAGAGTTGACAGCAATTAACCAAAGAATAAATATATAGATTTATTCAAAATATAATTGTGAAAAGGCCTAATATAATCAACATTTAAAAATATAAGTAGCATGAAATTGGTGTAGGAGTAGCTATCCTAAGCCCGACAAAGATATAGAACCAAGCATGATCAGCATCAGACAGAGAATCATTTCAAATTTGGGGATATGATGTGGTTGCACTTGAGCAAGTGGTTTAACCAAAAAGATGAGTCTCCAGGTCCATCGTTCAACTACCACACATTTTGGTAGTCAATATCCAAGATGTTTCAATCCCTTTAAACTTGTTGATATTTAACAAAGAACTTTCACTAAAATTTATGTAGGAAATAAATTCAAAAGAACACATAAATGACCATATATCACATTTTATCTAGCTATTGATATGGATTGTTAATCTTCTATTTGTCACTATAACCACTAAAGGTCTCCAAATATGACATGAAGATCGAGTTCAATCACATTCTCCTCTAACTACATAAATGATAATTGAAAACATGAAAATGGATTCAACCATTTTATAACATGAATTAATGCAAACATTTTTTTGTCTATGGGATCTTGTCTAGGAAGTGCATTAGAGGCTCATAATATTCCTCAAATGACATGATGGAATCATTGGTAGCCAGAATAGTACTAGTACTCCTTAGATTTATTGTTGACACCTTATGACCATGTTTCTCTAGAAGCTCCACAATCTTATACCAGCACCATGCTCCATGCATAGATCATGAATCAATACAAAATGTACTCCTCCAGCTTTATTTTCACAATTGATGTCTTTATTTTCATGTGTACAATTTTAGAATCCAAGTCTTCTAATTTTATTATCTAAGAATCCACTTCACAAACTATCCTTAAAACTCTAGTGTGTTCTGTATCTTGAATTTCTTGCATGTAAATTCTTGTCCTTTTTTTCTTTTCTTGAGCTTGTCTATTTTCTTCTTAATATAGAGAATGAAAGAATTTCAATATGTCACCCATCATGTCACTCTAAAGCTATTGTACTACAATATCCATGGTATATATCCAGAGTAATCAGTAAATAAAAGAAAATTTTCAGGTGATAACTAAAATAAAACGGGTCCAACCTGTTAGTAGTCAATAGTAATACAGACTAGCTAGGGCCTCTCAAGTGCACCTCACATGACCAATATTTTTCCATTACATGAATTGATCTACAACACAACAGTGGAATGCATGTAATCATAAGACCAATTAGTTCAAGTAGTCCATAAGACCAATATCACCCATAATGATATAATAAGAGGAATTGTGGAAGAGTTGCACATATTTCTACAAGCCTACAAACGTCCTTTCCTTGGTGAAGACCTGACCATCGCAAACCAAGAAAGAGATGTGATATAGGCAGTATATATATAATACATGAAGGAAAGATATCAAAGCAGGATAGAAGGCAAGAGCAGGTATGACAAGTAGGATTTCATTATCTATTACATGGGTTGTCAAAGCATTTCCAAGCTCAGAATTTTTTTGGTTTTGTTTTTCAACCCAATGTGAATACTCCATATCAAATGCAGCTACCCCTATTAGATCTAAGGAATAAATTTAAGTCATAAATAAAACATATGCTATTGAAAAAATTGTCATTAAAGTCCATGTTTATTGTGAAAAATATTTGTTTTCTCTGATGCAGATAGCCATAAAAATATTTATACACTGATCATTCAAATTCAATGTGCAATTGACATCCACAAATTTATATTTACTACAGAAAACTAAAATCTTAGAAATAAAAGAATCTAATTGGAACATACCATAACAATGGAGGTTTTTTCTTGTAATTATTTTGATGCCCTCCCTTTACCTTTTTCACACAAGTGTGACCTCTTCAAGTGCCCAAAACCCTTTATATCCAAGTGACCACAAATTAGGTTTCATGGTAGCATGTGCCAAAGGGACAGATAACAAGCTCAAGTAGTGTGAGGGCACACAGAAATAGGATAAATATAAATAATTTCTAAGGTGATATATTGCACATAAATTTAGCCAACCGTGATACAAACCCTCATCCTGTCAAGATGATGCCAATACACTGATGTCGAAACCCTAGTTCATGCAATGCATTTCCAAACCCCAAAACACTCAAAAAAATATATCATTGTGCTCTGCAAAGAAGGAATTAATTCATTTCCAAATGGCCCTAGTTTGCGCAATGCATTTCTCTATAGTTAAGCAATTTTCAATTTTTATGTGCTCTGCAAATAAGCAATTTTCAAAGATTAAGTGTTTTGGTTGATGTTTGAAAGTACTAAATACATCTTGGTATCCTTTCTGGTACGTGGTCTCGATCTCCTCTAGGAGTAGAAGGATGGGGTCTCCTCTAGGTGAACAAGCACCAGGTCTCTCTCTCCTTCAGTCATATGTGGGTCTCCTCCTCTTATGGCATGTGGTCTCTTTTGGTGCGTGATCTGGAACTCCTTCTCCTCTGTTTCATACTTACCTTTAAATTTATCATTGTTTATCCCTTGAGATATGTCAACTTATACAATTCCCTTGAACTTTGTCGTGGTTTATCCCTTGAAATCTGTCGGCATATATAATTCCCTTGAACTTTGTCGTGGTTTATCCCTTGATGTCATATCGAGTAAATTCAATGTTTTTAATATACAAGAGAGGTTCTACACTAACTCAATACGAGGACTATAAAGAGTTTAATCATCACTAATTAATATGTAATGGGCTCAAAATTCTTACTAATGATGTCATTCAATGTTATATTTAATAGTCAAGTTACCATACAACATGGAAACCCATGCTATATGAATGAGCTATGTGTGTGGTGTTGTTGTAGCAGAAAAGAACCTAGATCAACATCACATGTGAACAATAATGTAGAAGACTATCCAATGTACACTCTTTAACACACAAAAATATTAAATCTTGGTGCTTCATGTAATATTAAAGGAATAAATTAAGCCTTCAACTTTATTTCTTTTTAAAACAAACTAAATGTGGAAATGAGATGTGATAGGTCAAAAAAATAATCTTTATATTCCCCCAAGATGTTGTATAATATATTAATGTTAAAAAAAAACACTATTTTATTCTACAACTCAATATGGAGACTAAAAAGAGATTAAACATATCAAATTACAAATTTGATAGGTGCAAAATTCATAATAATGATATCATCCAATGTGGTGGTTAATAATCATAGTGTAGTAGGGTGTTAGGGTGTTGATTTAATAGTCTATATTCTTATAGCTACAATAATGTCTTTTCCCAAAGAATCGGGATTTGACATTATCACCTCGCATTGGATTTATGAACTCATATTTGAGATGTAGACCTTTCACACTAATCATCATAATCATCACCATCGTCATCATCTTCATCATCATCCTCATCATCATAATCATCCCTATCATCAACTTCATATTCAACATCTTCATCATGATCCTCATCATCAACATCTTCGTCATGATCCTCGTCATCAACATCGTCACCCTCTTCGTCATCAACATCAGCATCACCATTATCATCATCTTTTTATTCATCATCATCATCATCATCATCCTCATCATCATCATCATCATCATCATCACCGCCATCGTCATCTTCATCATCTTCATAATCATCAACATCTTCGTAGTGATCCTCATCATCAGCATCATCACCCTCTTCCTAATCAACATCACCATCTTCATCATCATACTCATACTCATCATCACCATATTCATCATCATCCTCATCCTCATCATCATCATCATCATCGTCGTCGTCGTCATCGTCGTCATCTTCACCCTCATCATCGTCATCGTCATCATCGTCATCATCGTCGTCGTCGTCACCATCTTCGTCATCATCATCATCTTCATTGTCATCATCCTCATCATCGTCGTCGTCATCATCATCATCATCCTCATCATCAATGTCATTGTCATTTTCACGGGGGCTTCACTTGTTGACCAATATACTATCACGTTAGTTCATATTGTGGGTTTTAAAATTATCAAAAATAGAACCAATATATTGTAGGTATTGGGGGGATGAGGGGTTTAAGGTGGGGCTGGGTAGGGTGGTTTATAAGGATTGAGCTATAAAACGGGGTGGGGAGGAGGTTTTAAGTATTGGGAGGGGGTTTCAACAAAAAGAGTTTGGGTCAATATCTCTCGAAATTAAGGGTATTTTTTAATATCCCACGATCGCACGTGCTATGTGAGAGGTTCACTAAGTGAAGTCCCCATGGTCATTTTCACCAACATCAACGTCGTTTCCCACCTATCCCTTGAAATATGGCGTAATAACACAATCTGACTAGATAAATGCAAAGAGATAAAAAGATATAGTATCGATAGATTTAGAGTGCTTGGAGCTGAACTTTATGTGTTTAAATCTATCAATAGCACAAAGCAAAATTAAAATTGATAGGCAATTTAAATATATATAAATGTATTATATCACCATTGAGACTTAATCATTATATTAACCTTGCACAAGGCTTTATACCCCTCCTTTGAAATACATAAACCCTAATAATGATTTTGGATCATCTCAATTTATTTGACTTTATTAAAGCCTATATATTGTAGTGTTCTTTATAGTCATTGTAATTTATTACAAATATAATAAGTTACAACATTCATACACTTGAATAGAACATTTATACACTTGAAATTAATGACATAGTCATGAACATCTTTGCTTTTATAAATTTGAAAAATTGTAAGTTAATACAATGTGTTTCTTAAAAAAAATGCAATAAAATAAATGGATCATAGGTTGGTTATGTTATGTTAATATTCTAACTTGGTAGTGTGTTAATAAACATTTGATTATTAATGAACCTTTTTTTCATTTTCGTTATGTTAATATTCTAATTTGGTAGTGTGTAAAAAAGCATTTGATCATGAATGAAGCTTTTTTTATTCATAGAATGCATAGTTGTGAAAATAAAAATATTTTAAAGTCACATAAGTATGTAGTTTTGAAGTGTTGAAAATTTGAGAATTTGTTTAAAATTCTATACTGTATATTATATTGAACTAAAATAAATTTAAAATTTTAAAATATTAATTTTTTAAATTTGTTTTTTTAAATAAAGTTAAATTTTCAAGTATTAATTTTTAAAATTTGAAAAATATGATTTTGTCAAATATTTGTTATATATAAATATTAATATATAAATATTAACATATAAATATTAATATTTGGAACCCACCTAAAATTTGGAACTCTTTAATGTTTTCCAAATTAACCAATTTTCGCCAAGGGAAAAGAAACAACCAAATCCTTCCAAATTTTAGATACACTGTGGAATTTTTTATGGGGCTTCTCAACCATTCATCCATCAAAACGTAGAGGATATATTCCCTATAGAGTCATATACCAAATACCTTATTTCAATCCTTCTCCACGCTCAATTTGTAGAAAGTACTTTAGAGATGGAAGCATAGTGGAAGTTTCCTATATGCTCATGATTGAAGAGGGAAATATACTTTGGCAAGAATTTATTTCATTTGCATACATAAATAATGTTACATTTTGGGCTTACTCCAAAACTATTCACCTTACTAGGAGAGAACTATGTCTACTAGACCCTTAGTGATGACTCATTGACATTTGGATAACTCAGTTTGGGTGGATTCTTGATATTAGTTAGAGTGTTAACATGATGTCATTACCTACGAGGTAGTTACCCTTTTTGACATGTTGACTAATATATTGACATGTTTACTAATCCATTGGGTGCACACAATGAGGGAGTTTATCGTTTGGTCAATTGAGGTGTCTACATAGAAGGAGAAGCCTTGGGTACCTGGAGGAGGGATTTTGGCCCTTGGATATTCAAACCATGTGGTATATACCTTGGATTTTGGATACTTGATATGAGGATGATTATCCCTTGGATATAGGGACCATCTTATATATTATATCTTGGAGGTTGGATACTTGATATAAGGATTCTTTCTAACCATTGATTCTCATGTGCGGTTTTATTACGACTTAAAATTTGACTTAAGAGTTGGATTGAAGAGAATATTAAGCAGCTAAAGTTATCATAAAGTCACAAAGGATATCAATGTTGATATGGTATAAAGAGGAAGAATATAGAAATAGTTCAAAGAATTATATGCAGGGTAGGTTCTACTTATCACCTGCATCAATTTATTAAGATTTTTTATAAATATCTCAAATTTGTTTTTTTCTAAGGTTGACATTTTTTTATGGGAGTATATGTCAATGTTGGTACATATGAAGCAATTTTAGTGCACGTAAATTTTTGGAAATGAGTGTTGGTGCAGTGTTTGAATGTCTTAACAATAATTTGAAATCCTTAAATAATGAAAAATTTAAAGGAGAAGGTTAGAAACCTAGTTTTTTGCATTAATCAATTATGTCACAATAATATTTATACATATATAGAGAGAGATGGAGGGAGATAGATTGTAGAAATAGTATTTGTATGTTTACAAATTCATCATTTATGAGTATGTGTAACATGATGTAGTGGTTTGTAAAACAAATCTAAAAGATGTTGAATTTGCTATGGTTTATGCATTTGAAACCATTGTCTTGGTTACTCCAAATCTAGGTTTTAAGAAGGCTCACAATATGACATATGACACATAATACATGACACGTGGTGGGATCATTTTTATTTAATGTGTTTGTGTTCTTTTGAAATTCAAAGTTAATAAATGTGATAAGTTCTTATATACACTTCCCATTTCACTTCACAAAAATGCATGTATGATTTCCTGCACTTTCTAGTGGTACAAAGCATGGAATGTTATTGAGGAAATTAATTGGTGCAAAAACAAGATCCATCCCTCTAGTGTTGGAATTGTTACACATTAGGCCAACTAGACACACCAATAGAAACTAATAATTTTCTTACTACAATGTGCAAGATTCTAAGGGCATACTACACTTAATTGGCCGCTCATAGATTACTTACCTACTGATAAAGAATGATACCAAGGATAAGGAAAGGATTAAATTCTTAATGTGGTTTCAATTGATTAAGTTTGTCTCTCCATTAGGAGGGGATTGCTAATGTAATTGGATCAACATAAATGGGGTTGAGTCTAATACCTCAATTTGCATGAGTACCCAATAAATTGTTAAACATATTGAATTCCAAAAGAAAAAGTAGTCATTCTCATGCCCTTTATGATCAACTTGGAGTCGAATAGTAGTCCATGAGTAATCTAGGCTAGAGAAACCTGCATTCTAGTGAACAAGGTTCCATTGAAAAGATCAAGTTTTTTCCTCGACATTTGTCACTCTAGTGATGAATGTAATATACGTCGTTATAGAGACAAATTTCCATCGCTATAGCAACAATGTTATGGACTATGCATCGCTATAGCGACAATCGTCGGGGACATTTTCATTTTTTTCCAAAATTTTCAACTGTTTTTCCACAAAAAAAAATGATTTTAACTTATTCATGGCAAACTGTCGTGGGACTTTTGAGCCATATGTAGTAGTGTTGTCTTCCTAAATGACATTATTATTTATTCTAAGAATGAAGAAAAGCATGAAGAACATTTGAGAATGGCATTACAATTACTAAGGGATCATAAGTTGTATGCAAAGTTGAGAAAATGTGACTTTTATAAAAAATAAAATTCATTATTTGGGTCACATTATCTCAAACGAAGGAATATCTATGGATTTTTGGTTGCAGAGCATGATCTTCCATATCTAGAGATATTATTCAGCTGTGTTTGTACCCCGAGTTTACTGTACACTCATTCCTCAACTTTGGGGTTTGAGTTCGAAGCCCCTGAGAAATTTTTTTGGGATGTTTATTGGCCAATAGTTTTGTGGACCCATGGTATTGGGTTAACCGTAGTATTTTCCCATGGTATTTCCCCTATAAAATAAAAGCATTGTAATACGTCTGTGTATGGTATTGTAGCATTGTAAACAATCTCTGTGATTTTGGGAGAGATACTGTGAGAGCATGAAGAGGAAGTGCAACAGTATTGTTGCAGGTTGTATCCCTTCATATTTTTGGATGGTAAATAAGGACTAGAAATTTTTGTGTGGATGTATCCCATTGTTTGGGTGAACCACATTATATATTTGTCTCTCTGTAATGTGTTTAATGTGTTTTGCATCTTGATTAATGATTTAATTGTATAATTGTTATTGCTCTGTGGTCCTGTTTTCTAACATGGACCCTAAGAAGATTGAGGCCATTATGAATTGGCCAACTCCAAGAAATGTAATAGATGTGAGATCCTTTATGGGACTTGTTGGGTACTACATGAGGTTCATTGAAGGATTCTCAAGTTCACACATTCAATCACTTCCTTGCAAAAGAAGAGGATAAAGTTTGAATGGACACCAAGATGTGAGGAAAGCTTCCAACGATTGAAGAATCTTCTTACAAGTGCACCAATTTTGAAAATCGCAGACCCAAAAAAATACTTTGTGATGTATATTGATGCATGTCGTCAAGTACTTGGAGGATTTCTTATGCAAGACAACCACATGGCATGTTATGAGTCAAGAGTGTTGAAGGGGCATGAGAAGAACTATGCTACTCATGATTTAGAACTTGCAGCCATAGTACATGATCTAAAGATGTGGAGGGATTACTTAGTGGGAAGGAAATTGGAGCTAAGGACAAACCATTGTGGTCTAAAATACTTGTTTGATCAGCCAACTTTAAATGCTAGGAAAGCTAGATAGTTGGAATTTTTGTGTGAATTTTATTTTGAAATTAAACACATAAAAGGAAAAGAAAACACGGTGGTTGATGCACTCAGCAGGAAGGTACATGAAATGCATGTGGCATCTCTTAGTACTTTCCAACCAGATTTGAGGCAGCATATTATTAACCATATTGTCGAGGATGAAGTGTACGTGCAGATAAAGGACAAGTTGCAGTAGCAAAACCTTGAAAGGAAGTATGAAGGATATCAATTGGAAGAAGATGAACTTCTTACTTATAAGAATATTAGAATTTATATTCAAAAAGTGGCAGGATGAATTTATATTAGGAGGATTGTTATGGATGAAATCCATCAAGCTCCATGTTCTGGTCACCCAGGATATCAGAAAACAATCACTACATCTAGAAAGCAGTATTTCTGATGGAGAATTAAAAAGGACATGCTGAGTATATTTCTAAGTGCATGAAATGTCAGTAGGTGAAGGTTGAACATCAACACCCAACAGGTTTGTTGCAACCTTTTCCAATCCTGGAATGGAAATGGGAAGTCATTTCCATGGATTTTATTATAGGGTTTCCAATGACTATGAGACAACATGATTCCATCATGGATGTGGTGGAACAGTTAACAAAGGAATCACATTTTATACCGGTCAAGTCCACATATAAATTTAATGCCATTGCAAATATTTTCATGAAGCAAATTTTCAGATTGCATGGATTTCCTACGACAATAATTTCTGACAAGGATACCAAGTTTACTTCAAATTTTTGGAAGGGTATTTTTGTATATTTGGGTACATAGCTGAACTTTATCACCTCGTACCATCCTCAAACCGATGGACAAACAGAGAGAGTAAATCAGGTGCCTGAAGACATGCTTCGCATGTATGTAATGGACAAACCATCTGAGTGGGAGGATTATTTACACTTGGTAGAGTTTGCATATAATATCGGGCAGCAAGCATCATTGGGAATGAGTCCATATGATGATTAATATGGAAGAATATGTAGGACACCATTAACTTTGGATAATCCAGTGAATAGAATTGTGCTTGGTCCAAAATTGCTTAAGGAAATGGAACAAGAGGTTGCAAAGATCAGGCAGAACTTGAAAGCAGCCCAAGATAGACAAAAGAACTATGCAGACAAGCATAGAATGTAAAGGGATTTCAGTGTTGGGATCATGTTTATCTTATATTCAGGCCAAGGAAGTGTTCCTTGAAGCTTGGGATTTGTGTCAATATATCACCCAGATATTGTGGGCCATTTGAAGTGCTTGAAAGAATAGGGCCAGTTGCATATAGACTTGCATTTCCTCCTAGAACTAGAGCTCATAATGTTTTTCATGTCTCTTTGCTTAAGAAATATGTACATGATCCTAACCATGTGATTAATTGGGATGTGATCCAGGTGGAACCTGAGGGAGAGTTCCAAACCGATCCATTCTGCATCCTAGACAAGAAGGAAATGGTGCTCTGGAACCAAGCCGTTGAACAGGTAAAGGTGCAATGGAAGCACTACGGTCCCATTGAGGCTACACGGGAGTTGTATGATTCCATGAGAGTGGCACATTTGTTTTGTTCAATTTTGAAGAGCACTGAGGACAATGCTAATGTAAGGGGGAGGGGAATGTAATATCCCTATTTTGACCCTATTGCATTAAAATTGTAAATGATGTCAATATCCTTATTAAATCATGGTGTGGAGCTCAAGGCCAAGGCCCCGCCATCGATTTAGAATTTTATGTATCAAAAATTAAAAATTGATGCATATGGTTCTCATGCTAGCCAAACACAATATAAATTGAGACGTCATGTAAATATGCAATTTAATAAAAATACCCACAACTAGCTATGCAATGCAATAAGAGATGGGGGCATAATTTTCACAAGGAATAGAGGGGGGAATTATTCAAGCCCTTGAGCCAATAGTGTTAAGCCAAATGTCAATGAGAGAACCCATAAACCTTGAACTACTCATTTTGTCTTATGCACCCAATCATGTAATTCTTCTAGAAGTTGGTTGAGGTAGTTAATGAATTGGGAATGGAGAGGTATGGCAGTCAATTTTGTGTATGGACAAGTCATCAATAGGGAAAAACTTATTTTTTCTTATGGGGCAAGAAAACACCCAGAAATGTGTGCCCAATTAATTCCTCACATAGCTGGAGCTAGCTGGGGTGTTTTCTTCACATTTTTATGCTTTCTTCCTTCATCTTTCCATGGTTCGAAACCCATTTTTGGTTTTGCATAGTGGATAGGAAGAGAGATTCACAATCTGGGGGTTTGTAGAGGTCATTTTCTTACCTTGTGAAACCCATAAAATTTTTATGAAATTTACTTTTCTCTCCCATGGTTGATTTCCCCATCTACCATGTCTTTTTTGGTTGCCAAAACGTTTTTCTCCATGCCCAACACTTGTGTTTTGTTTTTATGTGCATCCTTGTTTGGTTTTACTCAGGGAAGCTCATTTTCAAGATAAGTTCTCTCTTGTATTAATTCTGCAATGTATTTGTTTTAAAAATTATTGTGAACATACCGAATACTTGAGTAAATATTTACTTCCATTGTATTTTTCATCTGCATATGTATTTTAATTCAAATGAATTTTTTCTTATATCCATGAATCTAGATTCCCAGTTAGATCGTAGTGTCATGTCCTCTCCATCGCGTTGGATTAATGAGAGGGGGCATGACACCTATCCACTAGCCTAGATAGTTGGCATCCACTTACACCACTTGGTAAACACTTGCCATATATACCCCAGGAGTGCCTTATCCTGATTCTGGTTAGATCCTTCCCACTTTATTGACTGTCATATTTATTAAATATGCCTTCCTATAGATTATGTCTTTATATTTCTTTATTCAAACTTTTAAGTGGATTAGGTACAACTAGTCAACTGGGAAACTGCTATCTTTTGTTTCTAACCCATCCTCCATGATTTTCTCTCTAGATTCCATAATTAGCATGTTTTTCCATCAGTAATGACAACTCACTCTTGATTCATCCAATTCGTGAGGTCCTTGAAATATTTGGAAAGTGCTTTAGTCACGTATGGGGGTTTATCATATTTTAGTAAGTCTTCTTTATGAGATAGCATGAGTTGTCTTCTATCAACTCAATTTTCCTTTATAAGGATGTATTATCAATGAATCATCAATTGATAATTAATTCATTTTGATCAATAGCCAATTATTATTCTTCTCTTGTATTCAATCTCTTTATTCTTCTCTCTATTTTCCTCGTGCATGCTTGTGAGAATTACCTTATAGCTAGATCTACATCATGTGCTTCTTCTTACCATCAAGGCTCTATTTATTCATAGCATTCAGAGCTGTTATTTATACATGGTATCAAAGCAAAATGTTTATTAATTTCTACAGAGTTGAGTAGCTATCAGTACTCTACATCATAACACATCAAGACTCATATTCCTCTCTAAAGAAGAGCTTGATTTGAGCTTACAAATTTTTCTCATAGTTTTTATTTGTGCGGGTTGCAAAGAGTATCTTCTTGATCAAATCAACTTATTAGCATGGATTCCTCTTCATTTATTATCCTGACTCCCTTCAACTATCATGAGTGGAAAGAAAAACTTGTCATTCTATTTCGTAGTAAGGGACTATACATAGTTTCTTTGGCTTTGGAGAATGAGACTAATGCTATTATTGAGAAATATAAGTGGCATAATAGGTTGGATGAACCCTATGGATTTCTTTGCCTCTCTATTTCTCCTGATCTACTCTTTCATCTAGATTGTTTGACCACTCCAACCCAAGTATGGACCAAACTTGAGTCTCTCTTTGGAGTACAAGATGAGATAAGGGCGCATCAGTTGAAGAATGAGTTATTCTCATTGAGTCTGACTAGTTTCAAATCCATTGAAGCATTCTTCACCAAATTCAATTATTCAAGTCACTTGTTCTATTGCTTAAGTAATGTGGGATTGAGAAAAATAAATATCAATTGATTATTTTCATCCTATCAAAATTGGTTCTTGAATACTGACTTTTTGTGTCTACTTTTTATGCTACTAGGATTCCTATTTCAAGTTGGACAATGCCATTTGAGTACATTCTTTTATTCAGTGACAAAGGATCAATATAAATTGATCTAGATGGGTTTTCTTATAATATCCAAGGGAAATTATCATGCTCTTATATTTCGAGTAAGTAAGAATTCCAAGTCAAAAGAGAAGCAAATAGTGAAAGAGAAGAAGCCAAAATCAGATAATGAAGGTGAAAGATTGAATCTCACTGATGAAGGTTCAATGAACAAAGTCAAGAAGAAAGGGAGCACATCCAAGCTTTATTATTGCGGAAATGGATTTCATACTAAGAAGAAATTTTTCAAGAAGAAGCTAGACATCATGTCTCAGTTTCTTGAGAATAATAACATCAAAGTTCCATATGAGCTAGAGAAGCATGTTGAATCCTCAAAACACCATCATAGTGCGCAGTCCCAAGGTAATATGAATTATTCCTTAAGGTACAGAGTTAAATACTTTCCTCACATGTCTAATATAGATTCATTTTCTGATATATCAAAATCAGAAATATCATTTTCTTTCTTGAATAATCCACCTATTAGTCTACTAGATTCATATACCAATACTTCTGATTTTTCACTAGATCCTGACTTGTCTTTAAGGAGCTCTTCCTCACTTCTTTCAAATGTTAATAATTCTGATTTTTAAGCATTTTTTCAGGATTATATGCATGTTATGAAATCAACCATACCATCTACCATACCTTTGAATACTCCTAAGACTATGCAAGCCCCAAGTTCACTAGTTGATTCCTCATTGGTTTCCTATGCAGTGTTACTTATATCAAATGGTTTCAAGTCTTGTCTATTTCTCACGGATTTGTTATACATGACCTTATTCATCATTGGAATTATATTACAAATTTTTGGATCTGTTCTAAACACATATGGTTCAGATATTAATTCCATCCATCTCTTAGATTTTTACACTCATCAATTTTTCCTATTTTCTCAACCTTTTCCTACTCTAACCCTATATCCTCATGCAGACATTAAAACTTTGGTATTTTCTATTAGATATAATAATATTTCTGATATATCAGAGTATTTCCATCCTCATTTATGATTTGGAAGTTTCTATATCAGTTTGGAAGGAATATATGTGTTCCACATCACCATTTTGCAACTATGCAAGGAACTGATTGTGTTACTTATTGTGTTTATTTTTCTACTATTTGGGAAGGAGTATGCATATATCTATTTTCCTTTTCAGATTATTTTTGCATATCAAAGTATGATAGCAGAAATAAGAATTCATATAATTCTCCTACTTCATCAGATGATGAGCTACAAGGAGTCTCCCCTCTTCTTTCTTGTAGATACTACACTCTAGTGCATGATCATAGAGTTCACAAACTCTTCATCAAATTCTTCTATCAGAAGCAGTTCAGTCAGCTCATTCAAGTGAAGAAAAATATATTTTGAAGACATGTTCAAAATTTTGTGCCTTGTCCTTCCTTGAGGGATGATTTTCCCCATGTTGTTTTGCCTCTTTCCTCATGTTTTTGGACATGAATAATTGTAAAGGGTTAACATAGCCATGTTGTTGTGCCCTATATGCACCCATATGCATCTATATGTATGGTTATTTTAGATAACTGCATAATAAAGTCACACTTCAAGGGGGTGTTGGAATATTATAAACCCACTCCATACTTAGGATAGCAATATTTAATCTTTTTTTATTAATTTTCTATCCACTAGCCTAGATAGTTGGAATCCACTTACACCACTTGGTCAACGCTTCCCATATATAACCTAGGATTTCATTTATCCTAATTTTGGTTAGATCCTACCCACTTTATTCACTTCCATATTTAGTAGTTGCACCTTCATGCGTATTTTGTCCTTATATTTCTTTATTCCATCTTTTCAGTGGATAAGGTAAAGCTAGTTAACTAGCTTACTGCTATATTTTGTTGCCAACCCATCCTCCATGATTTTCTCTCTAGACTCCATGATTAGCATGTTTTTCCATCCCTCATGAAAACTCACTCATGACTCGTCCAATTTGTGAGGTCCTTGACAAATTGGGAAAGTGATTTAGTCACCTATGGGGGTTTATCATATTTTAGTAAATCTGATTTATGAGCTAGCATGAGTTATCTTCTAGAAACTCAATTTTCCTTTATAATCCTTGTATTATCAATGTAATATCATCAATGAATAATAAATTCATTTTGATCAATAGTCAATTACTATTATTCTCTTGTATTCAGTCTCTTTATTATTCTCTCTATTTTCCTTGTGCATGCCTGTGAGAAGAATCGTATAGCTAGATCTACATCATGTGCTTCTTCTTAGCATAAAGGATTTATTTATTTAGAGCATTCAGAGCTGTTATTTCTACATTTTTAGGTGACCAAATGGATGATTCTTTAAAACATGTCCCTAAGGCATATTTTCTTATGAGTCTAGTTTAAAATGCAATTTGAATCACTCAAGTATTATATGATATGAGGAAATTATGTCCAAATTGATAACTGCCTATCCTTAATCCCTAAATCAGCACTCCTGGAACTATGTCTCATAGTCTGATAATTGGCATATTTGTCCCATAAATTCTTCTTGTATTCAAAAATTGTTTCTATTGGATTTACTTACATAAATATACTATCATCTCTGATTGTAATGAATTCAATCCATCGTTAAACGAAAAAGTTAAGCTCAAATTAATGATTGTTGGTCTAAGCTGGAAATTTCAAACAATTATATCATGCATAATTTTCATTAGCAGATTTGGAATACCATGTTAATGAGTTTTCAAAACCTGTTTACACTAGATGTATCCCTTTTAATTCACTTTTATTGATATTTGGAATCACTCAAATTGGTTGTGAAATGAAGAATTTATTAACAAAATACCATTGGGAAGTCTAGGCTGGACACACCTCTCTTCTTCCATGATCCCATGTTGTATTTCATGTTAGTGCTAATTTTTTGAAGGTCCCAAGAAGATCAAAGAAGGATAATTTATGCATGAGTGACTCATGAAGACCAAATTTTCATGCAAAATGGGATTTCCCTCAAGACATCCAACAATGAAAGTTCATTATCTTGATATGTTGTAATTTTGAAGCTCACTAGAATAAAATAACAAGAATATTTTTTATCAAAGATTGCAGATGGATATAGAATGGCGCATATGAAGAATTGATATGAAAAAACTGAAGAACAATGTTCCTAAGGGAAAGTGTCATTCCCACATTCACATTGACACATTCCTGATTTCTACATAAGACCTAAGATTCATCATACTCATTCACTAGCGCCACGGTATGCGTATGTATTTCATATTTCTCATTTTGATATGCATGCCTATTGAAGTTAATACAACTTTCATTTCCTTATGTGGTTGATATTTTTTTCTCATACACATCATTAATGTCACCACTGTCAACAAGCTAACTTCCACCTTCATTATTCCATCCCTTCCATGACTTTCTGCACCACCCATCCTTAACCCACACAATAAATTCATCTTGGCTCACTTACAATGTTAAGCTTATTCACCTCCCTACCCACTTTCCAAATAAAATTTGATGGTGAAAACCTATCTCGAGTGCCATTGGACCTTGGAATGCTTGAAAACCAGCTTGTTGGCGAGCATCCCTCAAGAATAAAAAATTTATGATTGTGAAAAACCTATGGCCGCATTCAGACATCTCTTGTCTAAAAATCAGCTTGCTGGTGGACAAGGTTCGCAAATAAGTCATAAATAAAGTATTCCATCATGGTATTTAAATAAAGTTTTCAAGATTTTCTACTACATCAGAAGATCATTTTTCAGCGTCAAATCTATGTTGTAATTCAGCATGCTACGAGCTCCAAATTCCACATTGTTCTTTCTTGCAAGCTTTTACACCATTGTGGACCACACCAGATCTTGTGCTTCTCAAGATGTTGTTGCACATTTCATGACATCCATAGGTAAGTGTAGGTATGCTTCTTTTCCTTACTATTAGTCAAGTTCATTGAATGTTATGGATTTGCATTTGGAATTGCACTAGATCTTTTTTCCCTAATTCATCCTATATTTCTAAGGGTTGTAGAAGATTTCAGTTTAGGGGGAGGGGAACACCATTACCTCTCTTGTCCATTTGTCATCTTTCTTTAATCCAAACCTTCGCCCTCATATATAATTCCAAACATTAGAGGAAATTTCAACTCAAAATGGGCCTCCTAAAATGAATTCATAAAATAATAGTTAAAATAATAAAATAATATTTATTAATTTTGGAGGAAGAAAGAAAAAAACTACTTTTTTGTTTGTATTTTTGACATGTCTCCCTGTGTTTTTACTCAAATTTCAATCGGGAGAGCTCGTTGGATGCGAAATTAAATTCCGCATCCAAGGAGTACCCACTTGGAATACTTTTGATGGACCCCTCTACCCCAAAAACAAGAAATAACTGAAAAACTGAAATGATGACATCATCATTCCATTTTTTCAGGTATTTCTTGTTTTTGGGGTAGCGGGGTCCATCAAAAGTATGCCGAGTGGGTACTCCTTGGATGCGGAATTTAATTTCGCATCCAACGAGCTCTCTCGATTGAAATTTGAGTAAAAACACAGGGAGATATGTCAAAAATATAAACAAAAAAAGTAGTTTTTTTAATGATACCTATCCCCAAATTTATATTAAAAAAGTGTTTAAGACCTATACGGTATTTCAAATTTAAAGCAATTTCATTGGCTAACACATGATGACATGGAATTTGAATAAAAGTTAAAAGGCCCATTTTGAATTGAAATTTCCTCTAATGATCATATCCATCCCAACATATCACCCGGAATATCCAAGCATGAGAAGAATCAATGCCATCTTATTGTTGTCACACAAGAGACAACAGTAGGGGAAAATAGGAGAATCTCATATACAATCCAAGGACACTACGGGAAGAAGGGAATAGGTTGGCCATAAGAACATTCAGCAAAATAAGATGTTGTGGAAAGCAAAGGGGGTTTAACACATGATATTCATATTGAGGACCTTGAGGTAGAGCCACCTACCAACAAAGGATCATTGGAATAGATTGTTGTAGATTGTTCAAAACTTGAAGATGAGTCCATACTTAAGAGACCACATCCCATGGGGAGAAGTAGGTCATTTGTTATTTTATTGACACCGGTTTTGTTTATGGGAAATGAATAAAAATAAATAATTTTTCTAGTGTTTTCAAGTCTACAATTTATAGAGAATATATGCCTTCGGTTCATGGAATCATTTTGAAGAGTAATGGGGATTATTTTTTGAACATAGAAATCATCATGGAATGTTTGGTTTCTAAATGATTTGTTAATATTTCACATGCTTATATAGATATCATCAGTGTTTAATCTAATTTCATAACAGTAGCATATGCAGATTCACTGAAAGAAACACAATCATCAAACAAACACAAATTTATCCTGGAAAACCCTCAAGGGGAAGAAAACCCAACAAAACTTCCTCTATATATATGTATAAGATAAAACCCCAAAATAGGTGATCCTCCTCCATGTTGGTATCTCTCTCTCTCTCTCTCTCTCTCTCTCTCTCTCTCTCTCTCTCTCTCTCTCTCTCTCTCATGTGCTCTACACAAGGGAGTGTGTCTATGCAAATCATGAACACAACTCTCGTATTTATACTCTTTTTGTCACTTGAATTTTAACCTAACAAATCAGCCCCACTAAAGTGACTGGGCCAACTTCACCTAGGAAGACTCAAACCAGTATTATAGTATATTCATTAGGGTACTGTTGACCCAACTTACAATGGAGGTTATACCTCATGAATCTATGATGACCAAATACAATAGTAACATCCCGGCAGAGGAATAAGACATATATCTTGGGGTACATCAATAAAATATATTTAGAATATTCTTCAAAGTTACAATATTTCAACACTCCCCCTGAATGAGAAGGGTATTCTACTGACACCAACATCATCAACTATAGGAGTAATGAGAGAGAGAATTTTCAACATTATCAAGGTAATACATATATACGTCATAGGAATTTTTCAACAATCATCAGCAACTGTAATAGTTACTATAATATCTTCAATATATTCAGTACTGAAACATCATCTTCTATGTTATAGATTCTTTGTCTTCCGCAGTACTCATTCATTTGATCCTTTGCAACAACAATTCGATCTTTTGATCCTTTGTAGTAGCACTTCGATCTTCTTGATCCTTTGCAGCATCACTTCAATATTTTCGATCCTTTGCAGTGACACTTAGATCTTATTGATCCTTTTCAACAACACTTCGATCTTCTCGATCATTTTTAATAGCACTACAATATTCTTGATCCTTTGTAGAATCACTTCTATCTTCTTGATCCTTTGTAGTAGCACTTCGATCTTCTCGATCCTCTGTAAAAGCACTTCGATCTTCTCAATCATTTGCAGCAGCACTTTGATCTTCTTGAACCATTGCAACAGCACTTTGATTTTCTTGATCCTTTCCAGCAGCACTTCGATCTTCTCGATCCTTTGTAGCAGCACTTCAATCTTCTCAATCATTTTCAATAGCACTTCGATCTTCTCGATCCTTTGTAGCAGCACTTCGATACTCTCTATCCTATGTCGCAACACTATCTGAAGTACACATGATATATTTGTGGGATTATCAATCCCTATCACTTTACGACATAGGTCCAAGGATGATGCAATCCTCATCATCCTACTCCCCCTTAACGAGGAGGATCCATAACATCGACCAACTGGATCATCCATAAATGAATTTGTGACTACATCGTCTACAACTAAATGTAGATATTGTTCGCAAATTAATGTAGGACCTATCATCCATAGCTAAAAGTAGGACTCATCGTAGACCATCCTCATCCTGTTAGAGCTATGACCACTACCAAGCGAGTGTTATTTTCTATGGCATATACAAGTGAATGCAGGGATACTCTCCATGCAAGAGTATCGTCTGCAACTGAATGTAGATCTCATCTACAAATTAATGTAGGACATGTCATCCACAACTGAGTGTAAGACTCATCGTAGACCATCCTCAGCTTTTTAAATCTAGGACCACTCCCAAGCGAGTGTTATTTTCTACGACATCTACAATTGAATGTATGACACTCTCCATGTGAGAGTATCCTCTGCAATGAAATGCAAGACATGCCATATGCAACTGAGTGCAGGACTCATTGTAAACCATCCTCAGCTCGTCAAATCTAGTACCACTCCCAAGAAACTGTTATTTTCTACGGAATCTACAAGTTAATGTAGGAACATCAGCATCTGTATGCTCACTTGGTCTCTTTTGTACTGGAACAACACTTCCGTCCCATCATCAATGAGAGTCTCATTATCACTCACCCTTTCTAGGGAGGTTCATATCATCAACTTGCTCCCCCTTTCCAAGGAGGGTTCATATCATTATTGATCCTTCTTGCAAGGAAGGTCTGTAACATCAACATCATTATTCCTCCTTAGGAGGAAAGTATTTTCAAACTACACCAAGCTTGTCATAGAAGTATTCAAACTTTACTCAAGATAGAGGCTTGGTCATCACATCAGCAACTTTCTCATCAGTACTCACATACTAGAGTTTTATAGCTCCCTTCTGTACTATATCCCTTATGTAAAAATATTGGATTTCTATGTGCTTTGATTTATCATAGAACAATGGATTCTATTCCATCTTTATACAACTCTGGTTGTCCCATAGAATCACTATGGTATCCAACTCCATGTCAAATAGACTTGACATCAGCTTTCGAAGCCATATGGCTTCACAACTAGCGGGGAAAGATTCTATGTACTCTGCTTCAGCCATGCTGAGAGAAACACTAGATTGTTTCTTGCTAAACCATGAGATCATGGTGGATCCTAGACAATAACATCCACCTGATGTGCTTTTTCTGTCTGTGGCACTTCCTGCCCAATCTAAATCTGTATATCCATACAATCTGTATTCATGATATCTATCATAGTATAGTACAAATTCTATCATACCTTTTAGGTACCTCATCACATGATTTACAACTATCAGGTGAACACATCTAGTTTTAACTAGATACTGACTCAAGGTGTTCACATCAAAGCATATATCTTGCCTAGTATTTGTCAGATACATTAACAACCCAATAATATGTCTTTACTGAGTCACATCCACTAACTCTAACGATTCATCAAATAACAACTTCAGGTTGGTATCCATGGTTTTGTCCACAGTTTTACAATCCAACATATCAAATTTGTTTAATATTTCCACTCCATACTTTCCCTGGTTCATAAATATTCATATTGGGATCTGCCACACTTTCACTCTGATAAAATAGTGCATCAATCCAAGATCTTTCATCTTGAATTCTTTAGCTAGCTTATTCTTTCTTTCTCCAATATGTTTCTCATTTCCTATTAGAAATAGATCGTCCACATATAGTAATAATATGATAGGTTCACCATCCATAACCTTAAGGCAAAGGTTAGGATAAAATTTACTTTTGGTAAATCCCAAGCTTGTCAAGAAGCTATCTATTCTTCCATACCAAGCTCTAGGAGCTTTCTTTAGTCCATACAGATCCTTCTTCAACTTACATACATGAGTCACTATGTCTTCGACTTCAAATCCCTGTGGTTGTTCGATGTATACTTCTTCCTCAATCACACCCTTCAAGAAGGTTGTCTTTACATCCATCTAGTGTAGATTCCACTTCATCATGGAAGCAAGTGCCACGATGGTTCTAATGGAAGTGTACCTTTCTACTGACGCAAATGTCTCTTCACAATCAATTCCCTCTTTTTGAGAGAATCCTCTGGCCACAAATCTTTCCTTTTATTTTTCAATACTTCCAACAGTTGCATGTTTTATATTGTATATCCACTTGGAAGATACCACACTCTTGTTTTTTGGTTTGGGTACTATACATCATCTTCATTATTGATTAGTATTCTTCTGCAATTTCTTCTACCCATTATTTATTTTGTACAGATTCCTCATAACTGGTGGGTTCTTGATCTACAATATCACACATCAAAGCTACGTAGTTGGAGAATGGATTCGATCTCTTCCTTGTTCTTATGGATCCTTCTAGAGCTACATACTTCTCTGCTTCTTGTATGATTTCTCTTACCCACGAAGGTTTTCTCTTTCGAGATATATCCATGGTAGGGAGTTCCTAAGGTTCTAGCATATCATGATCTTTTGATGCTACTATTTCAGGAGAGGGTTCAACTTCTACCTTTCTAGGAGGTACATCCTTTTCATGTACTTCTTCAAGCTGACACCTTTTGGATTTCTTAAGAGTTATTTCTTCGTGAAATGTCAAATCCATACTAATATCTATATGATAGAATCATAAAATGTATATCTTAAAAGCTTTGGAGACTTCACAGTATCCAACAAATATTCCCTTCTTTTCTGAAGGATCCAACCTGGTTCTCTTTTATTTTGGAATGTAAACATATACTAGACAACCAAGTATATTGAGATGGCTCAATTTAGGTTTCTTTCCTGTATACATTTCTTCAGGATTCTTGAATCCAAGAGAGCTATGAGATAATATATTCTGCACATACACAGATGTTCTTGTTGTTTTAGCCCATATATGCATGGTAAGGTCTTGATGATGAATCATTGTCTTCGCTTCTTCCATAATGGTTCTATTCTTTATTTCCACAACACCATTCTGTTGGGGATTGTAGGGGGTGGTTAGTTCCCTCTTGATTCTAGCTTCTTTTCTGAGGGATTCAAATTCTTTTTAAGTACATTATCCACCATTATCTATTCTAAGTGTCTTGATTCTTATTTATGAATGGTTCTCTATCAAGGTTTTGAATTCCTTGAATTTCCCAAACACTTCGCTCTTTGTCTTCAAGAAGTATATCAATGTCTTTTTTGAATAGTCATCAATAAATGTAACATAATATTCATATCCACTTAAACATGTGGAGGGCATAGGACCACATACAAGAGACTAAATTAATTCCAACGTACCTTTTAGTCTTTGTTTCACTCTTCAGAAATGAATTCTTGGTGCTCTTTTCTCTTGAATATCCTTTCCAAGTACCTTCATGATCAATATTCAAATATGGTAAACTTATTACCACCTTGCTCACATAGGGAAATGCTTTTTAGTTGATGTGATCAAGCCTTCTATACCATAGTTCACTTGAGCTAGTGATCTCATGGACAAGGGTTGTTTCTCGATGTCCCTTGATTTTGTACAATCCTCCTTCTTCTTCACCAATGACCACAACATATTCAATTGTCTTTCCTTTGGTCCACATGAGTACTTGTCCATCTATAAAAGCAACTCTATATCCTTTCTTATCTAATGCTGAGATGAAAAGTAAGTTCTTTTTCAAACCTAGTACATATAGTACTTCCTTCATCTTCATGGAGGTTCCAGAGTCAAGCTTGTAGCTTGATTCACCAATTCCTTTGATGGGATATTGAGAGTTATCTCCTAATGATACTTTCTAAGGAGAGTTATTTTCTTCAAGTCTTGACAGAGTTTTCTCCTTCCTTGTCATGTGATTTGAAGCACCACTATCAATAAGCCATGTATCTTCTCCAGGTATTACAGACCTAGACAGTGCATAGAATAGTACATACTCTTCTACATCTTCTTCTTTTTCTTGTCTTTTTTGAGGTATTTCTTCTTCTTCATCATCCTCGTCTTCAGCTAGATGAGCATGATGTATTTTGTTGTTGTTATTATTCAATGGAAACTCTCTGGAAAGGTGTCCTATCTTATTACAATTATAACATTAATATTTGGAGTAGTCTTTCTTCTAACTATTTTCTCTTTTCCTTCTTGAAGTTTGATTGTCTTCTTCTTCTGGTATGGGTGGATAGAGCTTGATCATCTTCTTTAAGTAGAGCTTCTCTATTAGCTACTCTAGCTTCCTCTTGGATGAAATATTCCCATACAATGTCAAACTTCATACTTTATTTTATGGCACACATTGTCTATATGAATGAATCCCAAGGTCTAGTGAGACCATTGAGAGCAGTCATAACTAGTTCATCTTCATAAAGGGAGTCTCCAATGGAATCCAGTTGTTCCTTGAATTGGGAGACCCTTGTTAAGTAATCTTGAATGGATTTTCCTTTACTCATCTTGGTACCCATCAGTTGAGCTCTCAAATTCATCTTTTTGTTGATGTTCTTTCCCTCATACATTCTGGAAAGGGCATCATACATTTTCTTTGGTGTCTTTTTATATGACACTTGATGGATTAAGTGATCTTTGATAGAATCAGTAATGATCCTCATTTCCTTGACTAGGTCCTTCTGGTGCTTCTCCTTTGCTTCATCTTCTTCTAGTTCTACAACTTCATCTTTGATGTATTTTTCAAGATAACTCTCTCTAAGAATGAGACCAATCCTATACTTCCATGCTCGAAAGTTTTATATTCCTTCCAGATTTTCCTCTAACTTAGTGCTTGGGGCCATTTATCTAAGAGGTCACTAAAAATTGAAATTTATCAAAATGAAAATATGATCTTACCAGGAGATTCACATGACTGAGGCAATTTCGTTGGTCCACTTGGTTTCTAGAGATTCCAAATCTTCACCCTTCAAAACTTGCTTGCGAGATTTCAGTGTCTGCATATTTCTGGTTCTGGTTTTCTGGTTTAGGGATAAACTAGGGTTTGTCTTTCCCAGAGATTCACCCACTCAAAAACTTCAATCTAGCACTCAATAGATGCACTCTAGGGAGGTGCAACTTTCTATGCAAGCAGATCTTGAAAATCCCTAATTTTTTAGAAACCCTAATTTCTTGTTGGAGGGAGAGGAGAGAGAGTTTCACCTTATGAAAGTTGTTATATTCAAACTATTTTTGATACCATGTTAATATTTCATATGCTTGCTTAGATAGAATTAGTGTTTAAACCATTCACAAGAGTAGCATATGCAGAATCACTGAAAGAAACAAAATCACAAGATAGACACATATTTATCCTAGGAAACCCTCAAGGGGAAGAAAATCCAACAAAACTTCCTCTATATATATGTATAAGATAAANCTCTCTCTCTCTCTCTCTCTCTCTCTCTCTCTCTCTCTCTCTCTCTCTCTCTCTCTCTCTCTCCTATTCGCTTTACATAATTGAGTGTGTGTTTTCAAATTAGGAATGTGGCTCATCTATTTATACTCTTTCTGTCACTTGAATTTTAACCTAACAAGTTGGCCCCACTAAATTTATTGGGCCGACTTCACCTAGGAAGACTCAAAACAATATTATATTAATCATTAGGGTACTATTGACCCGACTTACAATGGAGGGTATACCTCATGACTCTATGATGACCAAATACAATAGTAACATCCCAATAGAGTAATAATACATCTCCCTTGGGGTACATCAGTAAAATATATTTAGAATATTCTTCAAAGTTTCAATATTTCAACATGATTACAATCTTTGAAAAGGGTACAAAACCATAAGTAAATCTTCCTAAAGACTAGTACAATCCTATAGCATCTTGTAATACAACCTTGTGATCATTTTTGGATAGAATTTATGCCTCATGGGAGCATATCAACACCTTTTACCTGGCAGTGGTAGAAGTATTTCATCCCAGCAAGATAATGGATTCAATTTCTTTTGACACTTTGATCATTTTGCTTGTTACACAATGATTTTATGATATCATTTAGTCTAGTTCCATAACTTCTATTCAACAGTAAAAGTCATGCACCTTGGTTCAAATTGATAATGTCATTGCAGGTCTCCATATTGGGTTATCAAATCAATTGTTGATAAGCAAGTTCAGACACATATCTATATATCTCTATGCAGATCATTCATTCCATTTTTTTAGGAAGTACTGAGAATAAATACCTTTATATGGATGTATTGGTTAGAACTTTCCTCATGTTTTTATATATAAAAGAATAACGACTCTCTCTATAAGACACAAAATATTATCCCATAGTTTCAAGTCTTATTTGAAAGGTCTCCAATTCAAGGAAATTGTTGACATTGTTGAAAGTCACAAGCTCTCAAGATTCAACATGCAAAACTTATTTCTCTGCCTTTCATTTTTAGAACTATGAACACGAAAGATGGCAAAACATAGAGATTGGAAATCTGCATATGTGGTGATATTTATGCCATATTGTAGATGAGAACATAGCATAGATATGGATGAGAAAATAGTGGGATTTCTTATTATTTGATTATCATAAAATATATCATTTCTTTATGCAAAGAATCAGTTTGATTAATGAATGCAAGTTTTGGGTACATAGGAACTTTTCATGAGTGGTGTGATACTTATCCTTCTAGTTATGATTTGCTTCATGCATTATGATTGTTCTCCCATTACAGAGCTGTAAGAAATGGGTTGTAAATTGAAAAACAAAATATGGAATGCTCTAAGCTGCCACTAGAATATAGGTTCTGCAAATTTGGTGATTGTCAAACGATCTTGGAGCATCTTGGATGTTCAGGTTGTAATGAAGACTTTCTGCAAAAATATGAGAACTTGGATGTGGCATGGTTCACATTTACATCACATATAAGACTATGGAAGAATTTCATATTCTCTTGGAAACTCCCCACTCAACATACATGTAGTAGTTGCAAGAAAGAAACAACAATTTGTAGCACAAATGTGGCAGCATTTGAGCATGTGATATGGAATCATTATTCATAAATATTAAGACAACTGTGGAAACACATATATACTAGCCATGTTTTCATATTTTGATGAGTAAAAAAATACCTTAAATGGCCATATCTTCATGCCACGTGGTCTTATACAATTAATTTTAGCACAAATTTTCAAATTGGTCATGTATGTGAAAGAGTTCGGGTTTGAAATTGATTAAGGCCAGCTTGTGACTTTCTTCTTTTACTAGAGGACAAGTAAATATTTAGTTTGGGGAGAAGACTTGTGGGAAAAGATAAGCAATTGAATTTTGTTTAAGCAATATTGAAGGTAATTTGTGATATGACAAACTTAGCTAGTAATCATGTAGTGGTTGACAGAGTATTGAATTGGGGACAACAACTGTATGTTTCTGTATTTTTTCTACTAGAATTTGTATTGAAAATTGTCAAGGTCATGTTGTTACTTGAAATATTATCCTTGTGCTGGTTGGATCAACATTCTCTTCGTCACTTGGTTTTAGACCATTAGCATGATAAGTATTTATGCTAGATTATTTCCTAAACTCCTTATGACAAGGTTGATATGTTCATTAGTTGTATGAAGGTCTTTACTAGAAATTATTGTTGATTACATAGTTGTCATTTCATATCATATTTATGATGTATTCTACTTTGAACTCAATATGGGATGGTTTCTATACTCAGTGCTTTGAACCGTGCTTCTTTTACCAAGGACAGGTAAAAAAAATGAGTTTGGGGGGAGGGATGATGTGTTCCCAATGAAATATTAAAAGATTTGTACATGGAATCTAATGGAATACAATCATTATTAAAAGGATGGCACAACAAGTATTAATGGTCATTTTTAACGTAGCAACAGTTGTGCTTCAATGGATGAGGAAATTGTCGTTGAAATTTATTTCAAAAATATCATTTAATTGCATGTTTTGCAGTTGATGATGGGGTTCTTAAATATTCTTGATGTGGTTTAGTAATTTAATATAAAATATGATCAATGAGATCATGCTGTCGAGAACTTAAAACTTCAAGATGACTAATTCAAAATTCATCTTATTTACCCATTTTTTTCTACAAAAGTGCAAGACTTACAAATATACTCCAAACAATGAACTAGGTATCCATGAAAATTGGTGGAGATAAGCATTATGGTAAGAAGAACAAATCCAACAAGTTTCAAATCAATCCAATCCATGGCTTTCAAGAAATAGAGCATAGTCACCTACAGTCATTTTCTCATTTTCTCAAAAACTGTGAACTAGGTATCCATGAAAATGGGTGGAAATAATAATTATGGTAAGAAGAACAAATCCAACAATTTTCAGCTCAATCCAATGTACGGTTTTCTAGAAATAAAGCATAGTCACCTACAACCATTTTCTCAAAAACAGTGCTATGGAATTTTTCATTTTTTGTCTGGAAGAAGAAAAATTGCATTCCTAACACCCCTGCAAAGTTTGGTAAAAACCCATTTTGTATTTGTGGAGAGATCACATTTGTTTTTAAAGCTGCAAATTATTAGTCCATTAGTTGCAGAACTTGGTTTTCTTGCAGTTTTTCCCTTCAAAATGTTATGTTGGCATGGATAATTGTTTAGGATCATATTTCACACCTCTTAATGATCGGGTACATTACTGGTGGCTTTTTTATGATGCATTTTGAGTCATCCATAATTAGAGAACATCATTTAGCTTGGTTGGCACAGGGTTGCATGAGGACATGCAATATTTTCAGTTTGGAGGAGATGACGAGCCTTGGATTTAGCATACTTTTACCATCATTTCACCTTATCTTTAATCCCTTTTTCCTATCCATATTCATGCGCTAATTCCTTCTTATTCTCATATACGATTTGGTATGCTCAATTTATTTTCGATTACATTTCTTAGTATTTCATTTGATTTTTTACTAAGATTGAGGGAATTAGAATTGATGGAATTAGTGTGCTATTTATTTGCGTAGAATATTAAATCATCTCTTGGAATCAACTATAAGATATTTGAAGGAGTTTTGTAGCAGTTGCGGAACCTGTACAGGAAGTTGCGGAAACTCTACAAGCAGCTGCATAAACTATACATGAAGCTATGGAAACTCTACAGGAAGTTGTGGAATCTGCTACAGTACTCTACAAAAAGCTGCAGAAACAATATAGGTAGATGTGGAAACTATAAAGGAAGCTACGAAAACTCTACAGGAAGATGCAGAAACTCTACAAAACCTACCAGTTGTGAAATCCCTACATAACCTACCAGCTATTGAAACTCCTATAGAAGCTATAGAAAGTCAATAATTCAAATTTACCTTCAACCACCAACTTTGGAGAAAGATATTCATTAGTAGTAATGAATTTTTAGAAATCTGATATTTCTACTATTTTTATATGTCTTTGAATCATGATTTTAAATTAAAGTTGGTAGGTGGAGATGGATATGAGTGCATATTTGGATTATCCTCAAACATGTGAAGATCTTTACCAAATATATGATGGATAAATTTGTTAAGAGACATTTGGGATGAGTTTTGACTATTTTATTATAGCCTCTCTCCATCAATTCGAATTTGATTTCAAATGTGCTATAAATAACATGTAGTTAACAAAGAACTTGAAACTAGTTTTGAAATAGTTTTTGAGATCCAAATTTTATGAAATTGTTGAGGATATTTTGGATCCCCATTTATTATTTGTTATGGAGAACACATGTATTAATAAGAGATCCTTCCCCATTCCAAGGGAGGAATCTTAAAGCATGAGTCCAACTAATGATGGAATAATACTATATTTTCATTGATTCAATATAGATCTTAGTTTCTTTTGCAATATGATTTTATTTATTTTATGTTGATGTAGTTGTACTTCATTATTTATTTTTTCATTTCTTATGATGTGTGATGTTTATTTCTGCAATTTGATTTCAATGTATAGATAGAGATTTAAATGTTTATTTTACAATCATTAAGCTTAATGCGATGACCATATTCACTTCTTTGGATTATAAGCAGTAACTCATATTTGGCAAGGATCACTTTTAGATTTTTATTTCTACAATTTCCCTTTATCTCAAGTATGATTTAGTTTTAGAATTTACTTTTCTGCACAATTTGAATGTAGTTTTAGAATTTACTTCCGTGCATAGTTTGAACATAGTCTTAGAATTTACTTTTCCGACACAATGTAATTTAGTTTAGAATTTACTTTTTCCGCAAAGTGTGAATTAGTTTTAGAATTTACTTTTTCTGCAAAGTGTGAATTAGTTTTAGAATTTACTTTTCTCTCAAGGTGTGACTTAGTTTTAGAATTTACTTTTCCTGCAAAGTGCAATGTAGTTCTAGAATGTACTTTTCCTGCAAAGTGTGATGTAGTTCTAGAATGTACTTTTATGCATAGTGTGAATTTAGTTTAGAATTTACTTTCCAACATGGTGTGAATTTACTTTCCTATAATGTGTTTTACTTCCTTGTCATATGATTTACTTTCCTTACAACTTAGTTTTGATAGTTGTTTAGTTGGTAGTTCCTTGTCAAGATTATGTAATTGTTCATACCATTGTTTGTAGGTAAGGTTATTGAACTAGAACTTCAAGTAGATAAACCAATGTAAGAGGATATTGTGGTTTATTCATACAGTGCACGATAACTCACAAGTTCTCAATGAACCTTGGGTTGACAATTAATGCACACTTCTTAGTTTTTTTCCAAGTAATTAGAAGGAAATTGAAAAGCCCATCATTTTGGCATCGTTTCTGGGGAGTTACCACGATCACTGTTGTTGATGTATTTGTAACTTTGGAATGTATTCATTTGTATTCCTTATGTATTGTAACCCGATGTTTATTCCAGGATGTATTGTAATGTATTTGAGTCATGTCATACCCCGATGTTTATTCCGGGAATTTTCTATATTGAGAAAGTCATGTCAAGTCATTGTGGGTAACCCTCCTATTGGTCAAGGGTTAAAGTCCCCACAGTTGTGGAGCGCTTGGGTTCTTAGACTATCCTAGTGAAGTCGACCCTAGGTGAGTCATTGTAAGTCAGGGCAATAGTCCCCACCATTGTGTTACCCTCCTATTGGTCGGAGGAGGCAAAGTCCCCACAAGTGGTAGGGCACTAGGGTTATTAGACACTCCTAGAGATGTCGGATCTAGTAAGTAATTGTTAAGTGAGGTCGACATGTTGGAGTGGGTTCCAAGTGAACGGAAGAATATAAATAGAGAGTGAGAACCTCTCTATTTATCATACTCATACACACACACTCACTCATTAGGGCACATGAGTGAGAGAGGAGAAGCTCTCTCAGTGTGAGAGAGAGAGATTGCTGCTGCCGAAGATCATCTTACTGTTTTCTGGTTTTACTTTTGGTGCTGATTCTATCTCTGAGGAAGTTGCGGGGTTTTCACCATTTATGGTTTCCCTGAGGATAAACACTATGCTCATTGTCTCTTGTGTTTGATTGTTGTGCTTGTTATTCTCTCAATTAATGATCCTAATGTTATGCTAGCTTAATGATGAAAATCTAACATGGTATCATAGCTAACCTGAGAAGAAGACATTATGCAGCTGTAGAAGCTAGGGCTTATTAATTTTTGGGTCTCTCTCCACAATCCAACAGCAAAATTATGCTAGGCTGACTCTCCTTGGAAGGGCGCATCTTTCTGTCGAAGCGAAATTCAATTCCAAGCATTTTCAGTTTTCGATGCGGAAATTAGGGCTTTCTATAGAAGAGGAATTTTTGAGTGAGCCCAGCATAGGATTTTTCTCCTCATCAAAATCGAAGTTTAGAGACCTAGATCAAGAAATTTGGTTGGGTGAAACTCTGGGAAAGTAAACCCTAGTTTGACCCCGAACTAGAAAAACCCTAAATACTAAAACTGCTAATTTTTGGTACATTCGCTATATCCTGAGATTGGTGAAGTCTTAGGAGCTAAAAATTGCAAGGGCCAAAGATAAACTCCTGTTGAAACCTGTTTCCAAAATTCAGCCTCATATTCGATATATTCTGGGAGTTATGATCCCTACAAGTTAAGGTTCTAGCCTATTCCAGAATTCATCCCTAAATAGGACACCTAGGGAGAATTGAAATATCTTGGGCTACAGATGTCCAAATGGAATTACTGAAGATGTTCCAGAAAGGGAACAGAATTTAATTTCTGTGGTCCAAATTTTAGACTCAAAAGATGAACCAGTGACACATGGAAGTCTGTACAACTTTGTTGTTCTGAACAGTCCTGTAACAGACCACCTTGGGAAAAGGATCATAAATCCCAATTGGTAAAACCAATTCTGATGAAACATGTGGTGTTGGATTAGGGACATATGAGGTTACCTCAATGGAAATTTTTAGACATCGAGGAGCATTAATTTCAGAGATATCACAGAAAACAGTGTCAAGCATTTCTGTAGAAGAAATTGGAAAACTAGGGCTTCCTATTCCGGGAACTTCCCCCCACTATTTTCAGAAAAGAAGTACATTGGACAAATCCATTGGAAGAGATATATATGTCTATCCAATCAGATCTGAAAGATTCCAAGTTTTTAAAATTAGGGTTTCTGTGACAAACCCTAGATCAGCCATCTCCGGAACCAGGTTAGACACCTCAAATCGATAAGAACTAATCCTTTGCTATTTTCATTTGAGGTTCTCATTTCAAAGTGATCTATCACATTAGCTTGATGATAAGCTTGGTGAAGTTGACAACTTCCAAGCATGGAAGTATATGATCTCTCTGAAGAAAATGAATGGGACACCTACATGAGTAGAGAGGTTCCAATTCCAGAGGGAGATGAGGCTAGAAGCCTTACACAAGAAGAACTTGGTCAAGGCCAAGAAGATCATCGTTGATTCAATCACAAATCAACTCGTACTACAAGTTTCTTCCTTAAAGACATCGAAGATGTTTGATTCCTTGACCAAGCTATTTGAAGGGAAGAACATACATCAGAAGATGACCTTAAGAAACTAGTTGGAGAATGTGAAGATCCAGAATGCAGAGACCATGCAGTCATAAGGGTCTCTCAAATCAAAGAACAACTTGAAGCGGTAAAAGAAGAAGTGAAGAATGCAAAAGTGGTGATGGCCACCTTGAATGGCCTCCCAGGATCATGGGATTCATTCATTCAAGGAATGTGTGGCAGAAGGAAGTGATTACTTTCAGTAGACTCTGGGAAGAAGAAGAAGCTCAACTCATCAGAAGAGAAGAGAAGATGGGAGAAATTGAAGATCAAGCTCTCACCATCCAAAGAAGATCCCTCAAGCAATGAGGAATATGGAGAACTCAACTCTTGAAGAATCTCTTATCCACCTTAGCATTTGGATAAGAAATGATGATATTATGAATGAAGAAGACGATGAAGCTGAAGGCTCAAGAAGGAGTCTACCCACGAAACAAATAAAGATAAGTATTCAATTGTCATTTCATGATATTGTTTTGTTATACATTTGTTTATATTTAGTTGATGTATTATGCATGATAGGATGTTTGCATTAATGACAATATACTTCTAATATGAATGTGATGGGTAAGTAGCTCATGGTGCTATACAACTCTCCATTGCTACTTATCTAGATGAAACCTCTTTGTTGACATATTGGATTAGTGCACAATCTCAATGTTGTCTTGGTAGAGATGGAAGGCATCTAGACAAAAATTTGTGAGATATGGATGAATGTTGTATTGGCTAAAGTAGTTGCATGATCATATATTTATGCATAAGAATTTTCCAGTATGAACATTCCTTATGAAATGTTTCTAACCATACAAATGCATTTGACTTGTAGGAAAAATTCCATACATAATCGGCTACAAGCAAAGAAGGATGAGACTTGTTATGAAGAACAAGTGATGACATTTCAAAATGAAAAATAATATGACGAATGCAGTGACATCATTGATGCAGAACCTTCCAAGAACAAAGGGAGGATCAGTTCAGGAAGAATGATGTCTAGGATGCAGTATCGATACATGAAGGGAAGTTTGTAGTTCCATCGTGCAGTGGATGGAAACATCATGGGATACAAGGAAAGATTCGTAGCATGAGGCTTCTCACAAAAAGAAGGCATAGACTACAAAGAGACATTTGCAGCCATTGCAAGTGAAGACACATGACATATAGAATATGTGTGCAAATCAAAGAAGGCCTTGTACGTGCTCAGAAGACACCCATGGGATAACACATACATGAGGAGCTTGATGAATATCTGAACCTTTGCTACAAGGTGGATAAAGGATGACAAGCTCACAGATGGGTGCAAGAGGAATTTTTGAAAAGGTTCAAGATAGAGGATCTTGGTATCCAGTGATCCTAGATGGATACATAGAAGATTAGTAGCATAGGAAGCTACTTGTCACTCTGGTACATAATGTTTCAGTGCATAGAGTACGGAAGATAGAGGGAGTGACTATAGAATATCCTGAGGTTCGACATGGTACAACATGATGGATAGATTACTGATGACTCTAGGATTTACTGAGAGTAAAGTGGATTCCAACCTTTGCTTCAAGGTTGAAGGTAGAAGACTAGTGATGCTCCTGTTATGTGTCGATGCGCTACGTTCTAGGCATGGAGGTGTGGACAAGGGAAGTATGTAGTAGAGATCTTGAAGAGGTTCAGGATGATATAATGCATGACCACACCTATGGCATTGAACTTGAAGCTATTGAGTGTTGCTTCATTAGAGTTGATTGATGCCACGATGTATCATCAGATGATTTGTTCCTTGATGTACTTGACAGATATGAGACCAGATACTTTCTTTGTTGTGAACACATTGAGACATGTTCACTTGATGGCTGCAAGTATGATATGAATCAGAAGATTAACCTGGAAGGTTATACGGATTCAAATTGGGCAGTTCCATTGATAGGAAGAGCACTTTGGGGTGCTTCTTCAGTGTGAGATCATGTGTGATCTCTTGGTTGGCAGGATGGAGTCCTGCATGGCGCTGAGTACAGTCGAGGCAAAAGATGTTGCCACTTTCTCTTCGAGAGGTAGTATGTTTCTTTTGAAAACTACTATTTGATTTGATTGATCTAACTTGTATTTTTGGTATGATGTAGAGAGGAGCAGTGAAGCTCCAGTTTGTGATATAGATCTAGATCTCTCGAAAGAGGGAGTTCTAGCATAGCTGGGAGATAGGTTGTCTTCACATAAATCCTGGCAAAGCTCATAGGTTGCTCAGACGTAAACGGTCCTGTAGGTTGTCCTTAGATTTAATTGGTCCTGGTGAAGCTTGCGAGTTATCCTTGGATGTAATTAGCCCTGATGTGATTCTATGCTAGAAATGGCTAGAGTGAAGTTTGAGTACTTCAGGGAGAAGCTTGGTGTTCTCCAGATCGAGGTTCCCTCCAAAGGGAAGTGATGATTTTGTGTGCCTTTCTGACATGGTGAGAGGATTGGTTCCTTCCATGGTCAGATGTAAGTGTTGTGCCCTTCCGACATGGTGAGAGGATTAGTTCCTTCCATGGTCAGATGTAAGAGTTGTGACATGGTGAGAGGATTGGTTCCTTCCATTGTCAGACATATGTGATGATGCCACATCCAACATGAAAAAGGGTTGCTCTGTGAAGACACATCTAGTATGAAAAAGGACTAGCTCTGTGTGGATGCCACATCCAGCATGAAAAAGGGTTGGCTCTGTGAATACACATCTAGTATGAAAAAGGACTAGCTCTGTGTGGATGCCACATCCAGCATGAAAAAGGGTTGGCTCTGTGAATACACATCTAGTATGAAAAAGGACTATCTCTGTGTGGATGCCACATCCAGCATGAAAAAGGGATGGCTCTGTGAAGACACATCTAGTATGAAAAAGGACTAGCTCTGTGTAGGTTCCACATCTAGTATGAAAAAGGACTAGCTCTGTGAAGACTCATCTAGTATGAAAAAGGACTAGCTCTGTGTAGGTTCCACATCTAGTATGAAAAAGGACTAGCTCTGTGTAGGTTCCACATCTAGTATGAAAAAGGACTAGCTCTGAGTAGCTGCCACATCTAGTATGAAAAAGGACCAGCTCTGTGAAGACTCATCTAGTATGAAAAAGGACTAGCTTTGAGTAGCTACCACATCTGGTATGAAAAAGGACCAGCTCTGTGATGCCTCATCTAGTATGAAAAAGGACCAGCTCTGTGATGCCTCATCTGGTATGAAAAAGGACCAGCTCTGTGAAGACTCATCTAGTATGAAAAAGGACTAGCTCTGAGTAGCTACCACATCTGGTATGAAAAAGGACCAGCTCTGTGATGCCTCATCTAGTATGAAAAAGGACTAGCTCTATGATTATGCATCCAGTATGAAAAAGGACTGGCTCTGTATAGGTTCTGATGATGAGAAGAATTAAGAGATAGCACCCATGATGATGACCCAGTGATGATCCAGATCCAGTGATGATGATCCAGCAGTGATGATCCAGATCAAGTGATGATCCAGATCCAGTGATGATCCAGATCCAGTGATGATCTAGATCCAATGATGATGTCCAGTGATGATCAAGATCCAATGATGATCCAGATCCAATGATGATTTAAAATGATGATCCAGATCTAGTGATGATCCAGATCCGAAGATGAAGATGACTTGAAGAAAAAATATGACTTGAAAATAAAGATGACTTGAAGATGAAGATAACTTGAAGATGAAGATGACTTGATGATGATCCAGATGATACAGCGAAGAATACTTGTGCGTATATATTGTGTCGAGAGAATACCTTCCTAGTTAAGAGGGAGTGTTGATGCATTTGTAACTTCAAAATGTATTCATCTGTATTTCTTATGTATTGTAACCCGATGTTTATTTCGGGATGTATTGTAATGTATTTGAGTCATGTCATACCCCGATGTTTATTCCAGGAATTTTCTATAATGAGAAATTCATGTCAAGTCATTGTGGGTAACCCTCCTATTGTTCAAGGGTTAAAGTCCCCACAGTTGTGGAGCCCTTGGGTTATTAGACTATCCTAGTGAAGTCAACCCTAGGTGATTCATTGCAAGTCAGGGAAATAGTCCCCACCATTGTGTTACCCTCCTATTGGTCCAAGGAGGCAAAGTCCCCACAAGTGGTGGGGCACTAGGGTTATTAGACACTCGTAGAGATGTTGGCTCTAGTAAGTAATTGTTAAGTGAGGCCGACATGTTGGAGTGGGTTCCCAGTGAATGGAAGAATATAAATAGAGAGTGAGAGCCTCTCTATTTATCATATTCATACACACACACTCACTCATTGGGGCGCATGAGTGAGAGAGGAGAAGCTCTCTCAGTGTGAGAGAGAGAGAGACTGCTGTTGTCAGAGATCATCTAACTGTTTTCAGGTTTTACTTTTGGTGTTGATTCTATCTCTGAGGAAGTTGCGGGGTTTTCACCATTTATGGTTTCCCCGAGGATAAACACTGTGTTCATTGTCTCTTGTGTTTGATTGTTGTGCTTGTTATTCTCTCAGTTAAAGATCCTAATGTTATGCTAGCTTAATGATAAAAATCTAACAACTATAACCCTTTACTTGGTTGACATAGTTACTTATGCATTAGAATTTTTCTTCCTTTTTTATTTGAGTAATTTTCTTTTGGTAGTGAGGTTCCTTTGGTTTTAATAATTGTTTGTTTGTGCTTTTTTATTTATGCATGCATATGTTTTTGTTTGAAGGATAGAGGCATAGAGACAAGTAAAACACAAAGATGACCTCACTATAGCATTGCTATAGTGTAACAGTTCATTGCAAGTCTCTTTAAATATAAACCATGTTAATAATTTATGCAATAGAAGTAGATTTGTTTATGCCTTATGTTTTCATGAATTAAATTAAAGATTCAAGTGGATGATTATGTGGTGTAGTAAGAGCCACACATATTACTTATTTGTATTTTGGAGAAAGCTTGAAAAGAGGAATGAGGCTTGGCCGTGAATGAAGATTATATTGAATGATTCAAGGGGATTCAAGGGGAATCCATTCGAGTACACAAGAATCAAAAGTTTCAAAATGGTATGTAATATGCCATTTGAATCGTAAAAATACATCCATTAACATTAAAATACAATTTTTGAAGATTGACTATAATCATTTATTCATATCTCGTAAACTTTTTCAATTTTGTTTTAGGATTTGTAGCTTAGCTACGAAACCTTCAAAAACGTATGTGTAGGTCAACTCAAGGTATTGTTGATTTTTTTTATTTGGATGTATTACATTAAAATTATACCCCTAAAAACATTCACTCCCATCTAGATAATCATTTTAATCAGAAATTGGCTATTAGGGCATTTTGGCTTATTGGGATTAATAAAAACGTAGTTGGTACAGTCATGTTTTGAGGGACCATATGGGCACATTTTTAAAACTTGTTTCTATCCAAATTATCCCTTGAAATATATTTTCTAATCCAATTTGAATTTTTCAATTTGGACATCTAACTGAAAAATATATGATCAAAATATTGATTTTGTGTAGAGTAGGCAGCTTAAGAAGAGAGTTGGGACAGTCATGTTTTAGGTGACTAGATGGATGAATTTTTAAGACTTGTTCCTAAGGAATATTCTCTTATGAATCTAGTTTACAATGAAATTTGAATCACTCAATTCTAATATGATATGAGGAAATTATGTCCAAAATACTAATTGTTTGTCCTAAATCCTCCTTCCTCCAGACTCATAGTCTGATCATTGGCATATCCTTCCCATAAATTCTTCCTGAATTCAAAACCTATTTATATTTATTTTAAATATATGAGAATAAAAAGGTAATCCATTATGGATCTATAGTAACTTGGTAATCATTATTTTGTATGTTTGAATGAGGCAAAATTTGTTTGAATATCATCATTGTCAAGCAATAACAACTTCTTTGTTCAGAGTTGGAGATATTTGAGGGGAATCCATAACTTATGGAACATGATATAAAAGAATTAAAATATGTTATTGGTATAATTCTTAAAGGGTTCTAGCTCAATGAAAGAGCACCTACCTTATTGGCAAGAGGTTGGTGGTTTGATTCATTTGTGAACTATCATAAATTTGTGACTAAGAAAACGACTAAACTTTGCATATACACGACTATTAGTAGCTAATTTTCAGTACCTTATAGCACAACTAACATTTATTCATATTTATCTTAGTCATTAATAGGTTACCTTGATTTATGATCTAGTAGTTTATTTAGTCATATATTTGGTCATTAATTATGCAATCAATGACTACATCAATGACTAATAAGTCAACCAGTTAATAGGGGTGGTAGGTGCGGGGGGGATCCTCTTGGATCCCAGAGGACATGTTGAACAAACCTTCGCTTGGGGCCTTGGACACAGGACCAATAATGAGGCTGGTGGTTGGCGCTCCTACAGGGACTACAATCCTTAGTCAATAAAGACCTTCACAAGATAACGATCTTCGGAGACTCTCGACATGTTATTTTCAAGATGATTAATGGTTAAACCTCCGGTTCAATTAATTGTCATCATATGTATGATAAATCTAAGCCACTCATGTCTACATCCTATGAGCTATTCCACATTCTTCACAACAATAACCCAGCAGTGGATGCCTTGGAAAACATGGGGGCCTCCCTACCTCAAGGTCATTTCAGTCTTAACAAAAAATCCCCTTACACCAAACTCATTCCCTAATGGTTTGTCGGGTTTACTCTTTCCTCTCTCAAGGCAAGTGGTCTTCCCTCTCTCCACTCCTTGAAGTGTCTCTTATTTCCCCCAAAGGTTTTCTAGAAGAACTCCCCCTCCATTCACCTTATCCCTCCACCTCTTTTCCTTCCTTCGCCCCCTCCCCTTTTTCCTCCATCTTCTCCTTATTTCTTTCCCTAGCTATTTTCTTACCCCTCTCCCTTAACACTCCCTTCACCCTTCTTCTTCATCACACCGCCTCACGCCATCCTCCCACGGCTGGTTCCCACCTCATGCTCCTTCCTGAAGGGTATTCTCACTTAATGTGTTATCCTGCCAACACACTTACCCCTACCGTGTGGATCTCTCTCAGCCTGCATCCTCTCTCGGACAACATAGGATTTATGGCTCACCTCCCCTGGGTTAATTTCCCCCTCCCCTGGCACGCTCCAAGTCTTATCGTTCACCTCACTATGTCTTCTCCTCAAATTTTCCTGCAATCTCATTTCTATCCTTCTCTCAGCTCTATCCATCATGTGATTCCTTTGGAACGCATCCTCCTAGATGTCATAGCAGCCGTAGATGAAGGGTGGTTGCAGGAAATTCTGTGGGAAGCTCTCCCTCTCACCAGGACTTTTGTGAAGGAAAGGCTCACCCTCACAACCTTCTCCTCTTGCTCTTGTAGCACCCTTACAGGCTCTTCGCTGTGGTTTGCAAGCATTGATTCTGTTCCTAGTCTCTCGTCTGAAGCTCAGTCCCTCACTGCTAAGAAAAACATGATTTTGGGCTATTAGTGTTCAGGGTGGAAGGAAGGTGCAGTGAGCACTTTATCCTATCGAAGCAAGGAGGGTGCCTCCCTCCAGTAGGAGGTTAAAGTGCTAAAGTATATCCTTAGTGGTATTTCTGTCTAGAATCAGGCTTGTGTGATAGCAGGTTCAGTCCGTGTTCTGCATAGCAACTTCGCCCGTATCGATATTTCTCCAGTAAATGGCAACATGTCTTAGGCTAACGAAAACGCTGGCATTATGGATGTAAAGAAGAATCTCAGGCGTCTCTACGAGATGATGGCGATAGGCATAATTGATAATAAGGAAATAGCGTAGGAGGTCAAGAGCATGGGGAAAGTGGTAAGTTATACATCTCTGCAAATCAGCAATCATGATGCAAGGATCGATGACAACGAGAGCAACCTTAGGGAGATGATGGGTAACGTCGATAGAATTCAGGAAGATCTCCAGTGCCTGATCAATATGAACCAATGTAGCAAGGTGAATGAATACCCTACAGTTGCAGCACACCCCATGGAGGAGGAATTAGTGGTTTATCCCATGAAGCCCAAAGGCAATCCTTAATCGGTTCTCTCTTAAAAATGTTAATATGTTTTACTGTCTTTTGCTTTGCGGTCAGTTTATAAGGGTATACACTACCCCAGGCACTAGTTGTTTTGCAAATTCCCTCTGTGGAGTTTTTTGGTCATCTCTTTGGATCAGTTTTGTATGCAACATTTTCGAACTGCAAGAACTCTCTGTTCCCGCTTTACTCTATGTAATGAATGGTTGTGCACAGCCTGTTTTATAGAAAACCTTCTTAGTTTCTATTTAAAAAAAATAAGTCAACCAATTAATGACTAAGTTAAATAGGACTAAGTTATTCAAGATATAAGATAGTGGAAATTAGCTACTATTAGTCACTGACTCAAAAATAGTCGTTTATATCAAAAGTTTAGTCATTTTTTAGTCATTACTTCTCATTTTTTACTAGTGGTAACTTTACTTTTGGTAGTGATGTTCATTTGGTTTTGATCATCGTTTATTTATTTTTTCCATTTCTGCTTGCATATCTTTTTGTTTCAAAGATAGAGGCATAGAGGCAAGTAAGATGCAAAGACAACCACATTGTAGCATTGCTATAGTGTAATAAACCGCCGCAAGTCTTTGTAAATATCAACAATGTTCATAATTTATGCAATAGCAGTAAATTTGTTTATTCCTTCTATTTTCATAAATAAAATTAAATATTCAAGAGGATGATTATGTGGTGCAGTAAGAACCACACATATTACGTATTTATCTTTTGCAGAAATCTTGGAAAGAGGAATGTGGCTTGGTAAATGAAGATTTTATTGAAGGATTCAAGAGGATTCAATGGGAAATCATTGAAGGAGTGCACAAGACTCAAAAGTTCCAAAAGGGTATGTAATCTTTCATTAGAGTCATAAAAATACACCCTTTAACATTAAAACACAATTTTTGAAGTGTGACTATAACATTTATTCATATTTTGCAAACTTTAAAAAAAAATGAGGATCCCTAACTCAGTTGTGGAACCTTCAAAAATGTATGTGTAGGTCAACTTAGGGTTTGAATTGTTGAATTTTTTTGTTATTTAGATCCATTACCTTGAAAGTATACCCCTAAAAACATTCACTCCCATGTAGATCATCATTTTAATGAGAAATTAGCTATTGGGGCATTTTGGCTTGTTGGGATTAAAAAAAATGCAGTCAGTAAACTGATTTTTTGAGGGACCATATGGGCACATTTTTAAAACTTATTTCTATCCAAAGTACCCCTTGAAATATAGTTTCTAATTCAGTTTGAATTTTTCAATTTGGACATCTAACGAAAAAGATATGGTCAAAATATTGACTGTGTGTACAGTAGGCAGCTCAAGAATAGAGTTGGGACAATAACTTTTTGGTTGGAATATTATAAACCCACTCCATACTTAGGATAAAAATATTTAGTCTTTTTTTATTAATTTCCTATACAATAGCCTAGATAGTTGGCATCCACTTGCATCACTTGGTCAACACTTTCCATATATACCCCAGGAGTGCCTTTATCCTGATTCTGGTTAGATCTTACCTACTTTATTGATGGCCAAACTCTGTAATTGTTCCTTGCTACATATTTTGTCTTTATACTTATCTATTCCAACTTTTCACTGGATAAGGTAAAGCTAGTCAACTAAGAAACTGCTATCTTTTGTTTCTAACCCATCCTCCATGATTTTCTCTCCAGATTCCATAATTAGCATGTTGTTCCATCACTCATGATTTAGCCAATTCATGAGGTCCTTGATAGATTTGGAAAGTGCTTTAGTCACCTCTAGTGTTTTATCATATTTTAGTAAGTATGTTGTATGAGCTAGCATGAGTTGTCTTCTAGAAGCTAAATTTTCTTTTATAAGGATGTATTATCAATGTAGTATCAACAATGAATCATCAATGAATAATTAATTCATTTTTATCAATAGTCAATTACTATTCTTCTCTTGTATTCAGTCTCTTTATTCTTCTCTCTATTTTCCCTTTTCATGCTTGTAAGAATTATCATATAGCTAGATCTACATCGTGTGCTTCTTTTTAGCATCAAGGCTCTTTTTATTCATAACATTTAGAGCTGGAATTTCTACACAGTATCAAAGTAAAAGATTTATTAAGTTCTAGATATTTTAGGAGCTATCAATACTCTACATCAGAGCACATATAGTCTCATATTCCTCTCTGAAGAAGAGCTTGATTTGAGCTTACAAATTTTTCTCTAAGTTTTTATTTGTGCAGGTTGCAGAGTGTATCTTCTTGAGCACATCAACTTCTTAGCATTGATTCCTCTTCAGCTATGATCCTAACTCCTTTCAACTATCACGAATGGAAAGCCAAAATTTTCATTCTTCACCAAATTCAAGTCGCTTGTTATATTTCTCAAGCAATGTGGGATTGAGAATAAGGAAGATCAATTGATTCTTTCCATCCTATAAAAATTGGGTCCTGAATACTCAGTTTTTGTGTCTACTTTTCATGCTACTAGGATTTTCATTTCAAATTGGAAAATGTCTTCTTTGACTACATTCTTTGATTCACTAACAAAGGATCAAGATGAATTGATCCAAATGGGTGCTCTTAGAATATCAAAGGGAAATGATCATGCTCTTATAGTTCAATTAAGTAAGAATTCCAAGTCAAAAGAGAAGCAAATAGTGAAAGAGAAGAAGCAAAAAACACATATTTCAATAAATTTGGAAATATACAGTGGATCTAGAATTTTTAACTTTAACTAGATTGAGTTTTTTCAAAATGAGTAAAGTCCTAAACTATGATTCTTACATTATTTCTATTGCTATTAATTGTATTTTGTATTTAAAAAGTTAAGTTCTTTTTTTAGATGGCTCATACCCATAGAGTTTAGAATGATCCATATAAAAACTATTTAATAACATAATACCAATGTGTTTGTTAATATAACAATTTTAATTATATGCATAGTTAGTAATAATATTGCTTGTATTGCAACAAAGATTATGAGACTGAGATCTAATACGATCGTACAAAAGACACTTTTAGAGAAATTGATTTTCATCTTCAATGCTCATTATTAGTCTCACAAAGATGGCAAATTCTTTCCTCCCACAACGTTTTAGGAAATGTTAAATGCCTTATTTCACTATGCAGCTCATGAGATTTCGTTCTTATTTTGGCTATATTACTTTCTTCTTTTAACTTGTCAATACATAGAGGTACTTTTGATATTCTATATTAGGTTCATTTACCTCCTTATATTATCTTAATTATGTCTTAATCTCTAAATCCTTATTGCACCACATTTTATCTTTAAACTTAAAAGTAACAATATATTTGAGGTTATTAATATTTTGTAAAATAACATTTTCATAGATCTCAAAATGGTTTAACATGTCCAATGTGTCTTTATGCAAACATCCCTTGAGTCGAAGTTGTTTTTTACTATATTACAAAGCCATTAAATTAAGGATTTTTTTATCTCCCATATTATTTATCTTGTACCTGTACATCAATAACCTACTAGTCATAGCCATGCTCTCGATGGGAGAAAGACCTGTGAATTATAGTAAGAGAGTATTAGGTAGGGAATATTGCTTTTAATTTTGAGGTTATAAGTTATAAAACTCTTTTGGATTTGCTCAATGTTGCTCCATGATTCTCTATAGATGCTACAACCCCAAACTTCACAACCATACAAGATAATTCCATGTGGCAAACTTCACAACCATACAAAATAAAATATGTGACAAGAGTTTCAAAGAGGAACTTATTTTTATCCTGTTATATTAGTTTCTTGGCAACATTTAATAGTTTATTGTTTTAACGATCAAAATCAAATTATTTTAAATAAGAATGGCGACATAATTTATTAATATTTTTATACTATTATTATTTATATTTTTCTATTAAAAGTTAATTTGATTAAGGATTACATGATGAATAATAGTTTGTGAAAGAAATTTCTTACATATTATTAAAATTATTATCTGACATTTTTTTTGTAAGTCTGCAAAATATATTAAACTACGGAAACAAAAATTACATCACAGTGAGGCCTCTAGGGTGGTCTCAGACAATGAAGCCACCACCCCAACCAATCAAAACTACATATCAGTATGAGATTTACATTACAAAACAATGTTATTAAATGACATTAATAATCAATGTTAGTTATTAATATTAACTTGGAATTTCATTATAAATTGATTTTATATTTACTATTGTGTCTAAATTGAGTTTCCATTGTAAGTTTAAGAGATTGACGTCATTAAATTAAATTCGTACCTATAATTTTGTTAACTTGTGTCATAATATCAACATTTCATTTGTTACTACATCAATTTTAATTATTGTCATTGTCACTAATTTGATCTTTTATTAGTAGTGTTTTATTTTAAGTTGGCACCAAAATATTTGTGTAGGTTTTACTTTTCTGACAATCAAAATGAATTATGAATTGTAATAGCAACTTATTATTATTATTATTATTATTAAAAACTGATGAATGTGTACTTCATGAATAATAAAATAATGTACAATAAATTTATTACTTATAAAGTTATTTAATGGCATTGATGTTAGTAATGTCTCCATTATTTATTAATATAACTATTTTATTGATTAAAATTAATTATGAATTATAATAGCAACATTTTTTTCAAATACAACAGAAATTTAGAAGAAAAACTATTTGGACTTGTTATTGCAAGCGTTTACTATTTACTATGAACTGTTTGAACATGTTAAATTGAAAATAACATATCAATATTCCTCTAAAACTTGGGTCCCTTACCAAATTTATACTATCACTAATATTTATATTTCTATATTAAAACAAACTTCATCAAGATTTAACTCATGAATAATAAATTGTGTAAGAAATTTCTTGCATACAAAGTTATTTAATGACATATTGATATTGTGTTTGTGACTATTATTAATCAATTTAATAAAGGCACTAAGTGTTAATAATACTTTGTCTGTGTTGAGGATAAGTTATTTCACTGGTACAATATTGGCGTCACTTTAAAGTTTAGAAGGGAAAATATTTTGGAAGTTTAGTTGTGTTATTTAATGAACAAAATAATATTCTTACGAATTAGAATGTAATAGGGTACTACAAATCGTTTTATATCAATTATAATAAGGAATATTAGGAAAAATTCACTTCAAACCTTAATGCAATTGCCTTGCATTTATTCATAGACCAAGTTTAAAGATGTTTTTAACTGCATTATTGAATTTGATTATGAACATTTCATTTAATGACAAGTTATGTTGATCTAAACAAAACAATGAAAAGTTAAATATTTAATGGTGTTATGTATTTTGTAGAAAGAATCGTCACTTTAATTAAGATTTAGGTTGGACAAAAATTTTAACATTATATGTACTAAATAATATAAAATTACACAAAAACTAACATGAAGAGAATATTTGATATACTGCAAACATGTAATAGTCTTTCTTCATGCATATTAATAGGTCCTTTAAAGAACAAAATTACATTCACGAATCATCTCCACCTAATATCACTATATTCACTCAAGTAGATCAAGTACAAACTTCTAAACCACATTTATTTATCTTAGTCTTCTTGAAATGTTCCATCTTTGGCATCCATTCCCAAACTATTGTATTAATTGGAATAGATCCAAGTTTAGTGTCATCGGGATTTGGTACCCAATATTGTTCTAAAAAAATTCCCTTGTATTTCCCTGAACTAGGCTTCCACCAATCAACCTTTACATGAAGAGTCTCACTTTCATCATCCTTGGAGATATCTGAGGTGGATTTTTCCATCCAAATCATCTCTCCTTCATCCTCATTTCCCGGTCTAACTAGAAACATATTTTCTTTCTGAACGTCAATCATAGGATTGAATGTTGTCTTTGGCTTGTTACACTTGGGTCCAACATATACTGGATCGTTTGTCACATTATCGAAATCCCCATCCATAATAATTGATATTACACTTAATGAATTACGATCCTTGCCTTGGGCCAAAAATCCTCAGAAGTTGCATCACTTCCATCAACTATTATATGATCATTGTAGATTTCATGTAATGCATCTAGAACTTTTTCCCAATACTCTACCTTTTTTTCCATTCCTATGTAACAATTAGTGAATTCTCATTGCCAGTGGTGTTTATCCACATTTTTATGTATGGTGTTATCCCTCCCTTTAGTTCTTTTAAATATACATCACTATATTTGGGACCTAAGAAAGATGGCTTCCCTGCGGGCAATTTAGGTCGACCTTCATCATCTATATTCCATAACTCAATTTGTTCTGACCACCCAATATATCTAATTGATTCTTTATACCTCATCACTGGAACACCATCGAGAACAATAAATTGGAAGTATTGGACATTAAGATGTACGACTAGTGCATATTTCCCCTCCTTGATGTATCATGTAAGGAATTTTTGAAGATGTACACTTTGTCAATAAGTGTAGGTGGAAATACTCATTTTTATTATATTATGTGATATGTATCCAGTATTTCAGGCAAAGAATATATATATCTTTACTTTTCAAGTTGGAAGAAATTATTCCATAGGTTCCATGTATGTCTTCATGGATGTGACCTACAAGCAAGAATCCAACCTCAATAGTGATGAACACACCAAGTGTAGTTAATAGTGATAGAAACATGAAAACATAGAGATTCTTATTATCACTTTCTGCATTGTCCAACTATAACAACAAATGTAGAGGAAGAGGTTTAAAATCAACATTCTGGTTTTTTGATCTTCCATGAGATAGAAAATCATCCTTGTACACTCTACATTTTGTGTAAATAGAGGTTTCAAGTAATGCACTTGAAACTGGGTTTCTTGAACTTCTACTCTCATAAAGTAGATCACCATACATATCAAAGTGTGGGTCTTCAAGGTCCCTCAAGCACTTTGCAAGAGATGTAATGGTAAATTGTGATCCCTTGTGTACAAATGGTAGGGAGAAATTACCAAAATCTCTCGTGTTATGCCCATGTGTTAGCATACCTGTCAATGACAAACCCAAGTTTGTTCTTGCAATTAATTTTGATTTAACATGTAATATTAGGTTTGAAGTATTTGTTTTATCCATTTTATCATGAATAATGCTCAAATACTCCTTTGGAAACCACTCTGACATAATTATGTGTGCATAGTAGCAATATCTTACACACATAACAATATTGTTATGTGTGTTTAGTCTACCTCGTGCCTTTTCTTCCAACTCTTTTGTAGTCATTGTCTTCATTTGTTCTTTCAACACGATACATTCACCACATTTACTAAAGTTGGTGTTCTTTAAAAATGCCACATCTTGAAAATGAGTATTCCAAATCTTGCTCAATGTTGTTTGTGATATCGATGGATAATTAAGCTTTTGAAGAGAATCATTGATCTCCTTTAACAAAGAACTTTGTGAGTAAGCTTAAGGAAACAATCTTAAAGGAGAAAATGTTCCATCTTCTTCAACTTGGCGTGTTTGGCTTGGTGAAAAATATGAATTATCCATAACAATTTTGTGCAATATTTCTATGGTTTCCATGGTATGTGGACATGCTTTGCATTTGTTGGTATTACCATTAATGGATTTGATGTGTCCATGTTGGAAACAATGTTGGTATTTACTTAAGGTGCTTTGAGGAATCTTATGTACCTTGTACCATGCTTTATTACAAATAATATTTCCATTAAATCTCATGTCCTTTACTTTCCTAACAATAGGAGTTAGGCCATGTCCATGGATCTTTGACATGATTGTGTTTGAACTTAGTAAATTCAAGACAAATTCCATAATACCATTTTCATTTATTTGTTCCATACCCCTTCTCGCAGCTGCAATGGCTATCCTATCCACATGCTGAAGACAAACGTTTTTACAACATTCATTCGCAGCCCAAAGTCGGATTTCTTTCTCTTCATCTATCTTTGTTTGATATTTTCCAGCTTTTTTGTTAGCAATAACTTGTTTAACCCTTTTATATGTCCTCGTTACTTGCATATCGGTCGAGTTTATAATTTTAGAATTATAAATATCTCCAACCCATTTATTTAAGGGAATTTTGTGTCCTGTATCATATCCCATACCACCAATTCCTTTGGTGGCTCCTTGAACTTTTCCTTGGCCCTTAAAATATGACCTTCATCATCCACCAATTTATTTATTGCCCATCTAACCAAAAAATTTATATACTTATCCCCAATCGTACACCTTTTTCAATTTCCATCTATGTTTTCCACAAAAACATTGAATTCCATTTCACCTAGAGCTTCATCACCAACCATGTCATCCTCGCGTACAAAAACTATGATCCCTTTGGCAATGCACATGCTTGTTCTTGTGCATTCATGTGTAAGATAAAACTTTTTACATGAGAATGTAACCCTATCTTGGAGAACATTGTGAGAATTTCATCATAGTGAGATACAGGAGCTAGATCAATATTCACAATCTAATTTATTCCCAAAATATGCAACAGAACAACAAAAGAGAACAAAATAACACACATAAATGGTGCCAATAACTGATCTTTCTATTAGTGTACAACTTGTAGATCTGTATGGTACAAACTTATTATACAATGGGGAAACTTTGTGAGCCCTTGGAGGCCATGTGGATGCATACAAGTGGTAGGCTAGGATTTGACCCCTAAACCCCCCTAGGTTGACCAGTATGCTCCCAAACCTTACCAAACAGTCACTAATACAAGTTTGAACATATGTGGAGGCATGTTGGATCATATATGGAGAAATTATAGGTATGGTTGAACACAATTGTCATGTAATAACTCAAAAATTCATAAAAATTTAAAAAAAATTCATGTGACATATAATGTCAAATGACGATGCTAATGAACCACTAATTGTTAGCATATAATTAATCAGTTTGCAAAAGAAACAAAGATTACTTCTTTATCAAGTTTTGTATAACTTAAGGGCTTATCTTTAATACTGTGTTAGTACTATTTCAACTTAGCAGTTGCATTTTCCAAAAAGTAGAAGAGAAAATCTGTCTTTTACTAATGCTAAGTATGTTATTGTTTTTCTTTTGTCAAGTAGGGAAAATTTCTTAGGTGTGATCGGGGCTTACTTAGCTTATAGCTAACACAGTGGGATTGACGGTTCTTTATAGGTTATAACAGGTAAGCATTTGTTCCAGTAAAATATATATATATACATCCAGGTCAAGAAAAAAACTTCACTAGCTGCAAATATGATGCTAGAATTAGAATGTTTAAATACAGCTTGTCTCCATAAGAGGTAATGTTGATCTTATTAAAATCGTCAAAACTCCATAAAGATGTTAAAACAAAACTGCATAAGCATGGGTTAAAATACATGACCAAAGTACTATCAAAATGAAATCAAATCAACTAGTTGATCAAGATTATTTCTAAGAAACTCATACTTTTGCTTATATCAGTCAAAATATTTAGAGTTTGGTTTGATCCTAAGTATTTGAATCCTTTTGTAAACATGAAAGAAATACTCTGTGATGTTGAGCTATAAATCTAGTCTATCCTATCCAAGATTTTTATTTTCTAAGGGTTCTTAAGTCATCATACTCTTTAGACATATATCACATTTACCCTTATCCTAGGGTTTGATAATTAAATGTTTTCTCAGTATATGACCAAAACTAAATTGACTCTTAACTGTTTACTCAGTATTTGGATGTTAGAAATACAATCAAGACTCTTATATGTGTCTATGGATTGCACTCACTTGTATCCCCATTACACAAAGCAATAAAGGAATTGGTCCAAGGTTCTCTTCTTAGTTGAAAGAATTCTTCTTCAAACTTTTACAGTTTTTACCTTGAATTCTTCTTACTTGTATCTTACACTTCAATTCTTGGTGTACCTTTTATCTCTAAACTACACATTTACACAAGGTTATATTGTAAATCTATTAAAATATGGTTATTGGTTTATATAATAAGGAAGAGCTTATAAATGTTTGGGCCCTAGTCAAACAACTTAGTCTACAACTCCAGAAATTTTGAAAGGCTACTTCAAGGAATCATTAGATTTTTTTCTTAATATAGTTTAATATTAAAAGTATGTCCATTACATATGTTTTATATAACATAGTTATCAAAAGAAACTATCCTATCTTAACCTATAACAATCACCCTAAAATAAAATCCATTTCTTATTTCTATGGCTGATAAACTAGGCATCGAAATGATCATGGTATAATACATTATTAGCAATCAAATAATTACATTGCTTATATGATTATTGTTTTGATTTGCAATGATTTTAATGCATATTTGAAGCTGCATTATTGACTATTGAAATGCTACCCACAATGATGAAATTATTTGGTTGACACATGGAGATGTTTTTGTCCACGAGTTAAGTTGATTTATAACAAAATCCCTAACCCTTCATTTCGTATTTGCAAGAGTTCCTTCGACTAGTGCGGTCGAGCTGCAAGCTCGTGGCCACCATGACTCTATGCTAGCTTTCGTTCTGTAAACTGTCTTCAAAAATAACTGTGAGCTTGTCTCAGTGAGATCATACGGTGGTTTTTGATGTTTAAAGACTGCTGTGGAGTATTGTGTGCGAAGAAGTTGTTTTTCTCCACTGATTTGAGGACTGTAAGTTGGTTTTTAAGAAAACAAAGTGGTGCTCATTTCCTTTGATTCATTGCTTAGGGTTTCCAGTTGTAATCGAGGCAATAAACTTCCGAAGCATCACTCTCCAAAGTGCCAATGAGTTGGCTCAAAGGATTTGCTTTCTTGACGTCTTCAAAACGAAATCACTAGCAGGTAACGACTTGTCCAGGTTTTTACTTAAGATAAAATTAGAAATTTTTATTACATTAAAAATATTATAACCATTGAATGCTTGCTCTGTGTAGGTTTCTCTCTCATCTCTTGGTGTTAGCTACTAACACATCTCTCCATCCATTGGCCACGTAAACCCTGGTAAGCCCCAGTTATATTGAGGGTTTTCTCCTACATTTGTGTTGTGGTGGTCGAAAAGATAAGAGGCTTCAATGTGCTGGTTATGGACTTAGCCTGGGTTTTAC
>LPNX010100716.1:1430829-1442568 GCA_001517045.1 Pseudotsuga menziesii | reverse complement strand
TACGGCCTGGAAGATGTAAAATATTTTTGCTTTACATACTCGGCTTAAGCCATGACATTACTGTTTTTACCACTGGGTGGTTTCTTGAACTTTTAAATGGTTTTTATAGGGAAAGAAAAGACTGTTCTTTCAGCAAACTTGTAAACAGATGAAGGGTTTTGACTTAATATAAAAAGTAATGGTTAAAATTTTGGTTTACTATTTCTGTTTAGATTTGTATAAATGGTTTTTTAGCAGGCTTAAGCCTCGACAGATGTTATAAAAGGCCATAGGCCATTATTGCTTACTCTATTTATTCTATGTTTAATTAGTTTACAGTATATTTAATTTAGAAAATTACATTTAATATCAAAGGTTGATAGTAAATTTTTATTATTTAATTTGTAGTGTTATTATGTGCATAAAAAGTTCTGATTTCTATAAAAGGGTTATTATTAATGGATAATCTTCAGTCCTGTAATGAAATGGATTTTACAAAAATAATTTTAGTTCTGTATCTATTTTTTTTTTTAATAATAATTATTTACAGCTGTAAGATTTTTTTGTTAAGAATAAAAATGTAAAAGTCTAATTTAGAGATAAATTCTATTTCTTATAAACCCTAGATGGTCTTGAGGGTTACAGTAAAAACATCTGTATATTTAGAAACAGAGTGTAATTTTAAACTTGAATAAATTATTATAATGACCTATGCAGTACTAGCTAGGTTAAACCCTAAATACCACTTTTACTATTCATATATTTGTTTACTAAACTATATTCATTGTATTTATAATAAGTATTAAAACTAGTAATAATTCTATGAATACTATAATTACTAGTGATTATTATAGAATCTACTCTTTGCCTATAATTAGATAATGCAGTTACTTTCAGTAGACAGAGCAAGTACAGCTAGATTTATGTAAATAAATCACATAAAACTATAGAAGTAATCATTTGCATTTTTCATTCAGATTTAATAAACAAATCTACTTATCTAACTTAAGCAACTAGTTGTACTAGAATGCTGCCTTGTAAAAGGTGTGGAAAATACAGTTTGGTAATTTCTTTTCTATTCGCCTTTCACTTAGAAAAATATCTACTATTTTAAATATAATCTGCCAGTCACTAGTTTTATCAATAAACAATGCTCTTTCTTTTTTGTAAACCCTAATAAAATAATAAAATGCATATCTTGAAAACTTGTAATTCTTTGTCTGAAAATAGTAGATAAACTATAAATAAACCTAAACAAATAGAACCTGTCAAATGATGAGGTGACAACATCTTAAGGAGGTTGTTCCTCCCAACCAACCCCTGGAGAAAACTTAGTCTGCAATCTCTCAGAACCCCCGATCCTGTCTCCTGGTCCTCCTGGTATAGTACTAGGTGAGAGATGTAACCTTGAGATCCTCTATCACTTAACTGGATTTATAGCAGTAATTCAGCCCTTCTCACAACAATAAGAACTTCAGCTCAGAGTAGCTGCACAAGTTCAATCTTTGGCATTTAACCCCTCAAACTCACTTCAACAAGTCCCCTCCATCGAATTTCTCATGTGCACTTCATTCACTTAGAATGATCACAATTCCAGAATGAGCAGCCTCAGTTGCATTCAATGGGAATTTCTATATCAATGCCTAGGTCTTCTGGGTCAGTTTTTACTTAATGAGCCACCTGCTCCTATTCCACTTTCTTGGGGAATCATGACCACAATTATAGGGAAGTCGCCACCTGCAACAGTTAGAAGTAGTTTGAGGATGTTGCCACTTGTCAGTATACTCTCCACCCAGTCTCCTCCACCAAGTGACCAGTAAACACTCATTTAACAGATTCCCTAAGCTGTTGTCTCATCATTTATTTATTTATTAATAAAATATTTTGCAATACATTAATTATCCTTGACCCCACTTGGTCATCAATTACAAAATTTATCATAAAATATAACATAACATTCTTCAAATACATTAAATTGTTTTGCAAATTGGGGCATGTGACATACACATTCCCTTAATTTATAACATCGTCCTCGATGTCATTTATTCCTCGTCCTCAAAATTTCCATGAAATAGAATTGGATATGCATCTTGCATATGACTTTCTGATTCCCTGGTGGCTTCTTCTGGACTAAGGTGCTTCCATTGCACCTTCACTTGAGCAATGGTGCGATTCTGAAGCGATATATCCCTCATTTCGAGGATACAATCCGGTTCCACCAGAAAATCTCCTCCTGGTTCCACCTGCACATCATTCCAATTAATAACATGAGTAGCATCATGTACATTTTTTTTAATACAAAAATATGAAAAACATTGTGAACTCTTAAATTTGGTGGTAGAGCTAACTGATATGCTACCTGTCCTATTCTGGACAATATCTCAAAAGGACCACAATATCAGGGTGCTAACTTAGCACAACTACCTAACCTCAGAGAACTCTTTTTAGGTCTCACCTTGATAAAAACATGTTCACCTACTTGTAACTCCTTTGGAGTTCGTTTAAGATCTGCTTGGCTTTTCTGTCGATCTTGCGCAAGTTTTAAGTTACCTTGTACTTGTTTTACAATTAGGCTCCAACTCCTTTAATAATTCAGGTCCTAATACTAACCTGTCAACTAGATTACTCCAAGATATGGGGGTAATGCATTTCCTTCCATACATAATTTCAAAAGGACTATATCTAGCTGAAGCTTAATAATGATTATTATAAGCAAATTCTACCAGGTGTAAGTAATCTTCCCATTTACCTAGCTGCTCCTTTACATACATTCTGAGCGGATCCTCCAATACCTGATTTACTCTTTTAGTCTGTCCATTGGTTTGAGGATGGAAATAGGTACTAAAGTTTAATGTAGTATTTAACCCTTTAAACAAATATTTCCAAAATTTGCCTGTAAACTTAGGGTCTCGATCTGAAATTATCACCTTCGGTATTCCATGCAACCGAAAATTTTGTTTTAAGAAAATATTAGCAATATTTGCAGCTTTGTAAGTAGTTTTTATAAGTATAAAATGGGCTGCTTTACTCAATTTATCAACAACTACCATTATTGAGTCATTTAAGGTCTGGTTTCTAGGTAGTCCCGTAGTAAAATCAAGACTAATTTTCTCCCATTTCCAGCTAGGAATAGGCAATGGCTGAAGTAGCCCAGCTGGATGTTGACGTTCAGTCTTTACTTGCTGACATTCCAAGCACTTAGCAATGTATTCTGCCAATTCATTTTTCATGTTTGGCCAGAAATAATCCTTTCTTAACATGGTTAAGGTTTTCTGATAACACGGATGCCCTGAATAAGGAGTTTTATGAACTTCATTTAAAATTAACAGTTTAATCTTAGGTACATTAGGGATGTATAATCTATCTTTATACAATAATAATTCTTTTTTTTCCAAGCTGTACCCTATACTTAGACTTTCTATTAAATTTTCTCTTACCTTTGCTTGTAATTTCCGATAATTTTCATCTTGTTCTATTCCATATTCTAATTGTTCTTTCAAGTATGTTTTATAAGTGTTGATGACTGCTGTAAAATTCAATTTTGCATTTCTACTTAATGCATCAACAACCTTATTCTCGTTTCCTTTAATATGTTGAATTTCAAAATCGTATTCACTAAGAAAAGCTAGCCACCTAGATTGCCTAGCATTCAAGTTAGGTTGATCCAATAGATATTTCAATCATTTATTATCTGTCATTAATATAAAATTCCTTCCTATTAAATGATGACGCCACATTTTTAAAGCATATATGACAGCAACTAACTCTAAGTCATAGGTCGCATAATTTTTCTCATGAACCTTCAGCTTCCTAGACTCATAAGCAATGAAGTGTCCTTTCTGAGTTAAAACTACACCTAATCTGTCATTGCATGCGTCAATACATACTATAAAATATTTATTAGGGTCGGTAATTCTTAGAATTGGTGTGGTGGTTAATAACATTTTTAACTTTTTAAAACTGTCTTCACACTTCTAATTCCAATCGAATTTCTTCCCTTTTTTTTGCAAAGAGGTTATAGGATTTAGAATTCTTGAAAACCCTTCGATGAATCTTCGATAACAACCAGTAATCCCCATGAATGATCGAATGTCAGTTACGTCTTTTGGAACTGGCCATTTTTTTATTTCCTTTATTTTTTTGAGGTCGACAGAAATTCCTTCATTAGTCACCACATGACCCAGATACTGAATTTTATCCTTAAAGAAGTCACATTTACTAAATTTTGCATATAATTGATGTTCATGTAACTCTTGTAAGACAATTTTTAAGTGTTCTTTATGTTCCTCTTCATACTTTGAGTAAATTAAGATGTTGTCAATAAATACGACTACAATTTTATCCAGATATTTATGCATTACATTATTCATCAGACACATAAAAACAGTTGGGGCATTAGTAAGCCCAAATGGCATAACGACAAACTCGTAATGACCATACCGGGTCCTAAAAGTTGTTTTAAAGATGTCTTCATCCTTGATTTGAACCTGGTGGTAACCAAATCGTAAATCAATCTTTGAGAACATTGTTGCTCCACATAGCTGATCAAACAGATCATCTATGCGGGGTAATGGGTATCTGTTCTTGATAGTCATTTTATTTAGTCAACGGTAATCTATACATAGTCGTAGAGTTCCATCCTTTTTCTTAACAAAGATGACAGGTGCCCCCCAGGGAGACACACTGGGTCTAATGTAATTCTTATCAATGAGTTCTTTTAACTACGATTTAAGTTCATGTAATTCTAGTATATTCATCCAATAAGATGCTTTTGAGCTGGGCACTGCACCAAGTACCAGTTCAATAGTAAAATTTAATTCTCGTTTCGGAGTCAGTCCCGGAATTTCTTCCGGAAATACATCTAAATATTCCCTTAGAATCAGAATATCTTCAAGTTTTAATTTATCTCTGTTATTATTATTTTCTTCACTAATTATTGTTACGGTAAAAGCTTTACAGCCCTTCCAAACAGCTCTCCTAAGCTGCAAAGTATAAATCTGCCTTATGGCTATTTTCCTAGGGATTCATTTTACATTTATTAAGTCTCCATCGTTATTTATGCAAGTAAAGGTTTTATCAAAGCAATTCAGGACCACCCTATGCTGTTCTAACCAATCCATACCAATTAACATATCATATGAACCTAAAGGTAACACATTAAGCTTAACGAAGGTTTCAAATTTATCCATAGTTACTGCACAATTCTTAACAAAGCTAATCACTTTTCTCTTTACACCAGTAGCTAGCTAAACTAACCAAGATCTTGCAAACTTTTCAACTGGGAGCTTACAATTTTCTACTAAATTAGGAGAAAATAACTTAAACTAACTCCTGGATTGATTAAAATAGATATAGGTATTTGATTTAGCTTACCTTCCACTTCCACCATGGAACTTTGATAATCTGCTTTCCTGTTCTCCAATGTTGCGTTGATCCTAGTAAAAATTCTTGGTATAGTTACTATGTTTGTTAGTAGATTCTTTATTCCTTTGATTATTTGGATTGGTCTGTGAATTACTTTTATTTCCTTGGAAATTTTTACTAGGAAAATTTCTCGTGCTACTATTCTTAAAATTTCGGTTAGGTACAAAACCTTTCTTTTTCTGTTCAAAGTTATTATTTCTTTTGGCCTTCCAGTTGGTCATACTTTCCTTTTTACGATTCTGTTCATAAAAGAAGTTCGCTTTTCTCATTGCTTCTTCTAAATTTTTTGGATTGTCATACTCAATTCTGTCTTTTATATGATAAGGTAAACAGCTGAGAAACCATTGTACCTTAGGTTTCTCGTCCACAATATACGGCACATACCTTAGCAAACTTAGAAATTTACTATTTAGTCCTTTCATATTCATTGTTCCCAGTTTTAGCTCGTAAAATTCCTTAGCCCTCTCCTCATAATACTGTTCAGATAAAAATTTATTCTTGAAATATTTCTTAAATGTACTCCATTTAATATTTTTCTCCCTTATACCTTTTACTCTTTTTAAGTCCTGCCACCAAATATATGCTTTCCCTGTAAGGTTATAAATAGCCATCCTAGCCTTCAGTTGATTAGAGTAGTTGTAAATTTGAAAGTATTTCTTCATCCCGAACAGCCAGGATTCTGCCTCTTCCCCCTTCTTAGTTTCTCCAATAAATGTTGGTGGCTTGATTTTCTTGAATTCCCCAAAGATTTCTTCGTAAGGTTTAAACTTTCTCTTCCTATTATAGTGATTATCTTCACTATTGTCACTAGTATATTGGAAATTTTGTTTATGTGAATCACCATACACTTCAGAAGATGAGCTACTTTTGATTTTAATTTATTTAGTATTTTTATCTTTTTGCTGATAACCCATATCTTCAGACTCGGTTCTTTTATCTTTTTCCTCAGTATGAAATCTTTCCATCAAAATCTGATTTAGCTCCTCCTAAGCTCTCAGAATTCTCTCGTTTTCTTTTTTGACTGATTCCATCTATGTTTTTAGTTCTTTAACTGTTTGTAGTAGTTCGGAAGAATTATTAGTTATCTCTTCTTATATAGGTTCTCTTTGAAAATTATTTCATTCAATGTAAGGAGACTCCTCATCCACATATTCCTCCAATCTATCCATACCTGTCGTTAATTCAGAAAACAAAATTCTCTGGAAATATCATTCAAAAGAAAATAACATCAGCATATTTGTTTTAAATTTACTATTCCACATATGCAAGTTGAGCCACATTCAGGCCTAGCGTCTGAACCTTGTGCTCTGATACCACATGTAATAACTCAAAAATTCATAAAAATTTAAAAAAAAAATTCATGTGACATATAATGTCAAATGATGATGCTAATGAACCACTAATTGTTAGTAGATAATTAATCAGTTTGCAAAAGAAACAAAGATTATTTCTTTATCAGGTTCTGTATAACTTAAGGGCTTNATATCCAAGTCAAGAAAGATACTTCACTAGCATAAATATGATGCTAGAATTAGAATGTTTAAATGCAGCTTGTCTCCATAAGAGGTAACATTGATCTTATTAAAGTCGTCAAAACTCCATAAAGATGTTAAAACAAAACTGCATAAGCATGGGTTAAAATACATGACCAAAGTACTATCAAAATGAAATCAAATTAGTTGGTTGATCATGATTATTTCTAAGAATACTCATACTTTTGCTTAGATCAGTCAAAATATGGAGTTTGGTTTGATCATAAGTATTTGAATCCTTTTGTAAACATGAAAGAAATACTCTATGTTGTTGAACTATAAATCTAGTCTATCCTATCCAAGAGTTTTGTTTTCTAAGGGTTCTTAAGTCATCATACTCTTTAGAAGTATATCACATTTACCCTTATCCTAGGGTTTGATAATTAAATGTTTTCTTAGTATATGAACAAAACTAAATTGACTCTTAACTGTTTACTCGGTATTTGGATGTTAGAAATACAATCGAGACTCTTATATAAGTCTATGGACTGCACTCACTTGTATCCCCATTACAAAAAGCAATAAAAGAATTGGTCCAAGATTCTCTTCTTAGTTGAAAGAATTCTTCTTCAAACTTTTACAGTTTTTACTTTGAATTCTTCTTACTTGTATCTTACACTTCAATTCTTGGTGTACCTTTTATCGATAAACTACACCTTTACACAAGGTTGTATTGTAAATCTCTTGAAATATGGTTATTGGTTTATATAATAAGGAAGAGCTTATAAATGCTTGGGCCCTAGTCAAACAACTTACTCTCCAACTCCAAAAATTTCGAAAGGCTACTTCAAGGAATCATTAGATTTCCTTCTTAATATAGTTTAATATTAAAAGGTATGTCCATTACACATGTTTTATATAACATAGTTAGCAAAATAAACTATCCTATCTTGACCTATAACAATAACCCTAAAAGAAAGTCCATTTCTTATTTTTATGGTTGATAAACTAGGCATCGAAATGATCATGGTATAATACATTATTAGCAATCAAATAATTAGATTGTTTATATCATTATTGTATTGATTTGTAATGATTTTAATGTAGATTTGAAGCTGCATTATTGACTATTGAAATGCCACCCACACTGACGAAATTATTTGGTGGACACGTGGAGATTTTTTTTTCCACGGGTTAAGTTGACTTATAACGAAAGACCTAACCCTTCATTTCGTATTTGCAAGAGTTCCTTCGACTGGTGCAGCCGAGCTGTGATCTTGTGGCCGCCATGACTCTGTGCTAGCTTCAGTTTTGTAAACTGTCTTCAAAAAGAACGATGAGCTTGTCTCAGTGAGATCATACGGTAGTTTTCGATGTTTAAATACTGTTGTGGAGTATTGTGTGCGAAGAAGTTTTTTTTCTCCACTAATTTAAGGACTGTAAGTTGGTTTTTAAGAAAACACAGTGGTGCTCATTTCCTTCGATTCGTTGCTCAGGGTTTCCAGTTATAATCGGTGCAATAAACTTCTAGAGCATCACTCTCTAAAGTGCCAACGAGTTGGATCAAAGGCTTTGCTTTCTCAACTTCTTCAAAACAAAATCACTAGCAAGTAATGACCTGTCTAGGTTTTTACTTAAGATAAAATTAGAAATTTTTATTACATTAAAAATATTATAACCATTGAATGCTTGCTCTGTGCAAGTTTCTCTCTCAGCTCTTGGTGTTAGCTGCTAACACATCTCTCCATCCATCGGCCACGTAAACATTGGTAAGCCCTGGTTATATTGAGCGTTTTCTCGTGCATTTGTGTTGTGGTGGTTGGAAAGATAAGAGACTTCACTGTGTTGGTTGTGGACTCAGCCTGGGTTTTACTGTTAGGTTAATGCTTCTTGTTTTTATTTTGGTTTTATACTATTTTAAAGTCTAGAGGCTGTAATGTGTAAAAACTTAAAGGTTGTTACAACCGTGACTTAGGGTTTTCGTGAAAGAGCCTTTACGGCCTCGAAGATGTAAAAGCTTTTTGCTTTACATACTTGGCTTAAGCCGTGACATTACTGTTTTTACCACTGGGTGGTTTCTTGATCTTTTAAGTGGTTTTTACAGGGAAAGAAAAGACTGTTCTTTCAGCAAACTTGTAAACATATGAAGAGTTTTGACTTAATATAAAAAGTAATGGTTACAATTTTGGTTTACTATTTCTGTTTAGATTTATATAAATGGTTTTTTAGCAGGCTTAAGCCTCGACAGATGTTATAAAAGGCCATAGGCCATTATTGCTTACTCTATTTCTTCTATGTTTAATTAGTTTACAGTATTTTTAATTTATAAAATTACATTTAATATCAAAGGTTGATAGTAAATTTTTATTATTTAATTTGCAGTGTTATTATGTGCATAAAAAGTTCTGATTTCTCTAAAAGGGTTATTATTAATGGATAATCTTCAGTTCTACAATGAAATGGATTTTACAGAAATAATTTTGGTTCTGTATCTATTTTATTTCTTTAATAATAATTATTTACAGTTGTTAGATTTTTGTGTTAAGAATAAAAATGTAAAAGTCTGATTTAGAGATAAATTCTATTTCTTTTAAACCCTAGATGGTCTTGAGGGTTACAGTAAAAACATTTGTGTCTTCAGAAACAGAGTGTAATTTTAAACTTGAATAAATTATTATAATGACCTATGCAGTACTAGCTAGGTTAAACCCTAAATATTACTTTTACTATTCCTATATTTGTTTACTAAACTATATTCATTGTATCTATAATAAGTATTAAAACTAGTAATAATTCTATGAATACTATAATTACTAGTGATTATTATAGAATCTACTATTTGCCTATAATTAGATAATGCAGTTTCTTTCAGTAGACAGAGCAAGTACAGCTAGATTTCTGTAAATGAGTCACATAAAACTATAGAAGTAATCATTTGCATTTTTCATTCAAAGTTAATAAACAAATCTGCTTATCTAACTTAAGCAACCAGCTGTACTAGAGTACTTCCTTGTAAAAGGCATGGAAAAATACAGTTTGGTAATTTCTTTTCTATTCACCTTTCACTTAGAAAAATCTCTACTATTTTAAATATAATCTGCCAGTCACTAGTTTTATCAATAAACAATGCTCTTTCTTTTTCATAAACCCTAATAAAATAATAATACGCATATCTTGAAAACTTGTAATTCTTTGTCTGAAAACAGTATATAAACTATAAATAAACCTAAACAAATAGAACATGTCAAATGATGAGGTGACAATAGCTTAAGGAGGTTGTTCCTCCCAACCAACTCCTGGAGAAAACTTAGTCTGCAATCTGTCAGGACCCCCGAGCATGTCTCCTAGTCCTCCTGGTAGAGTACTGGCTGAGAGATGTAACCTTGAAATCCTCTGTCACTTGACTGGATATACAGTAGTAATTCAGCCCTGCTCACAACAGTAAGAACTTCAGCTCAGAGTAGTTGCACAAGTTTAATATTCAGCATTTAACCCCTCAAACTCACTTAAACAAGTCCCCTCCATCGAATTTCTCATGTGCACTTCATTCACTCAGAATGATCACAATTCAAGAATGAGCAGCCTCAACTATCTTAAATGGGAAGTTCTATATCAATGCCTAGGTCTTCTGGGTGAGTTTTTAATTATTGAGCCGCCTGATCCTATTCCACTTTCTTGGGGAATCATGACCACAATTATAGGGAAGTTTCCACCTGCAACAGTTAGAAGTAGTTTGAGGATGTTGTCATTATCGAGAGACATTCCTATGGCTTGGGGTACCACAACAAACAGCTTGACTCCAGAAATCAATCATTTCCAATATGCAAGAGAAACCAAATATCTAACACTAAAGGATCAAAACTTGTACCTCATTCTAGATGGTTGAAGTAGATCCCCGTTGAGCTTTCCAACTTCAGCTTGAATTGATGAATCACTTCCTCAACAATAAGTAAACAAGACAAGCATACTATATATATGGGTGTTAGATCTACTCTAGCATATATAATCAACAACATATAAGCATTTGAAAGCATCCATGGATAAAATATTCATTCAAACATACATTATTGGACACGAAAAGATATTTCTATTAATATAAAATCAGAGATTACAATGAATACAACCTCTGTCGCCACGTCTGCGAATCGGAGAAATTGAATCCCCCACTTGGGCCTCCACCACCTCAATCCTCCATCTCTCAATAGCAAGCTCACAAGCAGAAGGCAAGCCTGGGAAGAACACTAAAGTGCTCCAAGGGACAAAGGGATGTAGACTCAAGCACAAGTTCTGGCAACAATGGACTATAGTTTCTTTGCTCTCAATTCTCTTATGCCTTCAATGTATCCAAAGGGTTCTTTATATAGCTTTTCAATGGGGTAATGAAAGGTCGAATCTGAGTGATCTCCAAGCATATGGAAGGCCAGGAGACAAGTGAGTCAAATCCATGTCAAGGAAAACTCCAAAAGGATTTGGATTTTTTACACATCTCGATGTACACGGTTTTAGAGTTCAAACCCGCGTATATACGCGAGAAAGGGTTTAAAAGTCGCGTATATCAATTTTCACATGTTTTTAGGGATGGTCTAGGAAACATCAAAGGACAAAAAATGGTCCAAGGGGTCTAAGGAGTCTGTATAGGGACAGGGGAAGGCCATACAAGTGTGATTCACTTGGTGTGGTAAAATCTGCTATAACAGGTGCCCCCTAATGTGTGAGGTCAGAGGGGTCATACGATGGCCGAAATACATTATAAGTCCATCCCAAAACTGGAGTGATGAAGAATCCCAAATGGAAGACCAGCCACCCAATCAGCATAGTACAATGATACAACTCTGCATATAACTACAAATACATATAGCAGTTC
>LPNX010100716.1:1415791-1425974 GCA_001517045.1 Pseudotsuga menziesii | reverse complement strand
ACAGCTTCCCTAAGCTGTTGTCTCATCATTTATTTATTTATTAATAAAATATTCTGCAATACATTAATTATCCTTGACCCCACTTGGTCATCAATTACAAATTTTGTCATAAAATATAACATAATGTTCTTCAAAGACATTAAATTGTTTTGCAAATTGGGGCATGTGACATAGTGGGAGAGTATCTAGGAACCAATAAATGCCCAAGAAGACCACAAAACAACCACATTCACACACTAGCACCCCTAGTCAAACATATTCCCTAAATTAATGGATAAAGAGTGGTGTGTAATAAATGAGGGCGCCTAGGTTGACAAAATGATCAAAATAGAGCACCTCAACTATCAAGATGATCAAAGTGGAGCACCTCAACTGTAAGTTAATGAGCCAGAAATTACCTAATACACCAATATTGATCAGTATCAATTAAGTAGGTTATCATATAGCATAAGTACAAGGCAAATGAAAATGCCTCCTTGGTGTAAGACCATGGTACTAAGGTATATTAATTATCTAACACCCCCAATTAATCCTAAATTAGTACAAATTATACTAATTTTTTATTGAGGCCTTGGCAACTAAGGCTCAAGTCACCTCTTACAACAAAATTTTTATTTGTCCATGTAAAACGAGGAAAGAGGAAAACACTCATGGGGAAAATCCTCCCTCAAGAATGGACATGACAGAGATGATAAAAATTGTCTTCAATGGGTCCTCTGCTTCACCTGAATGAGATGAAAGAACAAATTCTTGGTGATGGACTTGGTGAAGATGTTGTGGATGCCAAGATCATGCATCAATGCATCAATGTGTTGTAGATAAAGATCATGTGGATAGGCCCTTTGATGGTCATCATTATCTGATGGAGGAGCATCATAATAATGTATTTTACTACAAGCATACTTTGATCTAAAATCACAATAAAACATGGAAAATATATCTTTTCAAACTCTTTCCCAAATAACATCAAAAGATTCAACAAAATCTACCTCATGTGCAACTGCCATATCATGAATAAAACCATGAATATTCTTCCCAATTTGATGAAGCACATCCATAAATCTGTAAAAAATCTCATGAGTCTCTGAAATATCAAAATATATGTCATATACAACATAAAATATCATAGTTATGGTGTCTCCATGAGCGAATGGGTCCATAATGGGTGAAGAGTGTGCAACTAGATCACACTAACAATTGAGCGAACCCGGAGGGTCTAGAGATTTGAAACTTGAACCATGGGTGGTGAGATAAAGTCCAAACATATGGAACAGAAGTCCCATGAAGGTCAATTCCATGTCTTTTAAACCAATGAATTACATACAAGACATAAAAGCAACATACACAAGTGACATAGCATTGGAAACTAGGCAATTTTGAGATTTCCCAACTAGTGAACTTGAGGGTTGTCAGGTCTTCTGGGAATCATTGGTTGGTGAAATGAGTATATGAATGTCATAGTATATATATCATCCTTTATATCACCTTAATAATCACAATATGAATGATCTTAATGAAGTGGGAAAGAGCTTTCAGAAGACACATAGAGAACTAGTAAAAAATGACTAGTTTCTGGAGGAAACTTTGGTGAACTGTTTCGGGTTTATTCCAAGGAAAGAATGGAGGCTTAAGTTTCTGATATATTAGAATGTAAATAATAAACATAGACATATAAAACAGAGACATTATAAATGGGTTTCTCCCATGCACACAAAGCATGTGCAGGCTTGCCATCTTCTTGCTTCGCTCCCATCTTCTTACAAAATCTAGAACACCAATATTGTTCTCCTTAAGGAGATTGTTCATGATGTCCATCTTCTTTCTGAAGAGAGATATTTCATGATGTTAACCTTTGAAATAACCACTTTGGGTCTCTCTCTCTTGTTCTTCATCCTTCTGGTTTTCAAATCCTCATCAGTTGAAGTGGAGATTTATGTATCTGAATGCTTCTTCTCCTTCTCTCTTTGTTGCTTCAAATCCTTGACTTTACTCTTTCCTTTGGATTTATTTGACACACCAGAAGCAAGGTATTTATCCTTGGTGTATTTTATGGTACCCATTTTCACTAACTTATCTTTCTCTTGAGTCAATGACTCCATGAAGTATGCTAGCATATGCACCCTCCAGTTTCTAGCTATGAGATTGCTTGAGTGGAATGTCAAAACAAACACAAAATACTCAGGCCCTAGCTTAGAAAGGATATAAAATACAAGTTGATCATATTTCTTCCCTATGAAACACTATTTTATTTGAAGCACCAGTGCTTTGAACTTGGTAAAGAAGTCTTGGATTATCTCATAGTGAGCTGGACTCAGTGAGATTAGCTCATTTTCAAGCTAATGGCCTCTTATCTCATCAGTCTTCCCAAATAGTGACTCAATATTGAGCCAAAGTTCATTGGGTGTGCCAATACTTTATACATGGAAGATAATATATCTCTAAGTGCTGAGACAAAGCATACCAAATGCCTCGTCAAGTCTGTTGAAGTACTTAGCTTAATCCACAGCAGAGTTGCGCTCAGTCTCAGTCCCAGTGATGGCTCTATGCATTCCTTTCAACCTCAACTGAATCACCATTTTGGAATTCCATTCAAAATATTTGAATGGTTTTAGCAATACACGGATCGTATCCATTCTTATTGCGCACTATGTGACAGAAACATTATTGTACCTCCAATGCAAACACTCAAATTTTCTAGAAAATTCACTAAAAAAAACTCAAACACTCTTAGTTTTGATTTGTAGCTCCAAAAATCTATAATACCATGTGATAATTTCTTTACAGTGAGATCTAGGAGCTAGATAAATATTGACAATCTAATTTATTCAGAAAATATGCAAGAGAACAAAATAACATGCATAGATGGTGCCAATAATTGATCTTTATATTAGTGCACGACTTGTAGATATGTATGGTACATACTTATAATACAATGGGAAAAATTTGTGATCCCTTGGAGTCCATCTAGATGCATACAAGTGCCAGGCTAGGATTTGACCCTTAAACCCCCCTAGGTTGACCAATAGGATCCCAAACCTTACCAAATAGTCACGAATGCAAGTGTGAACATGTACGAAGGCATGGTGGATGATAAATAAAGGCATGATAGGCATGGGTGAACACATGTGTGAGTGGGAGAGTCTCTAGGATCCAATAAATTCCCAAGAAGACCACAAAACAACCACATTCACACACTAGCACCCCTATCCAAACATATTCCCTGAATTAAGGGATAAATAGTGGTTTGTAATCAATGAGGGCACCAAGGTTGACATAATGATCAAAATAGAGCACCTCAACTATCAGGATGATTAAAGTGTAGCGCCTCAATTTTGAGTTAATGAGCCCAAAATCACCTAATAGACCAATATTGATCAGTATAACCTAATTAGGATCATATAACATAATTACAAGACAAATGAAAATGCCTCTTAGGTGTAATACCATGGTACTAAGGTATATTAATTCTCTAACATTTATGGGATGATCATGACAATGTGGTTCCAAACCTGATTCTGGCCAAATCTCATAAGATTCCAAGGCACCCCCTAGTGTATGCTAAAATCCTGTTGGATGTGGAAGAAGAGCATAATTTTTTAACACCTTCTCAATTTTAACCACTATGCATCATTTCTTAACCATCCTTCCATGCACCTTATGCCCAAGCTCTATATTGAATATGGATCCCTCACCCGCCTTCTTTCCACGTTCCAAAATATCTACCTTATCTCCAATAGAAAATGTAGAAGAGACATTTGCACCTGTACACCAAATTAAAGAAGCTTAATATTTGCTCAAAAATAACATTCAAGATTCAATGTAATCTCAACAACACTTAACACATGCTTCAAGATTTTGATTTACCTTTGTTATGCCTCAAATCAATAATCTTCCATGGATGTATGTCCCCTTCATCAATAATCTTCCATGGATGTATGTTCCCTTCATCAACATCTACCACAATCAAATGTGGTTGACTAACATCAATTATCAAAACCATAACATAGCCTACATTAACCCATTTTCCGCCAAAACAAGTTCCAGTCTATGTAGATTCAACCCTTCCTAGCCCAATTACTTGATCATTAATTAGGAAGTCAACATAGTCCCCTCTTGTAAAAAATATATTTTCCATTGTAACTCCTTCAAATTTCGTAACACACAATTGAATTGTAATTCGTAAATAAGGTTAAACTATGTAAACTCTACTCTTATATTTTAGCAAATACACAACCTTCAAAGAAGTATATTAATTGCAATAATTCAAAATATTATGGAAGCCATTATGTTCGCAATGAAACATTGTTCCCCACCCTCTAGTGCATGCTATCAAAATGGACTTTACATAAAAATTTCACATAATATTTGCATCAAGATTTGACAATTATAGATCCACGTAGTATGAGAGAATGGCATATATCATCTCATATATTTACCACTAAGTTTCTATTTAACTTTGGACATGGCACTTATAGTACTAATGTAGGTATATGAATCATTGTCATAAGAAATTTGTAGAAGTTGGAGAAACACAAGGTCCTTTGTAAAATGTAAAAAAGTCTAAGATGGATAATATGCCCAATGTCAACAAATGTCCCATGAGAAGGAGCAGTTATATTTATAGCTCACTTAGTGAAGATCTTTGATGTTTGAACTTGGTAAGTTGGAATCCAAACTAGAAATTTTCTCAAAACCAAAATTTCTAGTAATGGAAATACCATATTATTGTGATTTTTATTTTAGCAAAACCACAAGTACAATATCAACAACAACATTGAATGGTTAAGGAAATCTATCACATGTTAACTTTTCTTCTGGTACAAACACAAACTCATTTAAAACAACATTGCACATTGAAGGAAATCTAACATGCATTAGCTTTCCTTCTAGTACAAGCACAAGGTCATTAATTTATTACAACGATGTTGCACATTGAATGAAAGCTAATGCATGTTAGATTTCCTTCTAGCACAAACACAAGGGCATTTCTAACAACAACATTGTATGTGAATGAAAGCTAACGCATGTTAGCTTTCCAATAGGTACAACAACATTGTCATCAAACACATTGCAGCATGATGGAAATCTAACCCATGTTAGTATTCCTTCTATCAAAAGCATAACAACATTTCTTACAACAACAATGCATAGTCAAGGAAATATAACACATGTTATCTTTTTTTCTAGCACAAACACATACATTTCTAGCAGCAACATTCATGGCAAATGAAAGCTAACACATGTTAGATTTCCTACTGGAACAACCACATTGATATCAAATACATTTCACCATGAAGGAAATGTAATGCATGTCGAATTTCCTTCTAACACAAGCACACAGGTTTTTCTTACAACGGCATTGCAAAGTGAAGGAAAGCTAACACGTGGTAGCTTTTCTTCTAACACAATTAGAAGAGAATTTCTAAAAACAACATTCGATGTGAATGAAACCTAACTCATGTTAGCTTTCATATTAGCACAACTACAATTACAATCACATACATTGTACCATTAAGAAAATCCAATGCACGTCAGCTTTCCTTCTAGCACAAGCAAAATGACATTTCTTACAACGACGTTGCAATGTGAAGGAAAGCAAATGTGTGTTATCTTTCCTTCTAGAAAAAGCAACAATACTTCTCTAACAACAGCATTGCATGGTGAATCAAAGATAACAAGTGTTTGTTTTTCCACGAGTAGAACCACATTCACATCGAATACATTGCACCATGAAGGAAATCTAATGCATGTTATCCTCCCTTCTAGCACAAGCATAAAAAAAATTCTTACAAAAACATTGCACAATGAATGAAAGCTAACAGGTGTTAGCTTTCATTCTAGCACAAGAACAAAAACATTTCTATCAACAACATATCATGCTGAATGAAATCTAACGCATTTTTTATTTCCTACTAATACAACCACGTTGACATCAAATACATTGCACCATTAAGGAAATCTAACATGTATCAGCTTTCCATCTAGCACAAGCACAAGGACATTTATTACAACAACGTATCATGTGAATGAAATATAACTCGTATCAACTTTCCTATCAGTATAACTACATTACCATCAAATACATTGCACCATGAATGAAATGTAATGCGAGTTAGATTTATTTCTGGCACAAGCACAAAGGAATTTCTTATAACGATGTTGCACAGTGAAGGAAAACTAACGCAAATTAGTTTGTTTCTAACAAAAGCACAAAGGAATTTCTAACAACAACATTGCATGGTTAATAAAATCTAACACATGTTAGATTACCCATAAGTACAACCATATTCATGGCGAATGAAAAATAATGAATATTGGATTTCCTAATGGTAAAAACCACATTACCATCAAATGCATTGCACCATGAAGGAACTCTATCGCATGTTCATTGTTATCTTTCCTTCTAGCACAAGCACAAGGGCATTTCTTACAATGATGTTGCACAGTGAAGAAAATATAACATGTCTTATCTTTCCTTCTAGCACAATCACGAGGACATTTCTAACAACAACAATACATGTGAATGAAAGCAAAACTGTGTTAGCTTCCATAAGGGTACAACTACATTACCATCAAATGATTTGCACTATGAATGAAATCTAACATGCGTAAGGAAATGTTAGATTTCCTTCTAGCGCAAGAACAAGGGCATTTATTGCAACCACGTTGCACGGTAGTGCAAAGCTAACATGTGTTAGCTTTCTTTCTAACACAACCACAAGGGCGTTTCTAACAACAACATTGCATGTGAATCAAAGCTAATGCATGTTTACTTTGCTATCAGTACAACTACATTTCCATAAAATGCATCCCACCATGAATGAAATCTAACACATGTTAGTTTTCTATCTAGCACAAGCACAATGATATATATTGCATGGTGAATGAATGATAACGCGTGTTAGATTTCCTTCTAGCACAACCACAAGGGAATTTCTAACAACAACATTGTATGTGAATGAAATTTAATTCATGTTAGCTTTCCTATCGGTATAGCTACATTACTATGAAATACATTGGACCATCAAGGAAATCTAACGTGCATTAGCTTTCCTTCTTGCACAAGCACCAGGGCATCTATTACAAAATACCTTGCATGGTGAAGGAAATCTAACGCGTCTAACACGTCTTTGCTTTCTTTCTAGCACAGCCACAAGGGAATTTCTAAAAACATTTCATGTGAATGAAAGTTAACTTGTGTTATCTTTCCTATTGGTACAACTACATTACTATAAAATACATTACACCATGAAGGAAATCTAATGTGCGTTAGCTTTCTTTCTAGCACAAGCACAAGAGCATTTCTTACAACGACGTTGCACTGTGAAGGAAAGGTAATGTGTGTTGGTTTTTTTTCCAGCATAACCATAAGGGAATTTATCACAACAACATTGCATGTCAATGAAATCTAACACATGTTAACATTCCTATTGGTACAACTACATTGCCATCAAATACATCGCACCATGAACGAAATCTAATGCATGTTATCCTTCCTTCTAGCACAAGCCAAAGGGCATGTCTTACAACCACGTTTCACTATGAACGAAAGCTAACATGTGTTATATTTGCTTCTAGAACAACCACAAGGAAATTTTTAACAACAACATTGCATATGAATGAAATATAAACCCTATTATCCGTATGGGTACAACTACATTACCATCAAATACATTGCACAATGAAGGAAATCTAACATGCGTTAGCTTTCCTTCTAGCACAATCACAAGGGAATTTCTTACAACCACTTTGCACCGTGAATGAAATCCAATGCATGTTAGATTTCCTTCAAGCACAAGCACACGGTGATATCTCACAACGATGTTGCACGATGAAGGAAATCTAACACGTGTTAGCTTTCCTTTTAGCACAATCACAAGGGCAATTCTAATAACAACATTGCATGTGAATAAAAATTAAATCGTGTTAGATTTCCTATGGGTACAACTACATTACAATCAAATACATTGCATGATCAAGGAAATCCGACATGCATTAGCTTTCGTTCTAGCACAATCACAAGGGAAATTCCTACAACCACGTTGCACAATGAAGGAAAGCTAACGCGTGTTATCTTTCCTTCTAGAAAAAGAACAAGGACATTTCTAAAAATAACATTGCATGTTGAATCAAAGCTAGTGTGTGTTAGATTTCCCACGGGTACAACTAGATTCCCATAAAATACACTGCACCACGAAGGAAATCTAAGATGTGTTAGGATTCCTTCTAACATAAGCATAACAACATTTCTTAAAACAACATTTCATAGTGAAGCAAATCTAACATATGTTAGATTACTTTCTAGCACTATCCCAAAGAGATTTCTAGGAAAAAAATATCATGGCGAATGAAAAATAATGCACATTGGCTTTCTTACTGGTAAAAACCACATTGCCATAAAATGCATTGCACCATGAAGGAAATCTAACTTATGTTACCTTTCCTTCTAGCACAAGTACAAGGGTATTTCTAACAACGACATTGCATAGTGAAGGAAATATAACGCATGTTAGATTTCGTTCTAGGAGAATCAGAAGGGCATTTCTAACAACAACATTGCATGTGAATGAAAGATAAACCGTGTTAGCTTCCCTATGGGTACAACTAAATTATTGTCAAATGCATTGCGCTATGAAGGAAATATAACACACATTAGCTTTCCTTCTAGCACAATCACAAAGGAATTTCTTATAATGACATTGCACTGCGAAAGAAAGATAAATTATGTTAGCTTTCCTTTTAGCAACAGAACAAGTGTGTTTTTAACAACAACAATTCATGTTGAACCAAAGTTAATGCGTGTTAGTTTTCCCATCAGTACAACCACATTCCCATCAAATACACTACACCATAAAGAAAATCTAACCCGTGTTAGCCTTCCTTCTAGCACAAGCATAACAACATTTCTTACAACAACATTGCACAATGAAGCAATGTTAACACATGTTAGCTTTCTTTCTAGCACAAGCCCAAAGAAATTTATAGCAACAACATATCATGGAAAATGGTTAGATTTCTTATTGGTACAACCACATTGCCATCAAATGCATTCCTCCATGAAGGTAATGTAACACATGTTAGCTTTCCTTCTAGTGAAAGCACAAGGGAATTTATTTCAACGACATTGCATGGCAAAGGAAAACTAACGCGTCTATGATATTAATATATAAACATTAAATAGTATATTAATATATTAACTATATATTATGCATATTATTATTATATATTTATTGTATATTGGTATTCTTTTGCAGGGGAGGGATGCGGGGGACTTTAGAATGACGTGAAGAGAATCATGACAAATGTATGTGTATGGATAATTAATGAAGGTTGTGAAATTGAAAATTTTTAGCTAACATGATGCAAAATACATGTACTTGCCCAAACTTTAATAGACTATCGATAGGGTCAAACAACAACGGTTTTGTTCAAATAAAATATGAACGTGACTACTACTACGAGTCAAACACAATGAAACTGGATTCACAACATGACATGTGCAAGGAGAACCATGATGAATGTATGCATATGGAGAATTAATGGAGGTTGTGAAATTGACATTTTTTAGCTAACATGACACAAAATACATGAACTTGCCGAAATTTTAATAGACTGTCGAGAGGGTCAATCGACCACGTTTTTGTTCAAACAAAATATGAACACAACCAGTATGACTAGCCAAACACATTGATGTCAACTTCACGACATGACAATTCCCAAAGGGAAAGACAACAAATATCCAAGACTTAACTCAATAGATACAATATGATGCAACTTGGTGGATTTATCAAAGGGATAATACATAAACAAAAATTGGGAAATAATACATGGACATGATAAGCACATTGAACTAGATGTTATATGAATCCATCTACAATGTTACAATTTACTAAATTTTAACACTATAGATGGATTCAAAGACCCCTTAGAGAGACCCCCTAGAAAGGGGTCACTAAATCCATCCATAGTGTTAAAATTTAGTAAATTGTATAAATTCATTTTCAAAATTGTAATTTTCCTTTAGTGGAGTAACACAAGTAAAAATGACCAAATAAATGACCAATTCATACTCCTGGTGTTGTTGTTATGTGGTCATTTCAAATTTAGTTACTTCTTATCTGGTCATATATTTTGTTACATGACCAAATTGGTCATTCATCTTGGTTGTTTTTAGTTAGTTCAC
>LPNX010100716.1:1375323-1415570 GCA_001517045.1 Pseudotsuga menziesii | reverse complement strand
AATCTTTTTTAAATTATTTTAATATCACATATTTTCATTTTACAGGGTAAGTTGGACAACAAAGTATGATCTCTTCGGACAAAGAATAGCTTGTATGAAAATAAGTTGAATTGAATATTCCAGTGAGACCATAAAGAAAAAAAATGGGAAAATTTTATCATCACTGTTCACAAAATTAATGTTATTCACTTGAAATAAAAGGTTACCATCTCACTTGCAAGTTAAGCATAATGTATTTTCAAGCATGTTGCAAATTTGAATAAGGAGGCTTTGATTTAATAATTATATCCTGGCCAAAGAGTCAAAAAAATGAAGGGACATTAATTTTTAGTGAAATTTTCAATATAAATAAATTCACTAAATTACTAAAATTCAAAATCATCAATACATTTGTATTCTTTAATAATAACTCTTTTAAGACGTAGGACAACTTTCTTGAAGCAAAGCCTTAAATCGATTTATTCGAGTCCATGCAAAACTTCAAATAAGTTTATGCAATGAAGATCAAAGTTAAGTGAGGGTACCAAGAATATCGTAGTAGTCCAACCAAAACGTAAAATGAATTCAAGCAAGTCACAAGAGAATATGAAAGCATGACAAAACAAGCAGGAAATGGAGAAAGCCCATATAGAAAAATGAATAATGATGCGAAAGATGTGATGGAATAATCAAACCAATGAAATATCTATAGTAGTCATGTCTAGGAATGTTAAACAAATTTGTCGAGCGTCGCCTAAAATTAATCAAGTAAATCAGATGTGAAAAGAGCAAGCCCAAATCATTAATTAACAAAATATCAGGAAATATATTTCAGATTCACAACATTGGGTATGCCAAAGTCGGGATCGGAATGCATGTCATTCCAACTTTCGAGATCAAATATTTATACTAAAATAATAGATGTTTTCATCAAAATATTGAGAAACCCATTATAAACATAAACAAACTTCCAACTTTTGAGGTCTGAGGGAAACATAAATTTCAGCATCGGAACATCAAGGAAGGAAAGTTAAACCATAAAAATTTTCCATAATGCTCATCCCAAAGTCGTGTATCTAAGAAAGGATACATTCAAACAAAAATGAAAATCGTATTTGATCAACTTTGAAAGGTATAAACAAGAAAAATCTTGAACCCGATATAAATATCAATGGAAAATGTAATACTTATATGGTGAAATTGACATGCCAAATTGAAGAATGAACTGAATCGAATGGACATCAACTAGCAAGCATAAAATAGACTGTACTAGAGACGAAATGAGGAATAAGTCATACATTAATGATCGATAAGATAAAATCAAGAGGTGTTGATCCAAGATCCATCAACTAAAAAAGGGTTGTTATTAATTTTGAGAATTGAAGTGGGGGGACCCTTCATTTTTTGCTAAAAATGTAGGGGAGTTGTTGTGACCACAACAAATGGTGGCTTGCTCAAAAGAACTAGTTATCTATGCCTAGTAAAGATAGAAGTGTTTCACATATAGGAATATTTAAAGATACGGTATTCAATAAAAATAAAACTCACTTTGTACCATGGGTATCACGCTTTAGAAACCAACCTCTAAAAATTGTACTAGTTGCAGTAAACCTTTAAATCTAATATTCTAACTATCAATTTGAATGCAAAGATATTAATCAGGTATTCAAATTTCAAACAAATAATTATTCATCAAAAGGCACCCTAAGAAACAATGTGTAATGGCTAGAAGATGTTATGATTTGATTTTCCTCTAATATCATAGGCATGGCCACTGCTTCCAGTGAGTGTTTATAGCCCCTACAAGGCTTCCTTTTAACCTAATATAATCGCCTTGTTCCCATCCATCAAATATATATGTATAGTTTTAATACTTTTCTGAGCAAATAAGATTTATAGGAGTCAACTAAAGGTCATTGTCATGGTTTGGTGACCAGCTGTCATAATATATGAGATTACATTAACATTGAAATAGAGATTAATTATACACACAGCAACCATCAAGAAGAAGGATTGAGTCAAACATTCAACTACTTAGTATTTATCTTGAATTGTTATTTGTACTTCATGGATATGGTTGGAGAGGTTACATCTTCTCCAACTGCTTCTTTGGTTAGATTACATAACACAAATTAATGATGGCAATTAAGGGCCTCGAAGGGTCCCCTCCAACATCTCCCTCGGCCACAAACTCAACTTCATCCTTGAAGCAAAAAAATATGTAGCAACAACTAGGACATGTGATTCTTCAATATCTACCTTCAATCGGGCAATAGATGGTGAAGCCTTGCCCTTTACTCATCTAGGTGGGATCATCCTCAACGGCTCAAAATGGAGGTCTTTTGGATCTTCTTTCTACACCATTTCTCTGCCTTCAACTTCCAAAGTCACAATCCATTAAGAGATGCTTATGCATTTCTACACCAAGGAGCTCAATCAATTTGTTGTTCTTTATGTCATAATATTTCATTAAGATTTGTTATGTGTGGTGTAATATGTATTTTGATTGAATGTCATCTTATTTGTCACCATCTGTCGTGATGATTTAGGATTCATGCAAGGTTCATTGGATAGTCAATGCGTGTGCTTAGTGATAGCCGACTTCTTTTGGACTCAACTTGACTCAAATCGACTTACAGAGTCGGCTAGAGACCAAATTGATTTACAATATTAGAGGATATTTCCTACCTCAAAATGTATCCTTGTTTCATCTCCTCAACTATATATTTATAATAGAACCACAATAGTATGGGTGAATCAATTAACACAATTTCAACCAGCCCAAAATTACAAAGCAACCATGAATTACCTTCATTCAAAATAATATAGATATAGTTTACCAAGCTCATTGACCAACCAATTTTATAGTAGCCATCCACCATACAGGCCAACCGTTGTTACAATTAAAATAACTCCATTTCCCAACAACTCCACTTTACAATAACATCAACATAAAAGTATTTAGCACTTATTCAAATTTTAAAAATAACACCATATAAACCAAGTTGGTTGATTGGAGGAAACGATGGGTAACATGGTACTTGGGTCAATCTATTGTGTTAATGGTCCACTTCTTGCCAAACGAAAGAGCACATCCTCGTGCACCTAGATAATCAAGACTAAGTTTATTACATGTGTTTGTCACTGTATTAGTTGATATTAACCTTCCATTCGTAGTTGAGACAACCAATTGTACTAGTCGATGAAGTATGGTCAACAAGAATATTTGATGTGGAATATGGTCGGTGACCTCAAAAATTTTAATGTAACATCTCATTCACCTTGTAGATTGATCATCTAATACACCGTTGAGCCATTTGTCAATTGTTTTCTTGTATCATCTCCACGCAGATGGTTGCACTCAACCGTCAGGTGAGTACGAGAATTGGAATAGTCCCCAACAATATTTTTTTTATCATGTCGCTACCTTCCAAAATTTATTCTTCAGTGTGGCAGGTGGGTCAATTCGATCTCTTCACTGTATCGATTGAAATAATACGGGGACTTTGATCAATGGGAAATAAAGGGACTGTTTGGGTTGACAAAATTCTGCTAGCCGACTAAACTTCTACCATCTGACTATACTGGTCGTTGAGTGGACTATTGTAGTCGAGTTATATTAGTCGAGTATATTTCCTTGGAGATAGTCAACTGGGAATTGAGTAAGTGCAATTCTCATATATTTTGGTAGCAGCCAAAACTGGTGGTTGGTGCTTGTCAACAACATATTTTGTCAACTCAAATTCCATAAGTTTGTAAAAGAATGAATGAAAGTATTAATATTTATCCATGCTCAAAGATGTTGTCATAAGACAGCAACAAACACGATAAACAGACAAGTAATGTTCCTCACTCATTCACGCAACCTTAGAATTTCAGGCTTTTCATGCTTCTTGCACAATTCTCTTTATTTCTCCTCTCGCTTCAGGTTCGGACCACCTACCTCCACTATTGTTGTCACCTAGACTGGAAGGAGGTGGAAACAATGCCACTATTGTAATCTATGAAATCACATGAACAATCAAACAGAGATTAAGTATACACGCAATAACCATCAAGAAGACGGATTGATTTGAGCATTCAACTACTTAGTATTCATTTTGAGTTGGTATTTCTACATAATGGATATGGTTGGAGCGGTTACATTCGTTCCAACTGCTTCTTTAGTTAGATTACATAAAAAAAATTAATGATGACAATTAAGGGCCCCAAAGGGTCCCCTCCAACACCAGCGAACAACGTTGTCATTCAAAGAGACTTATAAAAGTGAGTAGATCAACTCGTGATGAGACCTCCTATCCTCAACCCTTAAGTTGAAATCCATTACCCTAGATTGGTAACCAACTAATGGTAATGTCAATCCTCAAGAATCTACGATCATGAACATGTCGGCTCGTGATGAGACTTTCTATCCTTTTAGTTAACACTTTAGGCCTGATTTATTGTAAAGAACTATCTTTTTGTTAATATCATAATATATTACTTGATAGATGGGGAGCATGACTAGAAGGTCCTTAAGAGTGTGGGATGGTTTTAAGAGGTTTATATTTATACTTGGCATACTCTATTGCTCTTATAGGAGGTAGCTGACTAAATAAGTTTTTTAGAATCTAAATGAGTGCATGACTTTGCATAATGATATGCAATAGTTGAATGGAAACATGAGCTATGCAACTAGGCTTAATAGAAAGGATTTCATAATTATAAATGTGTTCCACCACGGGGGGTAGGTTCTTCTTGAATATAACCTTTAAATATTTTCTTCAAGTACAAGACTTCTAAAATAAAGAGACTCAGATAACTAACTTTAACCAAGGTCCCATCTTATTTTAAGATTAACAACTCTCTACACATGGAAAGATTGATAGTTGAGACTTGATTTATGCTTATAATTGAATCAATCATTGTATAGTGAAAATACTTCATCCTTTTGCATTAAAATGTTGGATAACCCACAAATCATGAAAAGGAGCAGGAACAAGCAAATCAAAAGCAATTGAATCCTACTTTAATCAATCAAAATAAATAGAAAGAAATTGCATTGTAACATCAAACCAAAACAAACCAATCCAAATAGGCTAATCATCTTATGCAAACCAAAATGCATAATTTTGTGATATAAAAACATAAAAGACTATAATGTAAAGGGGAATAATTCTACGAGATGTTCATGAATTATTGAATTGATTGAATAAATGAAGATATTGAAAAACCCTTGGAATTAATTCTTTTAGATTAAAATCACAATCATTATTTCCCGCATAAGTCTTTAACCAACAAGATTTCCTTTATTAAAATTATTTCCAAGAAGAAAAATGAAAATAAAATACTAAAACTAATCTAAAATTTATTGTACAACTATGAATATAAATTCCAGGATATGTGAAGTGTAGGCCTTAGCCACTAATAAAAAGGAAGACAAAAATAAAACTAAATGATCGAAAAATTTATAAATATATATCAATTGACCTCTTTAAATATTTACTTTTAAAAATCTTGAAGAGTGCATGCTCAAACATCAAACGGTTAAGTCATGGTATTAATAACTGATTTAAGATATGAATTTAAAATAATGGACATATGATTTGAACTATCAGCATGCTTATTTGTTGATTTAAGTTATTCTTACTGGTCAATCTGCAATGAATTAATTGTACAAAGTCTCTTAATATAGCCTGAAGCAATCTGAAACTTGCCTAAAGCAATTTGAAACTTAAAGATACGATTAAAAGAGAAAGATATAAATGACAAGAAAGAATATAAGTAATGAATAAAAAGAGCAATGATAACTTCCATGTTAATGTATGGCTTCAATATTGAGAGCGATATGTTGCTTCATAGTTGTGTTATTGAAACAACAAAATAAGCCTTTCTATGAAAAAAGCAAATAAAAAGTAATTGAACTAAATATGCACCTACTCTGCTATTTAATATGTAAAAAGACTAAGTAAACTGAAATATGTAAAATTAAGTCTAGTTCCTTATTTACAAAAAAATGATGGGGAAATTTGTTTAAGAAGGATTCTTCCCAACATAAACATAAATAAATAGGATCATAAACAAATATGGGAAATTATTTGATTTCTCTAACAATTCAATAGGAAGAATTTGTACCTTATTAGAATCAGAATTAAGATGAAACTCATCTAAATCGAAATCATAAGTGGGGAATGCTTCCTTTAAAAAATTATCATCATTATTCTGAAATGAAACATGATCATTTGATGTTACCTTGGAGCACAATACCTGGTTTTGTTTCTCGTGTTGGAGTTCCTCACTTGAATAGATAAGTGCATGAGATTCATTAGTTGGTAGGATATTTGCTTGTGTGGACTATTTATCAAAAAATATGATTTTTGGTCATAGAATATTTAGCACAAATATCCAAGAATTCATTTTGAATTGCAATTAGTTCTAAGCGATATGTCATAAACTAAATCTACATGATGAAAACTTTCATTAATTTCTAATTCATTCACCAACTAATCTGAAATAATAAATGGAGATCCATGCATTTGATCAAAGATTATATTTGAAAATAGTGTCCTCTTCTTGATGATCTTGAAATAGATAAGATTGAGTAAACAAATTACTTTCATTTTCGCAAAAGACTTCTTGAGAACCTTGTATCGAGATTGGATTTGACCACAATTCATTCTTAATCTGAAAATCATTAAGATTAACATGTAAACCGTGATAGAAAAGATATTAGGATACAACTAAAAATAGATGTCAGAATGTAGAAGATTAAATGTTTCCCTTTCTATAAAATGAGCTTCCTTAATCATTGTGAGAGAAACGTTATCATGTGGGATCTACTTTAGTGCTAAGTCTTGTGTAAAAGCGACAGAATTTTAATGATTAAGGTTATGATCTTATATAGAGTTGTTAGTGATTGATTCAAAAGGTAAAATTATTAAATATCCATATACCATATTATTTCAAATAGATGTATAAGAATTATTGTTTGATATGGTAGCTAGATCATTATTTACATTTTCTTTTTGAAATGTAAGATTCCTTAATGATTGTATAACCATTTCAATGTCACTAGTAGACTGAACATAATTAGATATAATATCATCATCAATTAATAAATCAAATTTAAGTAGCAATGATGTCATGTAATGGATCTATTTCATATCTATCATGATTTTGTTGGTCACGAGAATCAAGAACAGAATAAAGATGGAAAACCCAATCCAACAAAATATCACTAGAAGGTCGATCTTCCAAAATAAATATGTAAGTTATTAACAAAATTCTACCAAGGAAACAGTGGATGGAATCACCTTGATTTTTACGCATATTCACCAATTCCAACCACAGTTCTTCCTTGTTATAGTACCAATCATGATCAATAAACAGTTACACAAACTGTCACCGTGAATAGATAGATTTGTGTGGCAATATCTCAAACCAATCCTCAATCTTTCCTTGTAAAGTATCGATAAACAATCTACAAATTGTATTCTCATCAAATATACCTTAGAAGCTTAAAACAAGTAAGATTGAATTCTAAAATATATTGAAATGCATAAAATGTCACCTTCTCCATCGAAACCAAAACTTTGCAAGTATTTCGCTATCTTTCTAGATATACCTTCAATAGGCCTAGGAAAGATGAACGAATCTTCTAAAACAAGGATAAGAGCAATTTTTTAAAATAAAAAGAATTAAAAGAAAGAGCTCAACGAGGGAATTACTTTCTTGTTGGGACTCCTTCTAGCATCACTTATTGACGCCTAGAATTGTCCCACATATCAACGCAAAGGAGATAACCCAGTTGAAACCTTCAGATAACCCTACACAAGGATTACCCTATCCCAAAGTTGCTTGGTGTAGCTAACTCCAATAGGTTTTATGACTTTGTTAGATTCTAAGTAATGGTTTCTCCCCAAAGGGGAGACTTTCAATCAAAACTGAAACTAATTCCTAAAAGAAATATAGCTTCTAATATAAGATGCCACTTAAATCTATTGAAGTTTGATACAATAAGTTTGTATCTTCCTACCAATCTATGATGGATCGTACAAAGATGCACATTCAGATAAATTGACATAAAAAGAAGAAGCAAATATGCCCTTTTATAAACTAATCATGAAGAAAAAGCGAATGCAAAAAGACATAATTAAGATTAATTATTAAAACTAATTCCATCCTACTAGGAAAAACTTGATCCATATGAAGAAAGATTTGATCACTAATTAATTAAGAGATATATAAACTAACATGATCATATAAAAACTATCAATCTTATTGAACAATGATAATCTAACATAACTGCCTTGTAGACATTGTTTGCATGCTTCGATTCACAGATAGATTTAAACAATCATATAAGAAATACTAGCACCAACCATAATACTAAGATTAATATGTTTTAAATACGCCGAGAGGTATATATTTGACATATTGATAATGTTTTTTTTACTAAAGAATGTGTCAGTGACTTGTATCTAATAGTTAAGCTAATATAGTAACAACTTAATTTATGGTTGTTAAGGTCATAGTTGAAGCTAGGCTCATAGTGGTATCATCATTGGAGTTAAGCTAATAGTTGTATCTAATAGTTAATTCAAAAGTCAATATAAAGCTTAGACTATGCCTTATGGACATTAACTCGACTCCCAAGTGCCATGTGGAGTTCAACTGTCACATAATTTGCACATTACCTAAGTGATTGTTCTTGGTGCATGGTTTCACTGCAATCAAGGTCAACTTCTCATGCTCAGAGATGGAGTTCATCTAAATTTATTTTAATAGTTGTATCACTATTGGAACAATCTAATAGTTATCCAATATAACCGTGATTAGAGTTGAAGTTAAGCTAATAGTTGTAGAATCATTGGAGTTAATGTAATATTTACCCAATATAACTAGAAACATTGGAGTTAATTTCATATATTGGCAATTGCAATTCAAGTAAAAGTCATGATTGGAGTTGAAGTTAATCTAAAAGTTGTATGATCAATGTATTTAAGTGAATAACTGATAGTTGTATCTAATAATCTAATAATCGAATAGTTGAAGCTGAAGTTTTCTTTTTCCAACTATCACGAATTTTACTTATCAGATGTTAACTAAGCTATTTTTAAATTTTTTTAAATAGTTAATTATGATTTAGACTAACCTCCTTTAAAAAGAATTGAAAACCTAATTATATCTATATGGAAAACCTAAACATGTAATATGAACTGTATATTAGCTAGATGTCCAACTACGAGATGCGATAGTTTATTAGGAGTTTGGAGGAGTTTATTATGAGTTCCAACTATTTTATTAGGAGTTCGATTCTTACATGACTCACATTAGCTAGACTCCTAGATGCCAAATTGAGTTGGACTAAGCCTCAAGTGATTAGAGTTGAAGTTAAGCTAATAGTTATAGAATCATTGGAGTTAAACTAATAGTGTATCTAATAGTTAAGCTAATAGTTATCCAATATAATCGTGATTAGAGTTGAAGTTAAGCTAATAGTTTTATAATAATTGGAGTTAAGCTAATAGTTGTATCTAATAATCGATGGAGTTAAGCTCGTAGTTGTATCTAATAATCAAATAGTTGAACATTAATTTTAATTTTTACAACTGTCACTAATTGTACTTATCATGTGTTAATTAAGCTATTTTTTCCTTTTTTTGAAATTATTAATTATTAATTTTGAACGACAACCATAGAATCAATCTAGACAGTACACTTGTCTCATTTTCGTTTAATCTTGGATGACGCCCATAGAATCAATCTGGATAGTACACTTGTCTCACTCTCGTCCGTAGATGAAAAAGCATAGATGGTAGTCCACCCCAAAATTCTAACATATATACACCTTCAACGTAATTCAAAAACATAAATGAATGAAAAATATTCTCATTTAACTAACATTGAATTGAACAAAAGAAAACATTTTACTGAACAAAATCAATGCTCATAACAACCTATGAAAGTCCATCCACTTGCTATGAAAGCATTTACAAAAACATTACAAAGTTCTGAAACATAATTGAAGAAAGTAAGACAGAGAGAACCGGTCTCATTCGTAAACACACGAAATCAACAACTTTGCAGGAGAAAAATATTTTTGTGTATCAGTGTCTCTTCCTCTCGATTAGTTCTTGAATACATCGAAAATAATGCCAACCAACCAATCTCCTAAACATAATCAGCATAGGTTTTCATATGTAAATGAAGAGGTAACTCCTTCCTATGACAAAGTGCTTCCCTTTTCCAAAATTGAACAGGTCGATCGATCTCTACTTGAAAACTATCGGGATCTTTCCATCTTCTTTGACACTTGAATAAGTTCATTTCTGTGAGTGCGTCGTATCCACATCTACCAGATGATTAGAGAAATATCCTCAATCTCGCTCCTTGGAAATATGCAATAATAACAAACAAACTATAAATAGAATAAATCTAAAACAAAATCAAGTTAACAAAACTGAAAGAATAAAATTAAACTATAATCAAACTAAATTACAATATAAAAAAGAAAAAATAAACTAATAAAATCCTCTGGTACGTTAGGGAGTGATTTCCTAGGAAATTTAATCGATAAAGAATAATGATCTCGATTCCTTCGGTGTAGTGGTCTCTAATGACTCATTGGTATTCTTTTGAATGTTTCATTTGTAATGTTTTGCTGGCGTAAAATATGTCTCCTTGAAATAAACAGCCTGAACCGGCTATTGCTTGGTTAACACTACAAATGCACCAATGTGGCAGTACATTCTGTGAATCCATGTGTATTCCTTTGACATGTTGAAGATCCATCTAATCTATGATGTTTTCTTTTCTAGATCTGATCATTCTTGCCTTTGATCTAGTATGATTCTATGGATTACATAGCATGATCACATGACTTAGAACATAAACGTCGAGGTCACTCTTAGTTTATTCAATTTCTAGACCTTATGTATAAATGAAATCATCATAAATATTTACATAAAATCATCATAAATATTTGCTTTGGATCTACTACTTAAGCCACCATATTTAACTCCTTTTGCAAAGATACATAAAGATACATAAGAGAGGAGTAATCTTATGGCAATGATCTAGGCCTTCATAAATTTCTAGTTGTCAATGTAAGGAGTCAAGTACCAACTGACTATATAGAAAAACCAAATTTTGAATGAAGAATGATCTTGTTATATTCGACTTAATTTAGTGGTTTATGGAGCGTCTCCTTTCCCCTCCATTTATACACCAACCAAATATTCATGTTAACATAATCCCTTACAATTCTGTCACCACTTATTATCTCTAGGAACATGTGATTTCTTGCCACCAAAATACAAATAAATCAAAATAATATCATAAGAAAATCAAACTAAAATAATTAAAATCATATTTTATGATTTGTTCTAGTAGGCATTTTTATGACAAAACATCTCGAAGTCCAGCGCAATCCACTTTGCACGAGTCTCTTTGCTAGCACATTATTCTCCATTGACTTGTCTTTTATAATGATAACTCAAGGTCATGAACATTGGGCATTGGGTATCAACATAGAAAATACATGAAATGATTCAGCCATTGCTTACAAACTTTCTAGTTGTCATCACATTCTCTTGGTCAAAGACTTTGATCCGAAATTTTGACGGGCAATTGCCCGTCGTCGAGAATTTTTCCGGTCAAATACGGAAATACGGGAATTTTTTGAATGAAGATGTTTTGTTAGACGTTTAACTTTTTTTTTAATAGACGGTCACTTTGATGTTCAAGATTTTTTTGAAAACGTTATTATTATGCCTAGGGGTTGGGCCTAGGAGCCTAGGAGGCCCGAGGCTATAGTCTGGGTATGGGGTGTGGAGGTTGGAGGCTGAGTAGTGGTTGGGTCTTACCAAGTTGTCATCTGGAGGCTGGGTTGAGGCTATTAGGTAAAATTTTAAATGTTTGATTGAATGCAGAAATCATGGATGCAATTCACAATCAATGGATCATGGATGCCATAATGACATTGTTACGCACAAGTCTAGTGAGGCCAAACGAATTGAACTCAAAGAGTTGTCCAAGGCATATTTATTATCTGTTGGATGGAGCGATTTTTCACAATCTGACAAAAATGGATGAAACTCTGCATATTCATATTTGCTTTTGGGGAAAAATCGTTGTTGCTAATGAATTAATAGGATCACCCCTGTACTAAGAGATTAGAGATATACTAAATGACAAATATATTTAAGTAAAACATTTAGTAAGGTATACTAAAATGTTATTATTGACAGGGATATATTTAAGCAAAACGTTTAGTGAAGGGGAATTTTATATCCAAAACGTCCAAAAAAAAAATTTGATAGGCAAGACTTCGGTGAAATTCCAACACTGATCTGAACTTATGATAGCTTCGAGAATATCTACAACTTATCCTAGCTAATTAATGTTAAGCTATTTATGAATAACTTAATATTTTCGCCTGCGAGGTCATGTTTGGAAATATCCGTACAATCTAGTCCGATATGTTCTTCAAGCTACCATCCAATCATTATCTCTTAACGATTTAATGTTAATGAAGAATTCTCAATTTTCCAATATTTTTTATTGACAACGTCTTAAACTTGAAATGTTATGTGGTGTTTTTTAAATATAATTCCTTAATATCCTAAAACATTTACTTAAGTAAACATGCATGAATAAGAGACCATAAGAGACATAAACACAACATTATCAAAACTCAAGAATGTTGATAACATAGTTTACCCATGTAGGGCTATGTTTATGGGTCAAACAATTCGTCGAACCAATTCTTTAGATCTCCCAGTCGAGGATAAATACCTCCTTTACAAAGAGAAACGATCTCTCACATCAAGAGATATAATTACCCAACATGGGGATACAAAGCACAAGAAAGACCTCTGTGCTTCTTATCAATGAAGCTATCCAGTATCAATGACTCCCAATGAGCTTACATAACTTCAATGACTCTCTTAGTCTCTCCACAAGCTCTCCCATGGTTCCTAAGAATGATCTTGTTAAGCCCTAAATGTTGGGCACATTTCCCCCTATAGTGTGGCACATTGCGCCCTATATTATGGTGTATTACATATTAATGATTTCAGCTTGGGTCTATTAGGGAGTCTATTAGTTGTTATTGTACACCTTTGTCCCCTTTTTTTTCCAAAGAAAAAAAGCATAATTTTATTTCATCCGTAGAGAGACAAAATTACATTTTGTAGATATGCAATGCATATTTGTAACCAAAGATCAACACCTGATAATAAGTTCTATAAGCACTTCCCATCCCAAAACATCAAAAGATAGTTCGCCCCATCAATCCACTAATACAAGAAACAAAATACAATTCTTGGAGACATTGATCTTCCAAGAGCAATAACAAGCTAGTGCAGCCCATATAGTCAAAAAAAAAATTATCAGTCATATCAACCAATTGTCATCCAAACGATCATATACCAAAAAAAAACACATATCTGTCCAAGAAAAACAACATACAGCCAGTACCATAACAAGGATCCTCAGCAAATCTCAAATCGCCACCCCTTCAATGAAAGGATGATGATAAAACTCAAATTCAGCATCATCTAACCTCTCATTAATCTTCCACACACCTCCATCCAATTGGAGCCCCTCCATCGAGGTTGAGTCCGCCTAGCAGTTGTTCTCCCTGTAAACATGTGTACATGTAATCACATCAAATGAATCCATGATATCCCAGATAGAAAGTAAAATGTTTTGTAACATAAGGTCTCCGCAAGATTGAATCCTCTTAACCCAGTTGATCACATTCAAAGAATCCCCATAAACCCTTAAGTTGTTGCACCCCTTTTTTTGTTGTGAATATGAGAAGTAATTTCAAACTTAAAAGTTCAGCGCTATTGTTTCCACCCTCTCCCAGCCCAGCCATCAATTCAAAGAAATGATTTTTGGCCAAATGTAAGATAGCACCCCCCCCCCCCTAAAGTATTCTATGAGGCACCATCAAAGAAACCCTAGGGAGATGTCCGATCGATCACAAGTTCAAGTAACTCCCTCTGCTTCTCAACCCTTATATGTTTGGGGAGAGCCAATGCAATTCCACAAGTCTACCCTACCGTTATTGCTGGAGTGCAGACTTTCCCATTGAACACCACATTGTTCCTGGCCAGCCAGATGCCCCAAGTAACTAGAAGTGGAAGTATCTTCATAACATCCTTTTCCAATCGACGCCATCTTACCCACGCATCAAGTATTGAAGCCCCTTCCCACCTACAACTTGGAACCAACCCCAATAGCTTACAACACTCTGTCCAGACCTCCACACAGTATGAGCATTCAAGGAACAAATGTATAACTGTTTCCTCCCCCCCCCGCCCGACATAAGGCACACCATCCCGGGCCAATAATACCCGTTTATGAAGATTTGCCTAGATCGGTACCTTGTTCTCAAGCACACACCACCAGAATAACCTGGATTTCGGCGGACAATGAAATTTCCAGATCTTCTTCCACCACCACTCCATCCTCTGATCATTTCCCACCGAACTGAGATAAATATACCCCCCCTTTGGAGTGTATCTCCACATGGCGCCGCATTCCAGATTAGTTCATCATCCCCTTCCTGAAGTTGTACCAACGATAATTGTAGTAGCCCAATATACTGATTCAGTTCAGCCTCTTCCCTCATAGACAGATCAAAAAAAGTGGTTGGGCGCCATCCCTGAGTTCATCTATTCTCCTGAACAGGAGAAGCGAGTTGATAAAGATAATTAACACCGCGTTGTCTAAGAGAAGCCACCAATGGTTCAGACAATCTAAACCTGCCATTGCAGCCCAACCAGGGATCCTCCCCCACTGGCACCCTCCTCCCATTACCGACCTTCCAGACAAGATTTTCCTCGATAACATCAAAGGATTTAATCACCGCTTTCCATATGAACGATCCTCCACGATGACTCTTAAGTGGATTCTCAATCCAATCCAAAATAGCATCAGGGGCAATATATTTTGCACACATCACCCTGGTCCACAAATTTTCTGCTTGAATCAGTCTTCATCCCCCCTTGGCAGCCAACGCTTCAGCCAAAAAGAAGATGTTTTTAAGGCCCCATCCCCCCAAAGATTTGGGTCTAGCGATCCTATCCCATCTAACCCATGGGGTTACCGATACCTCCTTTTTTCCACTCCACAAAAAATGTAGACAGATCCGGAAAGCTTTCTCCAAAATACCCTTGGGGATCCATGAAAGAGACATCCAATAAACTGCTATAGCTTCCAGTACAACCTTAACTAGAATCAACCTCCCCGCCCTAGACAGCCACCAGTGACTCCAGGTATGTAATCTCTTCTCCAATTTTTCAATCAGCCACACCCAATCCTTCTTCAAATAATTGTTGGGTTTTAGGAAAAAAACCCAGATACTTTAGACCATCGTCCAACGAAACTCGAATAAAGGGAAAACAGTGAGTAGCACGACCAACTTCATCAGCATCCATACGATGAGTCGATAACGTAGATTTCCCAACATTTATCTACATGCCAGTCGCAGTAGAGAAAAGGGCCAAAATATCAGCAAGTGTATTCATATCTTGGACATTTCCAGAACAAAAAATAAGAATGTCATCCACAAACAAGAGATGAGTGATCTGTTGTTGTTGAGATATAGCAATGCCATTCAAGCTACCCCCTATGAGCCTCCAAAAGTAAATGGCTCAGTCCTTCAGCAACCAAAAGAAACAATAGAGGAGACAAAGGACAACCTTGTCTCAATCCTCTCTCTGCATGAAAGAAAGGTGAAGCAGCCCCATTGATCAGAACAGAGAAAGACACAGTGGTAACACAACTCATAATCCACCTGACAGAGCAATCCCAAAACCAAGGTGAATTAGTAACATATGAATATATAACCAACTTACCTTGTCATAGGCTTTAGAGAGATCAATTTTCAAAATTCCCCCCCACACCAATGGCCTCATGGATCTGTCTTTCTTTTAGAAACCCAAATTGTTCTGCCAAAATATGCTCTGATAAGATATCCTTCAACCTACGAACAATAATCTTCGAGATCACCTTATATATGCAGTTACAGAGCAAGATAGGTCTGAAATCATGCAGAGTTTTTGGATTATCCACCTTTGGAATCAGAGCAATAAAAATCGAATTAAAGCAGGCCAGGATCTTGCCCGAAAGACGAGAATTCTCCACCACTTTCAGGATATCATCCCCTAAGAGATCGTAAAGGTCTGTAAAAAATTCAATAGTCCAACCGTCTGGACCAGGACTCTTGTCTTTTTGAAAACTCTGAAGTGCCGCTTTAAGTTCTTCTTCAGTAACCTCTTCCATTAGAGAAAGATTGTCTTCCTCCCCCACAAAATGAGGAAAAACCTTAGTAATACGCATAATCTCAACTAGTTCAGAACCCTCAGGGGCCTGAAATAAATGCTGGAAATGTTCAACCCCTAAGCCATCAATATCCTCAAATGTTTCAAATCTTCTCCCCAGACTATCCTCCAGACTCCAGATAGTATTCACAGCTTTCCTTCCCCTTGCATAAGTATGAAAAAAATTTGTATTTTCATCCCCACATTCGAGCCATATAGCCCTGCTTTTCAATCTCCAGGTCTCCTCCTTGTCCAGGGGAATAGAATTCCTTCTACCCTGTAGTCTGACCAAGGAGTCTTTAGTATCATGGTCCATAAACCCCCCTCCCTCCAAATCCATGATGGTAGAAATTTCCTTCTCAAGCTGCCGCAATTCAAGATCTTCTCTGCTACGCTTATCCACAGCCCATTTCTTAATCAAACCTTTGATCCAGGAAAAATTTTCCGCAAACTGAAGAGGAGCAGTCAATCGGATGTCAGGATTATAAGGAACCCAGTTTGACAGAATCAGTTGCTGAAATGATTCATCCTTTAACAAGGTCTTGTTGAATTTCAAAGGGCTAGGCGGTCTAACAGGACCATTCCTATATTCCAAAAATATAGGCAGATGGTCAGAACGTCCCCCACATCCCACCCATTGCCTTATGTATTGTTGTTGATCTAGCAACGATTCAGAAATAAAAAATCGATCAAGACGCTTAGCCACACATCCATCCCCACACCAATTTTTATGCCAGGTGGGCTTAAGCTTAACAGGTTCAATATCCAACCAATTCCTCTCAATGAGCTTCTGAGAGAAGTAATCAGATAGAATATCAGGACGAGCAAAAGGTCCCCAGACCTCTGCCTGTCCCAAAGAAAAATTTAAATCTCCCCTAAACATCTCCAAATTAAAGAGATTTTCCTAGAAGGGGATATGGTTTAGGTAAGGGCCATAGATGTTGAACACATCTACAGGGGCCCCCTGATCCAAACCCTGTAAAGTCATCCCCAACATAGAATCCATACCCAAAATATTCAGAGCTTTCACCATATGAGTATTCCACCCCATGGCCAGGCCCCCTGAACGGCCCCGAACATCCAAGGTCACAAACTGCCAACCCAAGAACCAACTCTCCAACTTTGCTTTAATCACATCACCTACACTTAAAGTTTCTTGTAATAACATCACATCGGGGTGCTCCAAATCAACCACCCTACGCATCGCAGGTCTTTTAAGGGGACCTGCCAGACCCGGACAATTGAAGGACATGATCTTCATTTCCGACCCTTCTTCTGGGCCTGCGCAGCTTTAAGTGCCCGTTCAATAGAAATTTGTTTTCCTTCATGGAGATCCTTTCGAGCCCTAGACTGTGCCTTTGCCAAAAAAGAAGTGCGGCCTCTCCCTCGAGACACAGGGTGAGAATCTTTCCCCAGCCTCCCAGTTTGAACCTTTTTCCTAGACTTGAGGAAGTAACCCAAAACAGGCGAAGAGTGGGGTGAGGGGGGAGACCCATTCCCAACCATTCCAGGGACAAGGGAAATAGGGGTAACATCCTCAACAATTGTAGCAGTAGAAGGGGTAGAAGCAACCAAAGGAAGAGGGGAAAAAAAAGGTTTCATTCTCAACAGTTGCAACAGTAGAAGGGGTAGAAGCAACCAAAGGAAGAGGAGTGATAGATAAGTTCTTGAGTTTTTTCCCCATCCAATCCATCCCAGAAATATTTAAAATATTAGTAAACACATTTAAAGACAGAGAAGGAGCAAAAGAAGAGATACCCGAAGAATACACCCCCACAGCAGGAACAACTACAGCGCCATCTTCCTTAGCCTGTGCCATCGGAATCAAAGAAGCCTCCCTCAAAGGAGGAGTCGTTTCCTCCACATCCACAAGGCCCTCATCTGGTTCAGACGACAAAGGTCCCAATGTTGGTGACAACATACCTCTGCTGGATCCATTCCCATGGAAGCCCCTCTGAGATCCATGTCCATTGATCATACGTACCCCAAGAGAACAATCAACTGCCAGATGACCATAAGTATGACAGTGTTGAAGGGATGTTTTAATAGTCCAGTCTCTGCTTGAAGAAAGTATTACCCCAAGAGAGATGAATCTCTTCATATAGACCCTCCCTCACATTGATGTTTACCAATATCCAAGCCACCCTATGGATTTTTGTAATTTTATAAGACATATCCGCCTCCAGGAAGGTCCCCAATATGTTGCCGATACTAGAGAAATGTTCCTCCGACCAATACTGCCGAGGAAGACCCAGAAGTCAAACCCATATAGGTACCACATCCACCCGTTCGCGTGAAGCGTCGAAGGTCAGAGTCCACATTTTGAACAGAACCAGACATTGATCCAAAGCCCAATTCCTCTCTAAAACCCAGCTTACATGCGCATGTTGTGAAAAAATTAGGGCAAACCACCCCCGCGTTAAACCCTCTAGTTCAGGAACCTCCCCCAGCTCATCAGCCCAACAATATTTAATCCAATTTTTGATCACAACCATTGAGTATTTTTTCCAAATGATTTTCCCAACCATGGTGAAAGAAGCCATCTGCACAATTTGAGACCACCTGATGTCTTCCCCAAGAGCGTAGGAACAAGCCGCCTTTCTCTTTTTAACAATCGACCTTCTTCGTCTTCTAGCCCCACGACCCGCACCACCATCCCCCTCAGTAGACTAACTTACCACCGGCTCCCTCCACCCTTGTGGGGTGTGCCCAAGTGAAGATTCCGCTCGAACGTCTGAAGCCACAGCGGGATCAGAACCACACAAACCCTAAAAATCGACATTTTCCGAACCATTCCTATTCAGACCCAAACCCCCATCAGGAAACCCTTTCGTCGACGCCGCACCTCCCTCATCTCCATGACCCAGTAAATCGGGCCCCGAAGTATGATCATTATCCTCAGCAAAATGAGCGTTCTCCACCGGAATACCACCATCCATAGCACCTGGGAGCAACACGAGTTCAACTGGAAACCCAAGAGAAAGTTCCGAGAAGAAAGAAGACGGTGAGAAAGAACCAACCAGGTCAGAAAGTAAGGATTCTGAGACTAAACCCCCACCCCAAACGTTTTTATTGCCAAAACAATAACCTCCCGAAGTATATTGAAAAATACCCTCCGGCACCGGGTCTAGAGAATAATCAACCACATATTCAAGCCCCATTCTACCACGGTAAACAACGGCTGCAGTAAATCGGATGTTAACCAGAGAAAGATCCCTCAACCGCTGAGAAAGCCCTGCCCCAAACCGCCTTGTTCAAGTCCGCCCAAACAAAAAACCCCAAACCTCCTTTAAAACCACAAAAGAACCCCTAATCAATAACCTGCAGAAAACGATGCGCCTGAATAATTCCTAACACCCCACCTGCAACGACCCAGCTACCACGGTCAAATCGACCCCACCTGCCTCCTCAGCGCATCATCTTGGGACCTGTGCTAGCCCCTGCCACAGGGGCCAAGCAAGGGATGAACCCTAGCCGCCTCCATCGCCATCCTCAACCTCGTACACCTTTGTCTCCTATATATGAAGGAAATATTTTCATTTGAGTGATCATTGTATCTTGTCTTGTCTTGTGTACTCAATACATTGTGTAAGGAGGTTCATCCCCCGAAGAGGATTTCTATTCATCTCCGTTCTTCATTATTAAGGCATGGATTACTTTCTTCTAACCTATTTCTACTATTTTTATGCTATTTTGGGAACTTGTTTGCATAACATTTGGTATCAAAGCTCTTTCCTTAGGACTGGTTTCCTCAAAACAAGCGATCTTGGCATTTTCACTATAAATATTTTTCTATAATGATTAAGATAGCGAAACTAGGAATCCACTTCTAGAACATGCTGAAGAATTTGTGGTAAAAGTTTCAGATCTTGATTCATTACAAGATCAGAGATATATCTTCAAGAAGTTAGGCTTTCTAACTATCCCAAAAGCTGGTGTCAAACAAGTGTTTTGGGGGAAAATGTCATATCTAGGGCATTCAAGATCCAAATTGAGTGAGACCTATTGCATACGAAATAATAAGTAACAGAGTATCTTTTGTAGGTTTTTCATCCTCAGATATAAAATATTGGACACGTGGAAGGTTGTATAATTTTTCTCTTTTGAAAGGACCAAAAACAAGAAGTGTTGGGAGGTTTGAAATAACTTTTTATTGGCACATCCAAATTAGGTCAGACCTACGCCGTTGAAAGAGAACACATCAGGATACCATAGGATGAAGTTTTAGATCCAAAGGAGCTGAAATTCCAATTTTACCTCAGTTCCAAGTTGGCCCTAAAACAATCTTCCAATCAGGGCTTGAAAAAGGTGTTATGGGGAAAACAATCATATCTAGGGCATGCAAAATCCAAATTGACTAAGACCTATTGCATCAGAAGGATGATGAAACAAGGTATTTGTGGTATATTTTTTGGACTCGTATTAAAATATTGGACATGTGGCATACCATACAAGTTCTTTCTTCTGGATAGACAAAAAATAAGAAGTGTTGGCAGATTTGCAATAACTTATTACTGAAGCATTTGAATTAGGTCAAACCTACAACATCAGAAAGAGGATACATCAGGATACAATAGGCCAAATTTTTAGACCTAGAGGAGATGAAATTTTAAATTTATATCAATCCAAGTCGGCCATAAAACAATATTCCAATGAGGGTTTGAAGAAGGAAAATCTATAGTTCAAGTAGTGACATATCACATAGGGCATCGACAAGCAGCTCTCCAAATACTGAAGATGTCCCAAAATAGGATGAAACAATAGGAAGGTCAACATCACAATCAAAGGAGTTTTGAAGAAGGAAAAATCATATGGGAACCTAAACAAATCATTGAAACAAGGACCAAACAACTACGAAATCAATCTATTATTAAGCACCTCATCAAGTGGAAGAACATACCATCTGAAAATTTGACATGGGAAGATGAGTCATTCATACATATGCATCCACAACTACCAAAGCATTGAGGACAACACTTTTTCTGAAAGGGAGGGACATGTTAATCCCTAAACGTTGGGCACATTCCCCCCTATAGTGTGGCGCATTACCCCCTATATTGTGGTGCTTACATATTATTGATGTCAGCATGGATCTATTACTTATTATTGTACACATTTTTCTCCTATATATAGGAATGAGATATTTACATTTGAGTGATCATTGTATCTTGTATTATCTTGTTTACTAAGTACATTGTGTAAGGAGATTCCTCCCTTGAAGAGGATTGTGATTCATCTTTATTCTTCATTATTAACGCATGGATTACTTCTTCTTGTCTATTTCTACTATTTTTATGTTATTTCTGGGACTTGCTTAAATAACATATCCACTTACAAAAACATACACCCAATCCGAAAAAACCCTTGGTTTAAATAGCAAAAAGTTCCATTATAACTTGATTCTAAATTTATTAAGATTTGAAAAATTTTAAACCCAAAATTAAAAAAATATGATTTAACTATATAATTTTTTTTTTTGAAAATATATAACCAACCAAATATATTCTTAAATTTAACCATTGATATAGTTGTAAAAAACATATCATATGTCACTCAACCAAAATTATATATAATTTATTTGTCTTAAACCCAATCCATGGCATAAATCTTAACACCACCCAAAATTTTAAGAAATTGTTTCCACATATCATATTTATGAAATTGGTGGCATAATGTTATATCCTCCACCCAAATTTTAGGAAATTGTTTCCACATTTCATATTTATGAAAATGGTGGCATAATGTTTTATCCTCCTAATTTTAGGAAACTTATTCACATCTTCTTCTTTTTTAACCATGGGAACAACAACCTCCCAAGAGTATATCCAATAGCTTGCAAGCCATATATACCAATAAATTTTGACTTAGCAAGGGGCGAGACTTCCAGGCGAGGTCGCCTACCCTTCAAGCCTTACCACGGTAGGCCAAATGAGCAACCCTACCCCCGGCAGGTTTTTCAACCTGTGACCTCCAAAAAAAAAACACATGTTCTTACTCCATGGGATTCGTTGCCTCCTTTTGGACATATCTTAAACCATCCCTAAATTTTAGGATATGTTTTCAAGTATTTAGGTGGTTTGTTGGCACATAATTATGGAACTATTTAATTCAATCCTTTTTTTAATATTTAAAATATTAAAACTTTAAATAAATTCACACCTTTTTATATGATGCCACTTGTCACAGAATTGGAGTTCAACCTTGTCACTTGTTGAAATGTTATTGGACCACGTGTCATGTATTTTCCATGTCACTAGTGCCACATCAACATCCATGTCATTACCGGTTATCAACTATGTCACCACCATATCATCAAGTGTGATCTCACCTTCCACGTTAACATGTTAACTGGGTTGCATGGATACTATCTATCACCCTTATAGTAATGCCACATGGCACTCCCATTTGGCCTACTCTGCTACTCGGGTCAATAATATCGGCATGATAATCTGGGTAGCCATATTTAACCTTTGTGCAATTATGAACTTGCCACAGTAAATACACCCTATTTAAATCAAACCTCGCATCCGGTCATTTTATCCTCAGATCTCGGAAATTGGAAATCGTCATGCCAAAGTTGAAAATTGTACAATTGCGAACCTGCCTACATCATTTTTTGGATTTAAATATGAAACTCGGCTTTGATATTTCGGAACGAATACATCAACAAATTTGTTTCCATTTTAACCGACTGTAAATGAAAATATTCCTGCAAGTCCGAAATACATAAATTAAAAGATTTTATATAACTAGCAATTGCCCCAAGGAAGGTGCAATAATACGCAGTTGTTAGTAGGTAAGCGATGAAAAAAAGTGTAACATTGAAGTGAGCCAAAAAAAAATGGAGCACTTCAATGTATTGAAAAATCAGAAAATTAACAGTTTAACAGTACATTATACAGTGAAGATGCCATTGCATGGGAGAAACATATCTGATGAAGAAAAGAAGCCAATGTGTAGTCATAATCTGGAATTACTTGATGTCCATGTGGTTCCAAAGTTCATAATTATGCTAGCATAGGTTGTCAAAGCAGCTTGGAAAACAAACATTTGATGACGGTTTATATAGTTCTAACTTCTCACATTAACAAAAGTCCTGTTCAAGGATTAGACATTTTGGCCAAAATGGTACAAATTTGAAGACATTTCCTACACTTCACAAATACAGAAAAGAACATCAAGAAGAGTAAAAGCAAAGATTTCAGTATATATATACCTTTGATAATTCAAGGTAATAACACAGTATTAGTGAACACTCTTGACAGTGTATGATAAGTAGCCAAACTAACGACTATCAATCCATCATACATCAATTGACACAATTGAAGACAATATCAGTACCCATGATACTGTTTTAGATGATATAGTGTGCTGCCAGCCATGATTCATTATCATCCAATCCATCAATAGATGATTGAAACAATTGCAAACAAAGTATTTATCAATAATTACATCTCTAGCCAAAACCTGTAGATTCTGGAATCTTGACAAATCTACAGATTCTGGAATCTTCTGCAATGGAGCCTGGAGGTACTGTTGAGTCTCCGGGAGATTTGGCAGTTAAATTTGGTGCCCATGAGGCAACAGATTCTGGCCCTATTAACAGAAAACTGGCATTACAGATTGCAAGCCCAGCAAACTCTTTTCCACAGAGCTTTAAATTGTTTCCATACCTGAATCCTTGTTGCATTTGTTTAAAACCTAAAAAATACAAGAGAAACCACACTATATCAACCCATTTTTGTCATAAAAATATACTAGAAACAATTCTTACACTCAAACATACAAATTGAGGTTCTGGTTATCCATTAACTCTTTCCATTTATGTGGACAGATGTGTAGCCATGGATTGAATCTAGATGGTGCATCAGGTATATTAAACTGTACACTAACAGTCCCAACTCAGGTGAATCTAATATGCACCTTGCAATAGAAGGAAACCTTGCATTCATAGGTTCAAACTGAGGGTGCAGTGATCCATCAAATTTTCGTGTTTGTATGTTCCACTTCCTATATGTGTGACAGTGCATTGAATCTGGTGCATTGGATACATTGAATAGGGTCATTAGTAGTCTAAATTCAGGTGACTCTAATATGCACCTTTCACTGGAAATAAGACTTATTTGACTAAGCTAAAGGTATTGTCTTATTTGACTGTATAACTAAGGTCTTAAAAGTCTTATTTGACTGAGCTCTGTTCAGGCAACATTCTGAAAGGTATTGTCTAAGTGAAGTCTGTTCACAGGAGTGATGACGAATTGTTGGGTTTCCAGAAAGGGAATTTAATTTACATTTACTTCAATATATTGCTTTGTCATGCTGTCTATGCCTCCATTGCATCGCCCTCCATTGCCTCTAATGAACCTCCATCCATTATCTCTTCTTACAATGCACCACCCTCCACTATCTCTTCTTCCAATGCACAACCTTTTTTTTCATCTATTGCAAGCTTTAAAACATTTATATTTTTCCCAAACTAAAGATTATGAGCAGTGGATACCTAAGGAAGATAATAACATATTGTATTAAGCTATACAAATATCAAAATTTCAATTATACTGCATCATTAATCAATACATAATCCAAGCTATCATAGTTCAACTATCCTATCTGGTTAAGTAAAAGAAATAAACAATGTGGCATCCCCACATTATCATATCACTAAATGTGATATACATCAAAAAAACTGTATTTATCCTCTAAAGGGGAGGTGTCATTATTGTATGGCAGGGTCTTTCATTTTCTTTTCTCAGATCTGGGTATAGCACTAATTATTGACTTTATATAATTTTGTGTTCAGAGGAAACCTTGAAGAGAATCTTCATTGTATGTATTCAATAGTTTTGCATTTAAAAATCATGTAAGCATGCACAAATATTAAGTAGTTGTACATTTTAAGAATCAGTGTCATTATTGTATGGCTGGGTCTTTCATTTTCTTTTCTGAGATTTGGTTATAGCACTAATTATTGACTATATATTATTTCAGGAGGCAATGAGAGAGAGGTCAGTCGTGTGGACAGTGTGATTGAAAGTGGTTATAGGAGTTGCTAAAGTATTATATGACTTGCATAATGGCTTTTCTCAATTTGCCATTCATGGAGATGTAAAATCTTTCAGAAGATCTTTCTTTCTGAATAGTCTAAGACTCTAAATCACGGGTATAAATCTTTTTACTGCAATAAACATCAAGACTACTTTTGAGAGTTCTATGAGCATCAAGACTACTTTTGAGAGTTCTGTGTTTCAAGATATCTTAGTGATTTAGAGTTGTAAAATTGAAACTTGGAATTCTGCACTAACGAAAATTTTCAACAGAAGTAATTTGGCTTTAATTATAATAGTTGTCAGATTTTGGGCTAGCAATATGGGCACCAACATCTTCATATATCAGTTTCTGCGACTTTTTAGTAGCATTTGGATATCGAAGCATCTTAATTTCAACTGGTCATTTTGAGATTAAGGCTATCCAACTTGTAATTTTTCTGTTCACTAATTGTGAGTGTAGTTTTAACAGGTATCTTGCTCTAGAATATTTTGTTTATGGAAAGGTTAATGACAAGACAGATGTGTATGCATTTGTTCAAGAAAATAAATGGAATGAAGTCAATCAATACAAGAAATCCCAAGAGTCAAGAAATCCTGATTATGTCGGTATGTTTTGGTTTTAACAGTTGACTCTCAACTCCATGTTTATTTATTATCCTTATGGGCTCATTTTTAACCTTTCGCGAGTGTTCAAACTAGGCAAGGCCAATTTTGCAGGATGGGAAAATGAGAAACCTTGCTGATAAATGTTTGCAAAATGTTCATGATACAAATGAGATGCATGGATTGATGCTTGCTCCTACACTTTGTCCAAGGAAGACATCCCATTACCAGCATTGCATGAGCAGAGTAATTTATTTCTACTTCTTTCATTTATATATAATTTCTTACGTTTTTCATGCTTTTTATGAATTATGTATTTTAATGCTTGCAGAGTTGCCTCCACCATTGTTGTTTGATAAACTTGCAACTGAACTCCGCAGAAGGCTTGTAAGTAGTTTGCATCTTTCTAATGGGGAATTGTTAAATGACTTGAAAGTTTACTTCTATATTTCATATCCTGGACGTTCTTTAGGTTTTGGAGATGCTGGAAGTGATTCCTTGGGATATAGTGCGTAGTGTATTCGATAGTGCTGTTGATCTAGCCTGCAAAACCGTGAGGCAGGTACTGATTCTTCATATAGGCTCAGTATTTGTGTTTTTATTTTCTTTTGTTTTGACCTGACATTCCTTCTACCTTAAGACTGATTCCATCTATTATTTATCCACTTCCTCTTAATTTGTAGGTTGCAATAAATATAATGCGAGAGGAAGGATTTACATCATTTTATAGAGCACTTGGGCCATCTCTTATTGGCATTGCACCCTACATTGCTGTCAACTTCTGTATTTTTGACTTGTGTGTCTAGATTCTAGTCCGTATGTGTCCTTTGAAGTTTATTATTTGAAATATATGATATTCTATGTGATGATCCCAAATAAATTTTTATTGTGTTTAAAAGGTTTGAATGAACAAGAAGTTTGCATGATCGAGGCACATGACTTTTGGAATATCATTTCAGACCAATGTGTACATTTATCTAGGATTGCTTACTTTAGTTTCTCACACCTTCATTTGTTCAAATGGCAGAGTTAAGAAGTCTCTTCCAGAGGAGTATAGGAAGAAGACAAAGGCTTCTTTTGCCACACTTATTATTTCAACCTCTTTTGCTACAATTTTGTGCTACCTGCTTGACACTATCAGGAAACAGATGCAAATGAAGGGATCACCATACAGGACTATTTTTTATGCTTTCCCAAGTAAAGGGATTCTATTCCCAACTTTCTAAAGACAAGGGAAAATAATATCCTTTCTCAAAATTTTCCTCTTCGATAATTATAATTATACTCTTTCTTTTCTCTACTTCTGGAAAAGTAGCCATGGATAAAATATATTTCTTTGAGGAATGGGCTAGGTGGAGTCATTAGTTACTTTGATTCTCATGCCATTTTATATTGCATGTTCACTTATTTGAAACTCATGACTTACTGACGTTTGTGAATATGGAGTAGGATAACTGATAAGTTTGTTATTTTATGATAACTCATAGCATTAGTCTTCATTCTGCAGGTTTAAGTCAAACAAACCATAGTCATTTTGCCTGCATTTTGGAGAAGCATGTCTTTTATGCCGTGCATATCACAGAAAAGTCATTTAAGTTTCAATAGATCTTTACTGGTGTCCATATTCAATACAACCAATGCACTATTTAGATTTAAGGCACCGTTACATATAGTCATGCATAAACATGAGTTGATGGATCATCACACCCTCAATTTGAACATGTCCATTGGGTATGGTGCATATCACAATTTAGATGGTTTGCTAGGTATATACGCATATATTACACATTTAGGCACATACAAGCATGGAAAATTGATGGATGACCACACCCTCAGTTTGAATCCGTGGATGTATTACCCACTACCTTGACACGACCGGGACAGACCTCAGACCTTACCTTATGAGCTAGATTTACTGCCGAATTACCGCCTTTACTGCCATGCCTGCTGCCTTCTTACCAATTTGATTTACTACTAGACCTACTCGCCTATCACAAAGCCTTAATTTCTCTTTATTTGAGTTTATTTTATAACCAAGAATAATTGTATCTTTCGTAGGCATGTGATTTTATGTTTGCAATTTTTTTTATAACAAAAAGTAATTATATCTTTCATAGACATGGTTGTTTTGTAAAATGATAATTATAATAAAAAATAATTATATCTTTCATAGACATGGTTGTTTTGTAAATGATAATTATAATAAAAGGACTGATTTCTATATTTTATTTTACAACAACACTAATTATTTCTTTGATAGAAGTGGTTTTTCTTAAGACCATAATTGTAGTAGAAGGATTAATGCCTATTCATAGTCAAGATTGTTTATTTTTTTTATAGATATAATTGTTTTGTAAAATTAAAATTTGTAGTTTTGTAGTAAAATTATATCAAAGAAAATTAAAATTTGTAGTAGTTTTAGTTTTGTAATAAAATTTGTAGTTTCATAGGCATGTAATTTTATAATTGCATTTTTTTTATAATAAAAAATAATTATATCTTTCATAGACATAGTTGTTTTGTAAAATGATAATTATAATAAAAGGACTTATTTCTATATTCTATTTTACAACAACACTAATTAAGGCTTTGAGAGATATGGTTTTTTTGTAAAACCATAATTGTAGTAGGACTAATGTCTATGTTCTCTTTAATAGTCAAGATTGTTTATTTCTTTGATAGATATGATTGTTTTGTAAAAATAAAATTTGTAGTTTTGTAGTAAAGATTACAAGCATGTTGTATTGTCTATCTTCTTTTTCAGAGCCAAAATTGTTTATTTTTTTGATAGGCATAGTTGTTTTGTAAAAATAAAATTTGTAATTTTCTAGTAAAGATTACAAGCATCTGCTATTGCAATTGTCAAATATTTTTTCTTCTATCAAATAATTCACTTGGTCCCACAGTGGCCTAGTTAGAGTTACATTGAAAACAAGAAGCTTACAACTTTATAATAAGGCAATATATCTCTTCCAAAGTTCTAATAATGGTAAGGATGATGTTATAAACTAACAGGAAGAAAAAATAATTTGCATTAACATAAATATAAATTTATTTTAAAAGCTTTTGTATTTTTCTAAAATTAATTTTAAAATTATTTTAAAGTTTTATTTATTTATTTGCTAAGAATTTTGATAGAAACTGAAAAACATGCATATTCTTTGTTATTAACATTTATATTTAAACTTTAACATCACTATTCAACCTAATAAATTAGATTTGTACTTGGGAATAGGGAGTACAAAGACTATGATAATGACAACTCTATGTTTATTTTAGATATCTGCATAAAAATACATGTCTGATTTAGAAATAATGTATCTACATCAAAATAAACAATATGTATAATTTGGAGATCCTGTATCTAACAACCATAACTAAAATGTCTATATCATTGTTACAACAACTTCTTATGAAATTGTAACTTCACTGGTCATTCACATCACATTCACTAGTAAAAGTGATAAGTATATGCATCAGCGAGAAGGCTTCTGAATCCACCAATTGTTGACACCACCATAATTGTAAAACCAAACAAGATACAAAACTACACACAAATGCTCATGTCAGCAATCAACCTGAAAATATGTACACATAATTGAAAACAAAAGAATGCATAGCAAATCTAAGATGAGTATGTAAAGATCGAAATCCAAAACTTGCATAATATGGATGTCTTAGGAGGGTTGAGATTACCCACCCAGTTCACTGGCCAACCTAAGCTATATCTTTTTGGCTTGCATATGGAGAACCACATCATACAGGGCAACTGAAAGAAACATGATATAACACAAAATAAAAATCGCACCTAGTTTGGAATATCAAAAACACTACCAATAAGGTATACTTTTATGTTGTTGCCTTTCCCAATACCTACAAATAGTTGATGCATATGAAGGGGATGCTCAAGTTAAACAAAATACTTGTGAGCTTTGTTTTAGAAAAACTTACAAAATAAGAAGTTGGCGTGAAGGCTATGCCTCCAAAGAAACCCAACAAATCCCCAAAGAAAGGGAATGTAACAGCGATGAAAGTTGTGAAAGCTGCCCTTCAGGTAAGAATGTAAGTAGGAGCCACTTTGAAATGAAAAAGTCACTGCTAATTTGATGATATGTGCAAAAAATTTCACTCACCAACATAAGAAAATTGAGCAACTAAGCGAAGACAACGTCCTGGTGGTAACTTGAATTTATTTACCAGCAGTCTTTCCAGCCCATCATATACTGGCATAGAAAAAACCTGCAGTTTTATGATGCAATATCAGAAGCACAAACCTTTGGCAGGGAAACACAAATCATCACAAGCTGTGGTTGGGAAGAAGTAAACTGTTTGAAAGGTAAAAATTAATTAAGATTTGACATATTGGAGCTGGTATACCATATAATATGTACTATTGTTCAAGCAATAGTTTAAACATATACAAAATTACAAATATACCTGATAACTTCCAATAACATGTATTCCCACCATCATATTTGTTGCTGCAATAAGCCAATCAGGTTTTCTAAGTGTCAAGAGCAAATTGTCAGAAACAATCTAACCAAAGGCCCAGTAACCCGCTATAGCTACTGGGAAGTAACAGAGAGCAACTACAAAATATGCAAGAACAACACCCCGCCACATGGGGATCTTAGATGGCCTTTCTGGTGACAAAGGAATGGTAGCTTGGATCTCCAGAGCTACATTATGGCCTGCATATGCAAAACCAATTACTCCCAAGGAATTGAAAACATCAAACACTGTGGTGGCAGGTGTGGTATGTAAATAGTCATAGCTTACATCCTCCACTCTACCACGATAAACACAGGCTACCCAGGCAATGGTAGAGTAACTACACAAAAAAAATAGATTAACAAAGTCAAAATCGTATTCCTGTTCATTCCCACCATACTACTAAATTATTCATTTCCATCACTAAGCTTACTCTCTTAATTCTTTGGACAAGTTAAAGACTTTCCCTCTGAAATTTAGGAATCATAACTGTCTCTAATAGGTTACAGTACTACGGATACCACCTATTTCCCATCACAGTTTATTGAAATAGAAACCAACAGACTCCTATTGATGCATTTGCAGAAAGCATACCATAAAGACATAAGTGTTGCAGCCATTGAAACCCCTGCCACAGAACTCAGATTGGGTAACAGTGATAGAAAGTAGTGAATAGAACTGAAAATGAGGATCCAGTAAGATTGCCTCACGGGTTTACAACTTCTGCACACTGTTTGGTGAAATTTATTTAATGATTGTCCACCAGTAACCATATAAACTATGTTCACACCAACTTCAACCATCGAATTCGGGGGAACAAGAATCCATAGGCCAACCTTCTCTCCAAATGCATGTTGTGCTAACTCGTGATATCGATCGAAGCGCTTTCCCGGGACGATCTCATGCATCTGTACCAGCTACCAGAGTGTATATAAGGTAACCAACCAAGAAATCACATATACCAGAATGCATGGACCCCTGCACATGAAAAAGACTTCATAATATGCCAAACCTTTTGCAGTATGTTTAATAATAGACACATGTTTCCCATAAAGAAAAGAGGTATATCCTATGTTCAGAGACGCAACACTTGTAACCTTTAAATAGCATATACGAGCCTTGTAGAAAAGATCTAAGAACATTTATGAACCTGGTAGCGCCCAGAGGTATTCAAACCCTTGAGGGTATTCAGTCTAGGATTGTGTGACTCAGCAGTTTTAATTACTCTCAGCACTACACTGATCAGGGATTTGATCAGGTGTTTGTTAATTGTTTACTATTATTATGGTGTCCATGAACCACAGATTTATTTCCTTTAGGAAAATTTCAAATTGTCTTTTTGATAAGGCCTTTGTTATTGAGAATCACCAGTGTTCCATTATTGCAGTTTACTTTAGAATGACAAAATCAATCCATCCACTTCAGTGTCTATCTTAGGATTTGTTTGCTTACCATCCTAAGAATCGACTGAGAATTAAACCTGGGCCACTTGTGAAGAATTCCCACCCATCTACTGCTAGATCAAAGCCCAAGCAACAGCGGTTGAATCGATTTTATTACACAATAAAAAAGCTATAGTTTCTAATTGAGCTTCAAAAGGATTCACTAAATTCTTTGCTAACAATGATAAGAAAGGGTTATCCTTTTATAGTTGTTCGTGAGCACATGTAATGTTTCTGATGTTTCTTAGTTTTGGTTTACCAATAGCTCTCATTGAACTGTACATACCCCAAACCATGTGATATAACACAAGCAATAACCTTATCACAAAGTGTTCACGATTGAATGCCAATTTAGGGGTCAGAAAAATGTCCAATAGTAAATTGGGTGGCTCTTGCAATTACACCTTTTGTAACCCACAAAAACATGGAGAATCTATGCTTATCCATGCAGAAATAATATTCAATACTATAAAATCTGTCTCGGCGCAGTGATTTAACTGCTAAAGTCTTTAGGCCCATTCATGCTTTATTTGAAAAGCTCAGGTGCAGAGAAAAGTGATGTCTCCTGTCTTGAAAAAGGTACTTACACAGACTTAATAAAAGACTTAATACGTCTCAAAGTGCTTCATACAATTAGTAAGGAAGAGAGGTTCTCATCATCTCAAGCAAGGTAATTCAAACCTCTCAAGAGAAATACTGCAAAAACACTGTTGTTCTTATTGGCAACGCTTTGGATGCTGTAGGAATTCTTTATGAAGTTGTGGCATTTTTTTCCTCATTAGAGTTTGTTAAACCTTGTACATTATTGGAACCTTCTGCTATATGTTGCTCTGCATCTATGGGTCAGAGCTAAAAGTTACAAAAAAAAATTGTAGTTATCTCTACCTATCCTATGTATACTAAAACTTACATCTTTTGAAGTTCTAGAACATTATTAATATAACTACCTAAAAGGGAAAGCTCAACAAGCCACGTAAACAATTTAACTCTTTGTGCTTTATTGAATCCCATGGCTACTTCTAGTACTGATAATTTAAATCACAAAGTGGAATGAGACACAGCTAGCTATTAAGCTTCACTTCCACCTTTGAATAACCAATACATATCAAACAAACAACAATTTAGCAGGTTTCTTCAAATGATAGCCAAATTTGCTAGGGTATTTGAAGAGCTCAGGTGCAGAGAAAAGTGATGCCTCTTGTCTTGAAAAGGGTACTTACAGAGACTTAATACATTTCAATGTGCTTCATACAATTAGTAAGGAAGAGAGGTTCTTCTCATCATCTCAAGCAAGGTAATTCAAGCCTCTCAAGAGAAATACTGCAAAAACACTGCTGTTCTTATAGGAAATGCTTTGGATGCTGTAGGAATTCTTTATGAAGTTATTGCATTTGTTTCCTCATCAGAGTTTGTTAAACCTTGTACATTATTGGAACCTTCTACTATGCGTTGCTCCCATCTATGGGTCAGAGCTAAAAGTTACAAAAAACTTGTAGCTATCTCTACCTGTCCTATGTATACTAAAACTTACATCTTTTGAAGTTCTAGAACATTCTTAATCTAACCACCTAAAAGGGAAAGCTCAACAAGCCACATAAACAATTTAACTCTTTGTGCTTTATTGAATCACATGGCTACTTCTAGTACTGATAATTTAAATCACAAAGTGGAATGAGACACAGCTAGCTACTAAGCTTCACTTCCACCTCTAAATAACTAATAAATATCAAACAAACAACAATTTAGCAGGTTTCTTCAAATGATAGAAAAATTTGCTGGGGTTGGTGCTTTAACCGAAAAACTATCACACAAACTCCATGCAGTTGCAAGAAGGCCTAGCAAAGGGTAACTCCTACATCTAAAAATAACTTTCAGCACATAAACATGAAAATGTAAGCAAGTAAATGATCATCTGTATATGCAATTCTAGCATTCCATGAATCGAATAAAAGGACCCCAACAACTCAATAGACACTGTAACAAGGCTCTAAACCTCAACATATCGTGTACATTGAAAAGGAGAATTAATCAAATAAAAATAGATAATTCATATCTACCATCATACAGACGGGTATCATGCAAATCATTAGGACTTGCCTGGGGAGGTGCTGAAACAACATTGAGAGAATTCCTGCTCACCATCTTGAAAAATTGTTGTTAAGAAACAACAAAACCCAGCAAAGCCCAAATGGATTCTCCAGCCACTCAATCTGTTCCAGTGATCCAATGGATACAATAACTTAAAGCGCAATTCATAAGATGCAAATGCAAGGTAGCACCGACATCAAGATCATGGGCATTCTCCTTCTTACTGGCTATTTCTTCACTACATAAAGGTAGCGGGGTCCAACAGAGATATTAATAAAGCAATGAATGCAGTTGTAGATGGATGGTCCCTCCTTCCATAATGGGGCCAGTTTGAATGAAAAGCCATCCCCATTAGCACTGAGAGCCAATGGGCTTAATATACAAATGAATATTGTCATTGTCTCAGTCAATCAATGGAGTTGCAGTTTGGCAGGAAATTTCTTTCTTTCAGCTACCCACCACACTCACATACTCCCATGTTATTTCAATCAAATATCCCCCAAGGGAATCTAAAGCCAACACTAATGAAAGTTGGTATCTACATATATATGAATGATGACGCCCAGCCTCCTTATTGCTAGACTATATGCACACTAAAACATGTTGACTGTCACTGTTCATGGCAGTATGAAGTATAAGGAACTAGTTAACTTTTGTCACTCCGTCGAACATTTGGGGTGTGTTGGCTGAGTGAGTTAAACTCTAGTTTATTTGTATTTTTGTCCATAAAATTTGGCCTAATTTAGTTAAAGAATTTTCAATGAAATTGTAATTTTGGTTATTGAAATTGTAATTTTAATCTCAACTATATTTTATAGAAGACAACCTATGTAAAGTAATTACGTCGAAGACATCTTTCTTCGAGGTCGAGTTTTCGACACAGTTCCCAATCATGGTCGTCCCTCTAACCAACTAATTTTCTATGCGTGTCCATCCTATTGTTCGCTGGATTTTTTAGTTTGTTCACAATTATCTGGGTTGCCCGATGGGTTTTATGTTTGTTCGCGGTTACTGATCGATGTTCACTACACAACTCCCTACTCTTGTTCTGTCACGTCAAAACCAACAGCCGACTCACTTCAAACAAAGCTCCCACTATTGAAGCTAAATCACATGGTCCCTTTTCTCAAGCAGAAGGATGCATGGGATCCGCTACTATCAGGTTTCCAAGATTCAGCAGGGATTGAATGCTTTTCTTGCACAACTTTTGTGAAGTTTTACTCCTTTTCTTTCTTGTTCTTTATGGAATTTGTTTGCAGCCTTCACAAATCGATCCATGGAGACTTGAGAGGATATTACATACACTACCTGAAGAACAAAAGCCTTGTACTAGAATGTGCCAGAGGAGGATTCAACATCACGGATTTGTAGGGTAATTTTGTAGGGCTGCAAAAGCGAAAAACCCCTTTCCATGTGTTCATGTACAACTGGTCATTTATCAATCAAATTAAGGAGTGGTAATTGTCACGAGTACAGAGCTACCCTATAACTGTTCCTGAAGTCTTTATGTTGCACATTTTTGCATGTTGTAAGTAGGGATTTCGCATCTTGGCGACATGTAGAGACTGAACTCGCACGGCAGTGGGAAAGATGAAGGTTTCTGTGAAGACCTTGAGCAGTAACCACTTCAATATTGAGGTGCATCCCACGACTTGAAGTACTGTCGTCCATCTAGGTCTCGCAAGTCTTCTTTTCCTTGCTATGAGGAGGGATTTCACATTTTGGAGCGCCTGTAGAGACCTGATGATGGTTTCAATGATGTTTTTGAATTTATTCTTTGTGATCATTAGGGTTAAATTTTGCTAGGCTTTCTAGGTAATTTGTTGTTAGATTTTTGGTTTTCACTTGGCTCGAAATTATTTGTCAGGGTTCAAGTTAAATTCTTGGAATTATTTGTGAGGGTTCAAGTTAAATTTTTGGTGTGGCTCGTTGTTATATTGTTGAATTTAGTGATTCTTTCCTGGAAACAGAGAAAAAGAAACTAGAGGCCAGAGGGTGGCCTCCTCATCGTGTCACCATTTTCCTGGAAACAGAGAGAAAGAAACCAGAGGCCAAAGGGTGGCCTCCTCATCGTCGTCCCCATTTGAAACAAGAAAAAGAGGCCATTTTCGTTTTGTCTCTCATACATTACATGATACCATTCAGTTTACATTGGGAAATTGATTCAGAAATCTGGGATCCTGATTACTTGCATCTCAATCATACACATGCTCAATCTAGAATCCAACTTTTACTCTTTACATAGTTACCCATTTGTTATTTTAGAAAGCCCGTCAATTTTTTATCTGCATTTAGTCTGAATTTCTCTCGCCATATTGTAGGGATTCTACTTGATTTTGATATTCAACAATTTGTTTGGACTTGTGTGGCAACAAAAGGCCCTTTATATCTCTACTTTTGAATTGCAGGATGAAGATGTAGTTGGATATCATGCGATCTTTCCCTCTCTTTTCTTTCTTTTGTCTTTCTCAAGTTTTCAGGCTTTAACTGTGTAGGGTATGCACTATGAATTGCCATTCCATACTTTGTTCATGTACCGCTTTCCAGTTATTTTGGCCATTGTTGGCAACAAGTAGACATTAATCTATAAATTAAATTAAATTATCCATAGATTAAAAGAGGAAATCTGTCGTGGTTTCATATTTAAATAGACAATATATATTTGATATTTCTTCTTAATTTTGCAGCTTTCCCTACCTGGAAAAGACAATATGTCTTTCAGAAGGGAATTTGAACGGCTTCAAACTCCAACATAACTGTTTTCTATGTGATTGAGTTAGTATTCGGTCATTTTGTGGCACAGGACTAATATAAGGATAAAGAATGGAGATAAGCAAATGTGTTACTTCCCATTTTGTTTCAGGTATAATAATATTATTAATATCATTTCCCTTCTCTGGAGCTTCTCAAGCACAGTTAAAAACTGACCCATTCGATTGATACATATGCTCACATGGTTCTTAACAAATAATAGCTGTGAAATCACAGATCTATCCAATCTGTAATTGCTATTGCTTGCTATGATGTTTAGATTTCCATGTCTTGCATAATAAGGATCAAGATAAGTTATTTAATGTAAATGCATGTAGATATGTAATCTGAATATGAAAGGTGAGATCTACTGTATAATTAAACATTTCCTTGTTTAAATAAGAGATTACTTTCTATTCAGGTTGCAAGTTGGGGTGGTGATTTGCTGGACCGTGGAATTATTTCAGTGTCAGTGGCACTGAGAGATAATCATGAAGCACAAGTGCAGTTTGCAATTGAACGGGGTATTCCTGCAATGCTGGGTATCATCTCTACACAGCGGCTTCCTTATCCATCCAATGCATTTGACAAGGCTCACTACTCGTGATGTCACATTCCATGGACAGTATTCGGTAAGTCTGATTATACTTTTTAAATTTTCATAATGTGCTAGATTGATATTACTAGTCAGTTTAATGGGTTTTCTTCACTAGGACCATCTGGTTTGGTAAGAGAATGACTTACTTTACAAGACATTTAGTTTTCCCGGCAGACTGAGGGAACATGATCCAACTAAGGTGTTTGAATTTGTTTCATTTTATCAACATTATCCTTGATTGCTCTTCAATTTTTTATTTTTATGGGAGCTTGGTAGCTATTTGTTGAGTGAAGTTATGCTCCTTAGGTGGAGTCTACCTTATGGAAATAGATCGAATACTACGGCCAAGAGGCTTCTGGGTGCTATCTGGACCACCAGTAAACTATGAAAATAGATGGCATGGATGGAACACAACCATAGAGAAGTAGAAGGCCAACTTTGATGCCCTTCAAGGTCTTTTGACCAAGATGTGTTATAAGCTATATAATAAAAAAGGATGACATTGCTGTGTGGCAGAAGTCTTTGGAAAGTAGTTGCTACGCCAGCCGTGAAAAAACAGTTTACCCCCCTGAATGTGATGACAGCATTGAACCAGATGCTTCATGCTATGTTCCCATGCAACCTTGTATAGTAAAACCAAATCCAAATTTCAAACACTTGGGAGTAGGACAAACTCCAAAGTGGCCACAACGCTTGAAGGTAGCTCCAGAGCGGGTCCGTACATTCGCTGGGGGCAGTGATGGTGCATTCAGAAAGGATACAACTTAATGGGTGGGGCGCGTTAATCATTACAAGACATTGGTACCTGATCTTGGAACAGATAAAATAAGGAATGTTATGGATATGAACACTCTTTATGGGGGTTTTGCCGCAGCACTAATAGATGATCCTCTTTTGGTCATGAATGTGGTTTCCTATTATGGTCTAAATTCCTTGCATGTTGTTTATGACTGAGGACTAATTGGTACATACAATGACTGGTAAGGTGCTTTCTCTTGATACATTGATTCAAAAATCTTGTTTGCTTAACACCATTATATTTGCTGATACACTTGTGTCTGTGTTGTTCAGGTGTGAGGCATTTTCAACCTATCCTAGAACCTATGATCTCCTACATCTTGATGGTCTGTTCAGTACAGAAAGTCATAGGTAGGGACAAAGTTTGATATTAAGTGGTGCCAAATATTGTTAGTAGCTGAAACTGGTGGTAAATTGTAAAATCCACATTATATAAACTTTAACATCATATAAATAATAACATCATCTAATCAAGTACATAGGAATTATACTTAAGTCTTAAAGGATCGGCACGGAATCCTACCCATGAGTAATTCAGTAATCATATATATAACACGGTGCATTGCATAAATGTTGGTTATTTAATCCTAGTTATTTTGAATAAGGAAAAAAGACATGATTGATTATGTGGGTTTTGTGAAACAGATGTGAGATGAAATATGTGTTGTTGGAAATAGACTGTATATTAAGACCTACTGGCTATGTCATAATGCATGAATCACCGCATTTTGTGAATAGTGTCTCCAATCTATCCAAAGGCATGAGATGGAGTTGCCAGAAGAGGGACACTAAGGATGCTCGGAATGAAAAAGAAAAGCTTCTCATTTGTCAGAAAAAAAATTGGAGGTCTTCAGAAGCTGCTTCTGAATGATAACTTATAACTTAAAATTTCAAGGCCCTATTCCTATTCTATGCCAATCAATCTGGCATCAGAGTGAGTTCTTGGCTGTGAAGGTAACTGTTGATTGGATGCATTTGCAAGCCAGTATATATTATGTCAATGGGATTCAGTGATCTGTTTACCTAGGATGCCAAGTTTATTTATTCCCGCTGGCATCTGGGAGGGCCTCATGCAGAAGATTAGAACTACTTCATTAAATCAAATCCATTCTTTCTATTTTGACATTGTAAGGTCGTTAGTAGGTGTTCTTTATATTTGCAGTTTTAATGAGGGAGGGACTTTGCAATGCCAAAACCCTTTGCACTGCAATATTTTAAAACTATTTATTACTGCCATTGCTTATGTCTTATCCGAAGGTGGCCTCAACATGATATGTGCCATCAGTAAATCTGTATTATTTGATCATTGTAAAGTTTGTATCCATGCCATCAACTCGTGGCATGCTGCTAAATTTCTTAAGTAACAACAGTTTATATTTTTGAGCTTATTCTATTGGCTTCTTTGATGGTGCCTTTTGTTTTGATTCAAGCTACAAAAAATAACCAGAGAGACACTTACAGAGATCCTAATTCTTTTAAGAAGAATATCTCATGACAACAGAAAATTTCAAAAAACCATAATCATATGAACATAACAAACATGCATATTGTAAATATAAAAATATCAAATAATCATATAACCCTAACAATTCTGTATATTGTAAATAATGTATGTGTTTGTTAATAAGTGATAAGTGTCACTTGGAATAGAAACATATAGTCATAATATGCCTGTTTATGTTTATTTGAAGGCCCTATGGCTTCTATTTTATTTTTATTCTTTGCTCACATCCCAAAATTTATTCCTGCGCTTTGATAAGATATATAAAGCAGATTCCAAAAAGATTCATGTAAGAGCCTTTCGATTTTTCTATTTCTTTATTTCCCAACAGTTTAGTTCATGGGTTTGTAAATGTGCAAGCTGTCTAATTTTTACCAACCCTGGTATTCATTATCCTTTTTACCGACCTCGGTATTCATTATCCTTTCTAGACATTGAAGAAAGCTAAGTTGGATAACAGGGCTTGCATTGAGCATCAGCGATAGACAGAACTTCTCTTGGATCAACAGGGGCAACTTGGATAGAAAGACTCGAAGACTTGACCTATGTTATTTGTGTAATATTAGAATGACCATTAAAGGCTACGTTGGAATATTTATAATATAGTCATGTGTGGGATGACTAGGATGTCAG
>LPNX010100716.1:1341587-1375083 GCA_001517045.1 Pseudotsuga menziesii | reverse complement strand
TTGCAGACAAAAGCTAGATTAGGAAAACAGAGGTTGCTTCAGACAAAGAAAACACTAGTTTTAAATTACATGTGAATGGAATGATAATGATAAAGTACCTAATTGTCTTGTTCATCATTAGTAAAATGATTCAAGTCCAAAACTCTAGGATATGTAAGTTATTTGTGTACTTTACTCCCAATGATCCCAGTATTGATGAAACGTTTAAGCTGGATTGAAGGAATCTTAGGTTCACTATCAATCGTAAGCTTTTTTGAAAAAAGAGCTGCCAAGTTTGCAAGTCTCACATTCATACTTGGCATCACATTCTAAAGTTTCTACTCTCGTGAAAGAATCTAATGCCTTTGTTATTGAATTCAAATTCTCTACTTCCAAACTCAAATCAATAAGAGGATCAAATGTGTCTGAGCAGTGCGAGCAATTGACACACCTTATCTGAAACAATTACATCAGTATTATTATCATAGTTAAGCCCGGATGAACATTGAAACTACAAGATAAGGTAAGAATTTTAGTTGTGGAAAATATCTATGCTATGTATAACACCTTACAAGAGAGAAGAAGCAACTATGAAAAATCGAGTGGCTGCAATACAACATACATTTCAAACAATGCCAATAAAGTGATCCCTCTCAAACCAGTGTATAAATAAGAATAAGATTCAAAGTTACACAACATCATTCAACACTCTTGTATAAGCAAACACATTAAATAATACCGCCCTTTTGATCTTAGAGAAAATATAAAGTTGAAATATAGCACGACACCTATTACCAATAATGCAGTAACCTAGTGCTTAGCCATGGTACTTGCCAAACAGTAAACAAAAGTTCAAGCCCTATCGAGTAGTGTCACTTCCAATTAAAACTACATTAATCCTAACACTGGTTGGACAGAGCCAGCAAAAGGGAACCTGGGCCTAATAATCATCTTTGTAGGTGCTTAGATTACCGTAGTTCCACATTCCAAAGTGAAAGCATATCTATGAATACGAAAAATGGGATATAACCCAACAGCATGTTGCTAAAGATACCCCAAAATTACATCTTTTAAAGAACTCCATTTTCAACTGCTCTTAATCACCCATGTTAAAGAACTCCCAGCACCTACTAATAAACAGAAAGTCCTGTGTATCCAGCTAAAAACTTATTCTCTTAATAAAAAACTTTCCCATTACTCCAACTGTACCAGAGCATGGTTGTTATACAGATCCTCTTCAAAATTTCTAGGCAAATAACATAAAATGAGAATGACAAAATTGAAAAAAAAAATAGATATTATCATTAAAGACAGATAAGCAGTAAAATTTTGCATGCACTTTGCAAGTCTCTGTCTTCTTACAATACCTTATTCATGGATGTAGTAGACTCATTATCTAGATTTAGCCTGTCAGAACCCAGGAAAGAATGTGGACCATGCTCCACTCTATTTAACATTTGTGTACGTTTAGTCTGCAAAGCAACATATAGCATGTTGAACTTGATCTTTTCTACATAAAAATGACGAGAATGGAAAATCATACAACTTACTCTAAAATGCAAGAGCGATGCCTGGTCCTATTCGTTCTTGACCATGACGTTGTTTTAGCTTCTCTATTAAGGCTCTTATGAGTTTTTGTTATTGTGAAGGACCGGGAAAATGAAATTTATAAGAAGGTGGAAGATTCAAAATCAATTAGGGGAAGAAATCAGGATGTCGTCTTGGTTGCTTGCCTCTACATTGCATGCAGACAAGAGGATAAACCTCGTACAGTGAAAGGTATCCTATTTTTTGTCAATAGTAATCTTGTGGATGTTACATCTTGTTGTTGATTGTGTAGTTGACTACTTTGTTATCATCTACATTTCTGAGATTTGCTCAGTTGCAAATGGAGCTTCTAAAAAGGAAGTCGGTCGAGGAAAGGAGTTCATTGTGAAACAGCTTGAGGAGGAAATGGGGAAATCCATGGAAATCGGAACCATCCATGCTGGGGATTTCCTGGTATGTGAATTTGTTTTTTCCTATTGCTGTAAACCAAATCTTTTTAGCCTTTTCCTATTTCTATGATTTGTTAATTGAAAAGAGTGTGAACTTTTTTGGTTTTGTCCCCACAAGCATGTGGCTATGAGATGGGTTTCATGAAATTCTAAGTATTTTGTTTTCATATTTTTTAATCCACAGAGGCGCTTTTGTTCACATCTTGGTATGACTCACCAGGCTATTAAGGCAGCCACTGAAGCTGTTAAGAAATCAGAGGATCTTGACATAAGGTACTTTGCAATTACGTTATTGTTTACGTTATTGCAAATACATTTGGGGATCTCTCTGATAGCTGTAAATTCAGAGAATCCCAGTCATCCAACCAAAATGGGGACAGGAAAGCATAAAGTCTGCGAAGGGCAGACTCATCATTCTTGTAGCAACAGGTCAGAAAATCTATCTTAAATAATTCGTGAGAGACCAAAAAACATATGAATCAGGAGCATAACAAGAAGGCTGATAGGCACATCCATGTCAGCAAAATAACCATTCATTCAAATTGAATGCATGTGCCTCATAAAGAGAGTGAAAGGGCAAAGTCCGGCACAAGACAAAATAACTGAAACATCCCATGATCAATGATCATACCATCTAAAGATCCAGAAAATCCCCCATGCCTCGGGGCCAACGAAAGAGCCTGTTTGGAGAGACTGTCAGCTTGCTAGTTATGCTCGCGTTAGATATGATTGATGGTCAGTAAAGGCACATGATGCAGCAGAGAAATAATGTCATCACACCAATGACTCAGAAGTGGGGTGTTCAATGAAGCAGTTCTGTTCACCCATGAGATGATAACCTGTGAATCCCCAAATACAGATAAGAGAGGGATCCCAAAATGAATGGCATCCGAAAGCAATGAGCAAAGAGCCAGAAGCTCTAATCTGGTGTTAGTGCATCTATTATCCTAGGTTAAGAGCTTGTTGGCTATTTATAACCATAATATAATAAAAGTTATTTAATTCCATAAAATAATGATAAATTTTATTACTTCCATGCATAAGCAAAGTTATTTTCTTTGTGAAATGTGCCAAAACAATCCTCAATAACTACTTCAAATTTGCATAATAACTCCATAGCAAATTTACCCTTCAACAAACTTTCAAATATGTCTATTGAAGAGAAGGCTCTTCTTTGCAAAGAAGTGCCACATTTTTTTCATTACATTCCTCTCTAAGAGAACCTCCAGAATGCAGAAGAATTCTGCAAATGCAGATACATTTGGGGATCTCTCTGATAGCTGTAAAGTTGGAGAATTCCAGCCATCCAACCAAAATGGGGACAAAAAAGCATAAAGTCTGCCAAGGGAAGACTTTTATCATCATTCCTGTAGCAACAGGTCAAAAAATCTATCTGAAATAATTCGTGAGAGACCAAGAAACATATGAATCAGGAGCATAACAAGAAGGCTGATAGGCACATCCATGTTAGCAAAAGAACCGTTCATTCAAATTGAATGCTTGTGCCTCATAACGAGAGTGAAAGGGCAAAGCGGGCTCTTGCTACAAGACGGGCTCTTTCACAGGAGGGGCTCTCAAGAAATCACCTCGCGGCAATCCAGAATCGTCGGACAAGAGTCACAGCTCTCCAGAAATCACTGGACTGTAGAAGGAAGAGAATTGTTTGGAAACCAATGTTCATTTCGTCATCTATTCAACCAACCGTGCTTCTCTGCGTGTCTTCTTCACGATCCGCTGGTTCTCCACGTGTCTTCTTCGTGATACGCTGGTGTTCTGCGTGTCTTCAAATTGACTCTTTCTGGGTAGTAAAGAACTTCGATGTTGATAGTCTCGCCTTCCGGATCTTTTGGAGGTAAAGGTTAGAACCAAGTTCGGCCTCGTTCAGAAGTGACAGCATTGATGGTTGGACCTGGGACTTAACCCCCATCCCCGAGTTGTTAGTTGATTAAGGTTTCCGGTTGGTGTCTTGCTTTGTCCTATTTGGCAATATAGGAAACCTATGCAAAATGCACAGCGCAAGAGGAGACACACGTAAAAGTAGCACTGGTAGGAGGGACAATGACATCTACAGTTGTTGAGAACAAAACTTAAGAGGAGGACTCCTAACGGCGTTGCATTCAAGTCTGTGCCTTGATTTCATTGAAGATGCAAGTGAAAATTCTAAAATATGTTCAATTATAAGTTTTAGTACAATTGTCTATATTTGAACTTATTCTTTACTTTGCATGTGGAATCATCCATCTCTCCTATTACATTTCATTACTTATGACTTAATGTTTTATCCAAAACAGTTTAGAAAATTTCATTTGAACTGGAGTTTGGTGAAGCGGAAAATCCAAAGGGGACACAGTTTTAGTTTTTTCTTCTAGATTGTTTTAGGATTTTTTAAAGTTTTAGAGAGAGACCCTCAAAACCTCTAGGGCATGGAAAACTATCTTTGAAACTTTAACTTATAAAACTATGCCAAACATCAATTTTTTGCAGAATTTCTACTTAAAACTTATTCTTGCACCCTCTTGGATAGGCAACTTGCCTTACTCATTTATCATTTATTCTCAACATGGCAGAACTCCATGGACATTGATTTGATTCATATGAAAGTGATAACATAACTATAAGGTCTTTGGACCAGAATGACTTTAGAATCCATTAATTAAAAAGGGTAAATGACTTGCAAAGTGCACTCTACACTCAATGGATTCTAAAGCCCCAAAATTAAAAAAGGGTTCCTGCTCGTGTGTAAAATTCTTGTTCCCTCAGGCAATCTATAAGAATCCATTAATTAAAAAGGGAAAATGACTTGCAGAGTGCACTCTACACTGAATGGATTCTAAAGTGCCAAAATAAAAAAAGGCGTCCTCCTCGTGTGTAAACTTCTGGTTCCCTCAGGAAATATACAAAGACTATTCACAACTTGAGTTACAAGCACTTACATATAAAAAGTTTTCGGCGTGTGTCAAAACGCTTGTTGACGTAAGAAATTTAAGAAAACTCCATGAAACACTTTGACCCTTTTTTTTTCTTTTTTCTGTAGCTTGTTATTTTATTTTATTCCTAAGGGAGGACAAATATGTGGGTTCAAGGCTTGTTTGGCCCGAAAGGGTTAGTAAGCCAAACAAGGCTTGTTTGGTCCCCAAGGAGATCCATTAGTCTAACTAGGCCTATTTGGATTGAAAGAGTTAGTAAGTTAGACAAAATGCCCGAATGGATCTACCAGAAAACTCATTGTGATGCTGCTCCAAGACGTTGAAGGGCAAGATGTATCCTCATAATTGCTATACTGTTGATTGTTGATGCTTGTTGATGATGGTTGCTCAGATGTTTTGATGATTGTTGAGACGATTGTTTAAGTATTGTTATACTGATGCTTGCTGAGATGTTTGTTGAAATGTTTGCTTCAGTATTGATGATTGTTGCTTCAATATTGTTATACTGATGATCACTGAGATGTTTGCTTCAATATTGTAATACTGATGTTTGCTGAGATGTTTGCTTAAGTGTTTGCTTCATTATTGATGATTGTTGTTTTAGTATTTCTATACTGATGATTGTTGAGATGTTTGCTTCAGTATTGTTATACTGATGATTGCTGAGATAATTTGCTTCAGTATTGTTATACTGATTGCTGAGATGTGTGCTTCAGTATTACTATACTGATGATTGTTGAGATAGTTCCAGTGTTGTTACACTGATGATTATGATTGTTGATTATTGAAGTTTCAGTGTTACTACACTGATGATTGTCGATTTTTGAATTGATTGTTGAGATAATTTCAGCATTCCTATACTGATGTAGCAAGATCAGTATTTCCATACTGATGTTGTTTGGATGATTGTTGAGATAGTTTCAGTATTCCCATACTAATATGACAGGTTCAATATTTTCATACTAATGTTGATATGGCAGGTTCAATATTTCTATACTGATGATGGTGAAGTAATTTTAGCATTTCTATACTGATGTTGATAATGATGTTGCTTCAGTATTTGTATGTTCTTGTTGATGATGTGGTTATGGTCCCAACACCTTGTGTTGATGTTGTTGATATGGTTGTGGTCCCAGCACCTTGTGCTACTTATATTAATATGATTGAAGTCACAACACCTTGTGTTGATGATGATAATGTTGTCTCAACATTTTTTATGTTGATGATGATGATGATGTTCCAGCATCTCCATGCTGATAATGCATATAATGATATAGCAGTTATTGGTGATGTTTATTTAGCACTAACATGCTAATGCTGTTGTTGTTGTTTCAGTATTCACATATTGATGACGCAGATGTTGATGTTTCAGTATTTATTATTCATGTATTGATAATGCAGATGATGTTGTTTCAGTATTTACATACTAATGATGTAGATGATGTTGTTTCAGTATTTACATACTGATGATGCAAATGATGATGTTTCAGTATTCACATACTGATGTTGAAGAAGAATTCAATATTCACATACTGATGTGGTAGAAGATGATTCAGTATTCACATATTGATGTTACGAAAGAAGGTTGAAAAGATGATTCACTATTCACATACTGATGCTAGAGAAGATGATTCAGTAATCACATACTAACAAGAAAGACGATGATCCAATATCCACATAGAAGATGAGCCAGAAGATGATTTAGTGTTCATATACTGAAAAGAGAGACAATGATCCAGTATCCACATAGAAGATGATCAAGTATTCATACACGGATGTGATAGACGATGATTCAGTATTCACATATTGATGCTATAAGAAGAAGACCTAGAAGATGATTCAGTATTCTCATACTGATAAGATAATTCAAAAGATGATAGAAGATACTCGAGTACGTACATAAGCTGATTCAGTATTTATACATTGAATATTGCAGAAGATTATCCAGCTGAGATCGATGATGAAGATGAATGGTGATGTTCCAAAACTTCCTATGACATATGGAGATTCACCAGTCAGTTGTACAGATGTGATGATGGTTGTTGTTGATGTAGAATACCTTCCTAGTTAAGAGGAGTGTTAAAGTATTGTAACTTTGAAAGATATTCCAGATGTATTGATTGTATTCCTCCTTCGCGAGATGAGTTTAGTCATGTTCGAATCAATGTAAACCTTCGGATGTAAGTCGGGTCAATAGTACCCAAGTGTCAATATAACAAATGTTATTTGTGGTGTCTAGTTGGACAAGTGGGCCGAGTCAGTTAGAGAAGTTGGCCCTGTTAGGCTAGAGGTCAAGTCAACTAAAAAATATAAATAGGTGAGGCGCCGCTCTCATTCTGACATATCGCACTCAAGTATTGAGTTGGAGAGAAAGAGAGAGAAAGAGTCTGCTGTGGAAGATGAGCAACTATTCTTGTTGATGGGCTTTTACACTCTCTTGGTCAAATTCTATACTAAGAAAGTTTTGTGGCGTTTTCTCCCTTGTGGTTTCCCCGAGGAAAATTTGAGTTCTCTTGTGTTGTTGCATTTGTCTTTCTTTCAGTGATCCTTTGCTTATGGTTATGATGTTATGATGCTAAATGTCTTAGATATTGTATAACCATTAAAAATTTAACAACCAGTTCTATTACTAGAAGTTCCCCTAACTCATGTGCCTACTCTAATTCAAGAAAATCTAAACTAAACTTAGAAAAGCAAATTCTAAAAATAAGAAAGGGTAAAACTGGAATTATTTTGCAGACTGGCACATTCATGTGCACATTCATAGCATGCACGCACCTCTACCACGCTGATGTCTACAAAACTACTCTCATGCACCCTCATCATAACTGTCCTAACAGCTTACTGCTGCAATGGATTTGCTAAGTGTACCATAGTGTATCCGCTACATGTGCCAAAGGAGAACAATGGATGAGCAATCTACGTAAAAACTAACAGCAATTGCAAACAGACTAAAAAATATCATAGTAATAGTAGTAAAAACAGCACCATGGCAATCCCCTACAAGAAGGTTACATCGAACACCCTAAACACTAAAATGCTTATCTTCCAAAGCCTATAGATCCTTCTCATTCCATTGTTTTGTATTCACTTCCATAGTGTATCCATTGAATAATTTCACTTTCACCCTATGTAAACGCTACTGATACAAGAACAAAAATAAATCACTACAACTTGACCTATGTCCCAAATAGTCTAATAGGTAACAGGATCTCAATCCTCTTTTGAACTTCTCAGAATACCTTAAACCGCAATCCTAAAAAAGTACAATCAGGTGAAGCTGTAAGAAATGAGAATCACTTCCAGCAGCTGTAGTCAAATTTTCAAACATTAAATATCCTTTATAAGACCTCTTTGGTAGCTATCAATGAGTTTCCAAACATTAATACAACTATTAGGAAATCTTTAACTTTTGTAAAAGAGGCCCAAGTTTATTCTTGACGCAAATTGTTTACAACAACATGTTTAAAATATTTATCCCTTTGGCACTGTTTCAAAAGCAAGCACTAGTCTTCATCTTTACAAATCGTTAGTTACATTCTAAAGAGTCCTAAGCAGTTCAAACATGGGCATTCAAGTTTCTTTATATTATGCAGACAAAAATGAATATCAAAAGTCTTAAAACACTTAAAATTCTGTTTTGCTTATTATCTTAGAAAAAGCGTAGGAATATTTAAACTTTGTTCTGCTTATAATTAAAAGCCCCAGTATTATGTGAGAAGGCCAGAAGGCAACATTAGTTGTCCCATCCATAAATATTTTGAGTTGTCTCATTCACAAAGATTTTAAGAAAACACAGCACACATAAGCAAGTGGATTATTAAGAGTAGACAGGAAGCAGAATTACAAACAAGGCACACACTTCTCCTAATAAGAGGTTGAAAGTTAGAGCAATATAATGTGAAACAAAGAAAAACAATCTTTAATCACTTAAAATTGCATCAATAAGGATAATAATGTTCATCAGGCTGTCGTCTAGTGGCAACATGGAGAAGTTGTTGTGACAATCCTCACAGTCAGTTGCTCCCATGCGTGAAGTACAGGATGTGGCTAATGATCTTGAGCCTTGTGCCAAATAATGACTGTATCAATTGGGCCTTCGAGCAGATAATTGAAATGATACTGGAGAGTTACCAGCAACCCTGGAAGGGTGGGAGGGTTTACCGTCCGTAAAAAGACACGCTTCCATTTGGATAAAAAGGGAGTATCCTGGAAACAAGTACTTTTTAAGAAGTGCTTTAACAAAGATGATACTTCGAGGGCTTCACTGCAAAGATCAGACTAAGGTGACAAGCACGAGCAGTATCTATTCCACCAAATCACCAGGGACTTGCACCTGATCCATCCCTTTGAACTCATGCAGTAGGTGGGCCAAAACACAGCAAGAATGCAACCCTTGTGGACGGTTAAACACCCCATCAACCTTAAACCAATAACCCGTCATGTAAATAAGTTCTCTCAAAAATCTGGTTAAAACACCGCTTAAGGTTTAATTTCTCAGACCATTTTGCAAAACCCATTACTAGGAAGTCCTCAAAAGGAAAATCCCAAAAATTAGACATTGACAGCTTGAGAGGCAATCTTAGGCCATGCATAATTTAATAATCTCCACTAAATTTCTCCTTATCACAAATTCTAACAGGGTGCCGTGCATCATAGGATATAATTAACCTGAAACTAAGTTGCAATAAAATAAAATAAAAATTTCCACATATATCAATTGAGATCTTGTGATTATCACCACCCACTGCCATGCAAACGTCAGAAAACTAGAGAGGCTACTAATCAAAGCCATCCCAGCACGAATATGACCATAGGTTGATGGCTAGACACCAAGAGAAGAACAGATAAATTATGTAAAATACTTACCAATTCGGCGGCAAGAACGGGAAACTGTGGCGAGGCGAGCAAGATCAATGGGTTCATCCAGGTAACTGAATATTCGACCTGCCGTGTCCAAGTCCAGGCGCTCTACCAAACTTAGGGTATCTTCTTCCATGGATGATGAAGAATTTTCTGCAATCTTCGCAGCCAAGGACAACCATAGAGTAGGGCAGCGACCAGAAACTTGCAGGACAGAGCAGGGCAGCGGAACCTTAAAACACGCGGAGGACCAGCGGATCGAGAAGAGCACACGCGGAGGACCACCGGATCGCCAAGAGGACACACGGAGGAGCAGGGTTGGCCGCATAGACGACGAAAGCTACAGTGCTTTCCCGAACTTCTTCGGAGAAAAAACACCTTACGGCGTAAAAATATACAAAAATGTAAGAAATATGTATATATATATATTTGCCAAAATACATAAATTAAAAGATTTTATATAAAAATATACAAAAAACCTAAGAGATTTTAAATTAAATTTTAAAATATAAAAAATAATATATATATTCTTTACAAATAATTTTTACATTCTTTTAAAATCACATAATTTCATTTTGCATGGTAAATCGGAAAACGAAGTAAGATCTCTTCATACACAGAATAGCTTGTATGAAAATAAGTTGAATCGAATATTCTAATCGGTCCGACCAAAAATAGCAAAATGGGAAAAAGTGATCATTATTGTTCACAAAATTAATGTCATTCACTTGAAAGGAAAGGCTATTAGCTCACTTGCAAGTTAAGCATAATGTCTTTTCAAGCCTGCAATGAAGTTGAATCAGGACGCTTTGATTTAATTTTTAGCTTTTTTGAAATATGTAAAGTGCATTATTAGTTTTAGTTGTTTTTTATATTTTATTTATTTATTTTAATTTTTATTATGATTTTTTTAAAAGCGGATTAGTGCTATATCATAAAAATAAAGAAAACATAAATAAAATACATACAAACTTCCATAAGTTAAGAGGAAAGTTTCATTTTTGTTTTTTTCTTAATTTTGTTTCATATTCTTATTAAAAACAAATCTCAAATTTTGTTCCATGTTCAAGGTTCCATATTTTTTATATTTTACTTATTTATTTTAATTTCTATTAGAATTTTTTAAAGTTGATTGGTGCTATACCATAAAAATAAAGATTAAATAAATAGAGAGAAACTAAATAAAATGCATGCAAACTTTCCTAAGTTAAGGAAAGTTTCATTTTTGCTTTTTACTTAATTTTGTTCCATATTCCTATTGGAAACAAATCTCAAACTTCCTATTGAAAACAAATCCCATCCTTCCTAAGTTAAGTTAAGGATGAAAGCTTTAGTTTTTTTCTTCTTACCTAATTTTGTTTCATATTTTTATTGGAAATAAATCTCAAACTTGAAAACAAATCTCACCATTCATATTGGAAACAAATCTCAAACTCACTATTGAAAACAAATCTCACCCTTCATATAGGAAACAAATCCCATACTTTGTTTTAGAAACAAATCTCATCAATTATTTGTGGCATGATTCTTCAAAAGCTTGTTGTATATGATTACCACATGATTATACAAATATGTTTGTTTATTACTACTATTATTTGAATAATTCCTTCAATATCTCCACCCACCACAATGCACCTGTGCCCCTCTCTGCACACGCCACCCCTTCTTACCAGGGATGCACAAAGTGGGGAAAGGCTCTAAAGGTAATTTTATAGGAGTACAAAAAAACTATTCTTAAAGGTTCAAATCTCAATGACTAGAGGTTCAATCTTGGTATTTTTTTTGAGAGATATGTTTGATTGTAGTGTTTCAAGAATAGTTGAGTTGAGTTTATTGTATCGATGTTCAACTTCAAGATTTGTTGCATTGTCTTTTTACAATACATGGAGAGTTCAATTTGTCTTGCAGGTCAAGGGCACTCGAGGCAAGGATGAGCATTACTGAGACAAGACCAGAATGATGTACAACAAAGATTGTGAATTAATGGGGTTTGACGTGGTTATTGGAAAAAAATAAGACTCCATGTAATCCCACTATTTCTGCAGTGCTAAGGGATCTCATGTATAGTGCCCATCCACCTTATCAGTCACAATGCATCCACAGTGCATCCAAGACCAAGAGAAGATGCCCCTCATTGTTGATTCACTTCATCACCTCGACCAAACTTCATTGTATATTCCTTGGGCATTAACTTCAATCTACCTTCCTGATATTCATTTAATTTAGTTAACTACCTACTCCATTCTCTTCCGGTTTTGTTGGAATCATGGACAATTGTGAATCTGTGATCGGGAAGAACTAAAATAGAAAACAATTTATCCTATTATTAAAACAAGTACAAAGATTCACACCCAGTTATTCAAACCAGATCAATTCAATTCACTGAAAATTATTGTAGACCTCTGACAAAATAACATATGTATCATGGGATCACTCGCATTGGGCATCTCTCCTTGAATCTTGCTAGAAAAATATGGCTAAAATCACTTTTTGTAGTCTTTGAAATCGTGGTTTTTATTTATTGCAATGAATTTAGAGTGATCATTATAATATGAAATTGCAATCTGAAATTGATAAAATTGAAATTTTAATTTGAGATTAGTTTTTACAAACAATTTTTTGATAGTTTTCTGTCACAATGGAAGATGGGAAGAATGACGAAAAGAACATATATGAAATGACCTATCTTTTCTATGTTAGCTGAGGAAAATTCATTTTTATACTGAATATATTTGGACATATTTTTTAAAGAGTGAGAAAATCTTGGACTTCAAATCTAGTTGGTTACAAATAACATATTGCCTAGTAACATGTTTTGTATTTCAAATCCTATCACTGTCACTTAAACATATATGATTGTTGTTTTATATGTATTTTATTTTTATGCTTCCAATTTTCTTTCAAATTTTTATTCTATTATTTTTTCAAAGGGAAGAACTTTGCTGCTCGCAGCCCTTGTTCTATCCTAGCCAAAGAGTCGAAAAAATGCAAGAACATATTAATTTTAGTGAAATTTTCAAGATAAATAAAATTCATTGAATTAATAAAATTCAAAAGCATCAATACTTTTGCATTCTTTAATAAAAACTCTTTTAAGACGCCGGAAAAATTTATCGAAGCAAATCCTTATATTGACTTATTTGAGTCCATGCAACACTTCAAATAAGTTTATGCAATGAAGATCAAAGTCAAGTGATGGTGCCAAGAATATCATAGCAGTCCAACCAGAACATAAAATGGATTCAAGAAGATCGTAAGAGCGTATGCAAGCAAGACAAAACAAGCAAGGAATGGAGAAATTCCACATAGCAAAATGAATAATGATGTGAAAGATGTGATAGAACAATCAACCCAATGAAATATCTATAATACTTGTGTCTAGATATGTCAAACCAATCGTCGAGTCGAGCGTCGCTTGAATTGATCAGGTGAAGAAGATGTGAAAAGAGAATCCCAAATCATTAATTAACAAAATATCAGGAAAAATATTTTGGATTCCAATGTCGGGATTGGAATGTCAGGAAGGAAACTTGACTAATGAATGCATGTCATTCTGAATTTTGAGTTCCAATATTTATATTAAACTAATAGATATTGGCATCGGAACGTCGGGAAATCCATTATAAACATAAACAACCTTTCAACTTTTAAGGTCCGAGAGAAACACAAACTTCGACATCGAAACATCAGGGAAGGAAAGTTAAACCATGACAATTTCCCCTAATGCTCATCCTGAAGTCGTGGGTCTTAGACAGGATACATGATTCAAACAAAAATAAAAATCGGATCTAAACGACATCGAAAGGTATAAACAAGACAAATATTGAACCCGATATAATGATCAATGGAAAATGTGATCATGATATGGTGAAATCAACATGGCAGATCAAAGAACAAACTGAATCGAACTGGCATCGACTATCAAGCTATAAAGTAGATCGGACTAGAGTTCTAATGAGAAACAAGTCATACAATGATCGAAAAGATAAAATCAAGAGACTTTGAACCAAGACCCATCAACTGAAAAAGAGTTGTTATTAATTTTTAGAATTTAAGTGGGAGGGCCTTCATTTTTAGTTGAAAATGTAGGGGGAGTTGTTGTTACCACAACAAGCCTGTAGATCTATTTAAATACATTGTTTATAGTAGCTTGTAGATATGATTTTGTTAATGGTTATATGGTTGAAATAGATCTGATATTTGATGTTTGATTACATGTTAATATCTTGCTAAGATCTGGTTGCATTTCATGCTTGCATTTAGCTTGCATAGCATGTGCATTGGGGAATGATCTGTATTTGTTTTTGTGCATTCCATTAAAGAGGCTAAATGTTTTGTTTTATTGGATTTTTAGCATGTTGGCCTAGCCTTACTCACCCTTATTTCATTGTGTGTTACCTTGATTCAGCCTTCCCTTGGGTTTCCTGATGACCTTGGCCTTGGTTTTTGGGTCGAGGACATCACAAAGTGGTATCAAAGCATAGATTTCAACTCTGTGGATGTTGGGCCTTCTACAGTTTTATTACTCTATTTTTGGAATGTGTTGTGAAATAAGTTTGACCTCCCTTATGAAAATGGAAGGATTTTTGTGCCAACAATGATTGATAATGAACACGTTGCAGTCTCTAGTTATGTCAGTTGATGAATAAACATGTAGTGTGACTATTGAAAAACAATTTTTTAAACCCCTAATTGAACTAGTGAAGACTAAAGACTTAGAAGTACAGTGAAGAGGAAGATATAAAAGTAGAGATTAGAGATCATATTTCAGCAGCATAGATTAGAGATCACAGTTAATCTATGTAGATTAAAGATAGATTTCGAAGAAGGGTAGATTCCATATAGCCCTGAAGAGAAGTACGTTGGATGAAGAGAAGTAAGATCAAATGGACATAAGAGAAACAATGAGTCCTTAAGTCTGGTATATTCAGTAAGAAAATGCATATAGGATAATGAAAGGATCATTCACGTTCAAAAACAAATCATACATGACCTAAAACAAGTGGAACCCAAATATCAGCTCCAAGAAACCAACAAGAAGCCAATAAGAGATTATGAATGATCTAGATCATCCTCAAGAAGACCTCATCATAAACCCTTTGCATAGTAGAAGAAAAAGTATTCATCAAGTATTTCAAAAAGCATCCCTAAAAGATCCCTAGTAAGATATAAGAAGAGAAGATTTGCACAAAATGAATTGGTGGGAGAACTAAGAAGAATAAAACCCTCAAACTTTGATGGAGAAGCGAAGCAAGGTGAAGATGTTAAAGCTTAGTTTTTGGGACTTAGGAATTTTTTTCAATTGCACTAGTACACATTAAACATGGAAGCAAGGGTATCCACCTACCATTTTCAAGGTAAAGCATCCATTTGGTGGGATCATCTAGTCAAGATGAAAGATATTGATGAAGATAAAATCTCTTGGAGAAAGTTCAAGAAACACTTCCAGAAAGAATATCTCTCGTAGAACTACTATGACAAGAAGATGGAGGAGTTCTTTGAACTCAAGTTGGGAAACATGAACATGGAATATTCTGAGAAAAGTTTCTTAGAACTCTTGAAGTATGAATATGTCATAAAGGATGAGAAAGTGAATATTTAGAGGTTCCTCAGTGGTCTACCAGATTCCTATAAAGACAATATTTAATATAACAAACCAAAGACTCTTAAAGATGCCATTTGGAAAACAAAGCACCTATATGATTATAATAAGAACAAAGCTCCATATCAGAAGGACTAGAAAGATAAGAAAATAGACAAGCAACGACAAAGAAAGAATGGATTCAAGCCTCCATCATTTAGAAACAATAATAATTCCTATCAGTAAGAACAAATCAAAACCAAAAGGGAAGAACATTCAAACAGACAGCCAAGACCACCTGTTGAATGTTGGACATGTAATGGGAATCACTATATCAATCAATGTCCACTTAAAGAAAGTCTCCTTTGGAAATGAATGGTCTAAAGACCTTTGCATACTTGAACATCATACCTGTTGGTTCATATGATGTGGTGATTGACATGGATTGGTTGGATGCACATCATGACATCCTTGACTGTCATAGCAAGACTTACACTTGTATGGATGAGGAAGGAAATTGAGTGACAGTGAGAGGTATACCTAGACCCACATCTCTGAGACAAATCACAACTTTGTAGTTGAAAAAGTGTTTTAGGAAAGGTTTCTAGTTGTATGCAACTCATGTAGAAGAACAAAGAGAAGGAAAAGAACTAGAACTACAAGATTACCTACTCTTATAAGATTTTGTAAATGCATTTCAATAATTGCTAGGAATGCCACTTGAGAGAGATTTATTTGACTATTTATATGGTTCTAGGTGTAGTTCCTTCATCCGAAGCACCTTACAGAATTGAAAGAGTTGCATATGTAGATAGAAGAGAATTAAAAAAAAGGTTACATAAGACCCAACATGTCACCTTTGGCAACTCTTGTGTTGTTTGTAAATAAGAAAGATGGAACTATAAGACTTTGTATAGATTACATACAACTGAACAAAGCAACAATAAGAAACAAGTATCCCTTTCAAAGGATTGATGACTTGTTTGATCAATTGAGAGAAGCCAAAGTATTCTCAAAGATAGATATGAGATCTAGATGTCACCAAGTCATAATCAAGAAGGAATACATTAGTAAGACAACATTTAGGACAAGGTACAGTCATTATGAGTTTACATAATTGTACCATTTGGATTGACAAATTCACTGACAACATTCATGTGTCTGATGAATGGAGTTTTCAGAAAGTATTTGGATAAGTTTGCAATTGTGTTCTTAGATGCAAACCTCATCTATTCGAAGTCAAAAGAAGAGCATGAAGAACATTTAATATTGGTGATGCAAGTACTCAAAGAACATCAGTTGTATGCCAAGATCAATGAGTGTTCATTCTATTGAAGTAGAATTTAGTACTGGGGACACATCATATCAGAAGAAGGCATCTCAATGGATCCTAAATAGATAAGAGTTATTATGGATTGGCCAACACCAAGGAATGTATCATAAGTGAGATATTTTAGGGGTTAGAAGGATACTGCCGAAGATTCGTTGAAGGATTCTCAAAGTTAGCTCATCCTATTACATCCTTTTAGTGGAAGGGCGTGAAGTTCGAATGGAATTATAAGTGTAAAGACAATTTTCAGAGACTTAAGAAAATGCCTACTAGTGCACTAGTTTAGAAGATTGCATATCCTAATGAAAGCTTGGTAGTATGCACCATTGCATGTAAGTAAGGAATTGGTGGGGTGTTTACTCAGGATGGCCATGTAAGCAATTATGAATCCGGAAATCTGAAATACCATGAATAGAACTATGCCACTCATGATATGTAGTTTGCAGCTCTCCTTCATGTCTTGAAGATGTGGAGGCACTACTTGATGGGTAAGAAGTTTGAATTAAGGAATGATCATGATGGTTTGAAGTATTTGTTTGAGCATCCTACTTTTAATGCAATATAGAGAAGGTGGATGGAATTGCTATGTGAATATGACTTTGATATCAAGCACAATAAAATCAAGGAGAATAAGATAGCTAATGCACTAAGTAGGAAGATACATGTGATGTATGTAGAAACTATCAGTATTGGTACATCGAATTTGTAAGATAATATCATTGAAGCCAACGCTACAAATGAAAATTACTAGCAGGTAAGAGATGGATTATGGCAACAAAAAGTACCACCAAATTTTGATAATTATAGGTTGGAAGAGAAATTATGGAATCCACATGCATAAGAACATAGTTTATGTGTCAAAATTTGGGGAGATAAGGAAGATGGATCTATTAAAGGAGATGCATAATGTACCTTATGTTGGACATTTAGGTTATCATAAGACAATAGCAGCTATGAGGAAGAAGTACTATTGGCCATGAATGAAGAATGTTGTTGCAAAATACATATCTAGATGCATGGAATGTTAGAAGGTTAAATTGAGCATCGAAATCTAGCTGGTTTGTTGTAGCCATTACCAATACCTAAATGGAAGTGGGATCAAGTGACAATATATTTCATCACAAAGTTTCCTAAGACAAGACTACAAAATGATGCCATCATGTTGGCGGTGGATAAGTTGACTTAAGCTCAAGTGAAAACAACTCATAAGGCAACTAACATTGCAGACATTTCTATAAAAAAGGTTTCCAAACTAAATGGAATTTTGAAAGCTATAGTGTCAGACAAAGATGCAAAGTTTACTTCTAACTTTCCGAAAAGATTGTTTGAAGGATTTGGCACAAATTTGAACATGATTACAACATACCATCCTCATACAGATGGTCAGAGAGAAAGAGTTAATCAAGTGATTGAGGATATGTTGAGAGTGTATGTGATGGATCAACCATCTAAGCAGGAATATTATTCACATTTTGTGGAGTTTGCTTATAATAATGGATATCATGTCTCTCTGAAGATGAGTCCTTTTGAGGCATTGAATGGGAGGAAGTGCAATACTCTTATCAGTTGGTATAATACAACACACAAAATCATTATTGGACCAGAATTATTGAAGGACATGGAAGATCAAATGGTTAGAATCAAGCAGGATTTGAAAGCAGCTCAGGATGAACATAAAAGTTATGCAAACCAAAACAAAATTGATAGAGAGTTTAAATTTGGAGATCATGTCTTTTTGAAAGTTAGACCTAAGAAGACTCTCCTTGAACTTAGGGAACAAGCTAGCTGCTAGATACTGTGGACCCTTTGAGATCTTAGCTAGGATATTAGGTCTCGTTGCATATGAGCTTGCATTTCCTTCTTGCGTTAAAGTGCATAATGCATTTCATGTATCCTTGTTGAAAAAGTATATACATGATGCTAAGCATGTGATTGATTGGAATGTGATTCAGGTGGAATTAGAAGGGGATTTTGCAGTACAACCAATTTCCATAATGGGTAGAAAAGTCAAGTTGCTAAGGAAACGAGAGATCAGAGAGGTAAATGTCCAATGGACCCATTACAGTCCTGAAGATGCTACTTGGGAGCCTGAAGATGCTATGAGGGAAGCATACCCTCATCTTTTTTGAAATTGTGTGTATGTAATAAGTATGCATCAAGGACGATGCATTGTTTTAAGGGGGAGGCATATGCAATACTCAAGATGTTAAGCCTTATACACATGTCATATTTTTGTTTATTATTAAGCCTCGAACTCTGAAGATGACTTGGAATCATATCTTCACTAAACAAATAATTTTATGGTTTAGATAGGCATATCTTAGTATGTGATGAAGATGGAATCAATGGCATTCCTCCTTACATATGGTCTTCCTATGTCACAATGAAAACAAAAATGACCACCCCAAAAACCATCTCCTCCACCCTGTAGCACATATAATTATTTTGTGCATTTCCTAATAAGATGTTTAGCTCCAACCTTTTACTATTCCATCTAGCCCCATCTTGCTAATTTGAGAGATATATTAGTGTATTTTTATTATTATTTAAATCTAACTTATCATGCTATCATGTAATCATAAAATATAGGTATATTATAGATAATAATAAGTACAAACTATGAGTATAATATATAGGATAGTTTTATGTGGGTGAGTTTTGTAAGACTGTAAAATAGGTGGTGCCTAAGTTTCAAGCACTTTACTTTAAGAGAATAAAAAAAGTTGAATATGTAAATGACTTAAACCCTTTTTTTTCAGGAAGAAAAAAGTATGTCCTTGTTATTCTTATTAAGAATCAAAGGGCATCAATAGCACCATCCCAGAATGGGTTACATCACGAAGTGAATACAACTCATATGGAAAAAAGTCACATCCAATCGCAGCCAGGGGGAAAGGCAGACAATAGAGTGAAGGTTCCCATCAGTAAATCTGTCTCATCATGGAGGGGATTTATCTCATCATACCCCATCTACCATGAGCCCAAGGGATCAGATCAGCTATCTAAAAGAGGCCACTTAATGAGCAGCAAAACAAACAATCAAATAGAGGAGTAATATCCCCAGAGCAAGACTCAAATGAGCTGAAAGGTATTATATGTGACCAAATGGTCAACCATAAATTCAGAGAAACAACCAAAACCTGGAGACAATGAGAGAGCAGTTTTAGAGAGACAATTTGCAATCCAATTGTGTTCACGGTAGATGTGGCTGAAAGATAGATCTTAAAAGCTAGAAATTAGCTTTTGTGTTTCCCGGCACCAGTGATAGAGTTCTGGAGGGGAGAGAGCAGTGGATCCCTTTGCCCAGTTAATGATGACTTGTGATTCGCCAAATATGTGGGATAAGGGGATCCCCATCATCTGGGAAGAGAGTAGAAGAGCCCATAGGCCAAGTAATTCTGCTTTAGTATTGGAGCCATATCCTACCCCCAACGCGAACTCGAAAATGGTGTGACTCATTCAAGTACAAACTGTATCCAACACCGGCTGCTTTTGAGGTAGAGACACCATTGAAAAATCCACAAGGGTAAGTCAAACTGGGAGGAAGCCCAATCTTCCTGACTCTTTTAACTTTGACAGACTGAGCAAAAAACATTTGCGCAGAATTCATGATTTGATGCACGATGCTGAGAACAGTCTTCCTTTCCCTTCAAATATGGCTAGGTTCCGAGCTTTCCATATGACCCACATCATATGGAGTGGGATAAAGCTAATGGCCCAGTGCCTTGGGAAGATAACAGCCCAATTTTCCACAAATATAGCGATTGAGTCCACGGGAGGAGGAAGAGGCAACTGATACTGATCACATATGTGATCAAGAACACTCTTCCATACCTTGCAATGTGAGAAAATATGAATGACAGACTCCTCATTAGAGTAGCATAGAGCACATATACCTGGACCAGACTGCCCCCGTTTTTGCAAGTTATCCTAGGTAAGGATTTTGTTCCTTAAGACGAGCCATATAAAACATCCAATTTTGCGCGGAAGAGCACAGGACCATAATAATGTGTGGAGCCGATTGCTAACAGATGGGGATGAAGATTTGACAATCCATTCGTATACATGATCAGTGGATATAGTGCCATCCTTTTTGTTAAATTCCCAGACAAGAGGATCAGATTGTGATGGGAGTTGAATACCACTGAGTACCAGATCCATCGTGTATGAATTCCAAGCTTCTTTCCAAATCCCATCCAAACACAACTCCTCGGCCGTGTACTAGTAATGCTGAGAATCTGGTAAAGTGTTGCGAGCCTATGAGAGAGTTTTGATGTCCAAGTCCTCCAGATAGGATCTTAGCTCATCTAGGAGGTGGTGTGAGGAAGAGACATCGATAACAGGGTCAATACCAATCCATATATCAACACCATTACCCACCTGCCATGCAAGATGACTTCCCAGCCAGGGGAGAGTCTGTAAAAAACCCTTCCAAATAGAAGAAACCCCACGAGTACAGAACTTCTTACCTCTGAGCCAAGATAGTACCGTGAGGTATTTCATGTATTTAGTGGTAAGTACACGATGCCACAGACCATCATTGAATAGAACCCTCCAAATATTTTAAGGCGCAGAGCAATGCTTAACCAGTGAAGATTTTTAATCCCCCATCCCTCATACTCCTTAGGCCATGAGATATTCTGCCAGTTTACCAAATGATATCTTTGATTATTTTCGGTGGATCCCCATAAGAAAGCAAAGGTGATGCTCCTAAGCTTGCACAGGATAGATGTTGGGACGGGAGCTAATCCCAGCCAGTAAACCGGAATACTAGAAAGCACAGATTAGACAAGAATCAGACGACCACCCAGAGAGAGTAGCTTGTGGGTCCATAGACAAACCTTCCTTTCAAATTTCTGAACCAGCCAATGCCAATCACAAATCTTATAGCCGAGAGGTTTAATGTAGAATTCAAGGTACTTAAAACTAGTAAGAATCAGCGAAATTTGATAAGGAAGGACCCTGGCAATATCCAAGTAGTTGACAGCATCGATATTATTATACAGGAAGCAAGATTTTTCAAGGCTGATACACATACCAGATGCCTAGCATAAGGTCTCAAGAATAACATCAAAATGCAGCCCATTCCTGTAGTGTGCCAGTTCCCATAAGGATCACATCGTCCATGAAAAGAAGATGGGTAAGAGCAAGGGAGGAAGAGATATGGATGCCTCGTATAAGACCATGGTTTTGAGCACCGGAGATTAATAGGCTAAGACCCTTTATGACCAGGATGAAGAGTAGAGGAGATAATGGGAAACCTTGTCGAATGCCCCAAGTAGCAGAAAAAAACTTCGAGGGGGTCCCATTGATCAAAACAACAAATGTTGCAGAGGTGAGGCAACCAAGAATCCAATTTATAGTTTGGAGAGGAGCCCCTATTTGGATCAATATGAGACAGATGAAGGTCCAGTTAACACGGTTGAAGGATTTAATCAAGTCCAGTTTAAGGATGAAGGCACATATATTTTTTGTTTTAACGGAGTGGAGAGTCTCTTGAACAATACCAATTGGCTCTACGATCTGACAGTTTTTAAGGAACCCAAATTGTTCTTGTGAGATACCAGAGTCCAGAAAGGGCTTGATCCTGACTGCAATGACCTTTGAGATCAATTTGTGTAGCAGATTGCACAATGAGATGGGCCTGTAATCAACAAAGGTCCTAGGATTATCTTTTTTGGGTATCAGAGCTAGGAAGGTCGAGTTCAGAGAGGTTGGGATAATACCTGAGACCCTGGTAGAATCAACAGCAGACAATAATTCATGACCCATGAGTTCAAAAAAGTGCAGATAGAACTCTACAGGCCATCTGTCCGGGCCTGGGCTTCTATCTTTTTTAAATGATTTCAGAGTAGATTCTATTTCCCCAAGAGAAACGGGACAGGTAACGTCAGATGCATTCTCCTCTGGAATCATCTTAGGATAAAGCATTACAACCTTGAGTTGTTGCAGTAAACAAGTGCCTCCATCATCCTTGAATATTTTTGCAAAATGTGACTGACCCAGATCTGTGAGTGCAACCTCATCCTCATAGTTGTTACCTTCCTCATTAGCCAAAGACCAAATCGTGTTTTGATTCCGCCTACCAGAAGCCAGCATGTGGAAATATCTGGTGTTCGAATCACCCTAAAGGGCCCATTTTGTTCTACTTTTCAATTTCCAAGTCAGTAGATAATGATCCAGAATCTTCTTCCTTTCAGTCCTAAGGAGGGCCAATTGTGCCAAATCCTCATTAGTGAGGATACCATTAGACGAGCTAGAGAGCAGAGATGTTATGGCTTGATCAAGACTATAGAAATCAGAATCAATCCGTGCATTTTTATCCTTGATCCATACCTTGGCTTCGTTTTTAAGAATACACAGCTTATGGTAGAGGGAGTCAAGACCATGTGCATAGTCATCCTGGGAAAGATGAGGCCACCGCTTCGTAAACCATTCTGAGAAAGCTAGATCATTGAGCCATGAACGATTGAACTTGAATGGATAGTTGTAGGAATCCCTCTTCTTGTTCCATTCAAAGCATATAGGGTAGTGGTCAGAAATGTCAGCACACTGAGTCCACACCCTGTGGATCCCCAGAGAAGGAATCATGGATGCTGAGATTAAAAATCGATCTAATCTTTTACTAATACCCTCAGCACCAACATGACCATTTCACCAAGTCGGCCCAACATACTGAGGAGCCAGGTCCACAAGACCCACCAAATTGAAAAGGGACAAGAAATGGCTTGTGAGGCGGTCAGGGGAAGCCTTTTGTCCCCAAATCTCAAAGGAGTTCAGTGTGAGGTTAAGGTCCCCTCCCAGGACAAGATTTGGGGTGTTAAGGATGCCCCCTTTGAGTGCCTTTTCCCAGAAGAGTTCACGGTCTCTGTAGGGACCGTATACATTAAGGATAGCAATGGGAGAGGACAATCCATGGAAGGAGGCCTGAACCAAAATGCCTGCACAAGTCTGAAAGGCACGACACTTAACCTTAAGTGGGTTCCAGGTTGTAAGGAGACCTCCCGAGAGGCCCGATGCACTGATAGCACAAAATTCCCAAGAAGGGAGAAGTTTGTAGAAGGCTAGTAATGCAAGAGAGGAACTACACCTGGTTTCCTGAAGGAGAATCATATCCGGACAAAGTGACTGGAAGAGAGCACGGAGGTTATGTATTTTGGTCTTACCTCCAAGACCCTTGACATTGAGGGATAAAAGCTTCATCAAGGAACATTCTGGAGGGGAGACATCGCTCTAAGTCCCCGGGAAGGCAGGCCACGTGCTGCATCCTTAATGCAGACAGAAAGAGGAATATAGGGAGGAGAAGCAGAGGNTTTTTTTTTTTTTTCCTGACCGTCACATTGGCAAAACGAATGGAATTAAGGTGAAGGGTGGAAGGTGATGTAGGGGTAGTAGCCGTGAAAATGGAAAGTGATTTTTTAAGGGAGGGGTCAGAGAAAGATGGGGATGAGGTAGGGCTGCTGGAGGATGGAGGAAATGTCGGTGATGTTCTAGGGTGTGAGAGAGGTGGGAAATCAACAAGAGAAGTTAAAGATGGCAGAGTCGGTACAATAGTGTGGTGCAAGGAAGGGGTTGGTAATGAGTTATGTGTAAGATCCAGAGCATTACGGGGAGGCGAGTCATCTGTAGCCAGAGAAGACCTGAAAGCGAGTCATTCCTCCTGGACTTAAACCCTATACTAGAAGAAGAGATCTTATGTCTAGATCATGACCACTTAAACTAATCTTAATAATAAGCTATAATATAACTTAATATACAACATATCTATACATTATTTCTAAACCTATTTTATTTATTAATATTTATTTATTATATTTTTATAATAATTGTAAAAGTAAATATTTACACACCAATATTAATTTACAATTTACACACCAATAAATATACAATTTACTACTTTTCACACCAATTATAAGACAAGGAAGTTGTATTGAAATGCTAACACATAATTATATACATTAGCATGTAACCATGAAAGAGAGATTGATATATTTTTTACTAAATGAAGAGTGTTTGATACTAAGTTTATGTATTATTACTCTTATTGTATTTTTAAATTTCGTTGTTTATATATTAAAATAATTAATGATATCAAATTTTTAATGATTTAAGATTAAATTATTTTGTTTATTAATAACATTTTGCAAATCAATACACTTTACTCAAACCAATTGAGTAAAGTTTACATAATTAATTTAACCAAACACTTTAATTATTTGTTATTTATTACAGTCCAATATAGTATCAATTATGGTTTTCATTGTGGTTCATTGGATTAAAGTCTTATATAATATCCTTGAACGGAAGACGAAACTTTTTTCCTAAAGATGCTTTCTTTGTTTCCGAAGGAACGAAGTCCTCCTCACTTTATTACCTGTTATGATGTAACAAATAGTTTCAATTAATAGGTCAAAATGTGCTCCTTTGTTCCTTATATCGTAAATTCTGACCGTACCAGCAATAAATCTAAGCCAGCCTAAGAGATGATAAATTAAGTACTAGGGCCATTCCCATGCCTTGCGTTGCTCTGATCCTTCCTTTAACAGAAAACATTCCTGTTTATTTACTCTTTTGTTTTTGGCGAGGATTCTAAGGTTTATTTTGGACCAGATAAGAAGGATAATTTTGAGTGTCTTTTTAATTAAATAAGGATAGGTGTTTATATTATGAGATGGGTAGGTTGATTAGAACTAAGAAATTTGGAGGTTGGAAATAAAAAATGTTTATATCTTTTGTTAGGTTTTGGTTGCAAAGAGTTTTTGGAAAAGCCTATTCTTTGTTGGACTGTGGTGTGATGTTATTAGGGAAAATATTTAAGACAAATGGATGTAGTGGGGTGGATTAGAATTGATAAAAAATAATATGAAAGGATTAACAAATAACTAGAGTTGTCTACTTAATTCTTTATGGGAGATTGGCTTGCTTGGAAACTGGTAATGGTTGGTTATAAAATAAGAATTGGGTGAGGATCCTATGGTTGGATATGCTAGCTTTTATCAACTTTCAAGTGATTTATTATGTTTATGGCATGAAAAGAGGATCTATTACTTGGCCAAAAGGCTACTATATTTGATGAAGCTATTATGAATGGTTAAGGCTAGAAAAAAGTTAGGAACTTGAGTCTCCAAGAGAACATGAAGGTTGAATGAGAAAACTTTGTGTTGGGACTAAATCATTGTGGCATTCACTTCTCAGAGATGGAGAACTCCTTACTATGATCATGGAATGAAAAAGTTGGAGAGGTAAATGGAAAATTTGCTTATGATGTTGGTATACTTGCTTTGTTTGACGTTCATCAAAATTGGTGGTATTTTTATTTTTGGAAGTTGTATCTCCCTTTGAAAATCAAACCTTTTTGTTGGTTGATGATGGAAAATAGAATATTGACTTGGGATAATTATATAAGGAGAGGGGGTACATGTCCTAGCTTTTGTGTTTTGTGAAGTTATGAAGGTGAAGCAATGTCTCACTTGATGCAAGTGAGACATTGCCCCTTCACTTAGTTAGTTTGGGTGGAAATTAAAAAAGCCTTTAATATTTCTTAAAACTTGATTTTTCAATCGTTGGACCTATGCTTTAAAAACGTGTTGATGAGGGCTCATTCTTGGAAAGAGCTTCTTTGTTTTGTATGTTGGGAAGAGTGGAAACATATAAACTCAATTTTATTTGAGGAAAGGACCAAATCTATGATGAGAGTATGTTTAAAAGCTTCAAGTGATTTTGGAGAGATCAATAAATAAAAAGTTGGTTCTAGGGAAAGGGTTCCTAGACCTCCAATATTTAATTCTAGTTTGTTTGTGCAGTTTTTTTGTGGTGCTTCAAAGGATGATGGGATGAGGTGTGGTGTTGGAGCAATGTTAAAATTGAATGATTCTAGGACTCTTAGAGTAAAAATGAACTGTGGCAGAGGAACCAATACTCATGTCGAGCTTCTTGCAATATGGTGTCTCTTATATTTTGCATGGACTTGGTGACTCAAAAGTCATCGTTGATTGGTTATCCAACAATGCAATTTACAAGTGGCTTCTCTTGAAGGATGACAAAGGAAGATAAGGAATCTTCAAGGTGTTTTTTCAAAAATAGTTTATCAACATGTATACATGGAATACAATGTTGATGCATATCTTCTATTGGGTTCTTTGGGGTTTTGGTGGATCTTCATACTATTTTGGGGTCATTTGATGGTTTGTATTTCAGAGAATAAGGTATGAACATATGTTATGCTGACTTTTTTAGTTGGTTTTTGCTTCTTTACTTTTGCTAAGATGACGATGATGGAGGTATTGGGCTTTGTTATCAGTTTCCGGGTGTTGGTGTTTTTGGTGATGAAGCTATGTAAATTGGATTAGAAATGTTTTTATTATATTTTTTTATGTTGAAAAAAAGAAGTCAAATATAGACATTGAATTTTGTATGATACTATGATTAATAGAAAATCTTATGTTATGTGTTTTATTGGGGTATGATTATCAATAAATGAATTTGTTAACTTATTGATAATTTAGTTATGATAATAAAAATATTATGATAATTTTTTATTTATATTAAATTTTAAATATTATGATAATTTTTTATTAATATTAATTTTTTTATTTAGATTTACATAAAAAAAATTCAATATATAAATAATTTTAAATAAGTTGAGAAGTAAGTTTTGTTTAAAGGGAATGAACATAGTCTTGGTTGAAAAAACATAAAAAGTAATTCAATAAGTTTTTGATGTCTGCTTTTTAAATTTAAGTAATTCAAACATATTTAGGCAAATCGGTAGCGGCTAGGATAAGGCAGAAGAAACGAGAGGCAGATCAGCATGTGGAGCAAAATGCAAGCACATCCTTCGACAAACCGAAAAGAGCACTGAATGCATTTCATCTCGTCTACCACAGTTGGAGGAGAACTCTAATAGGGAAGGCCAGCTATGAGTTTGACAGTGCTGCAATTCTCACTGTTTGCTAACCATGAATGCAATTCACCTGCAGTATCAGCATCTGCTACCTGGAATGTCTGCAATTCCTCCTCCTTCAGGCTACACGCACCCAAAGGGAGGGGAGCAGTTCGAATCCCGAAGAAACAAAAGTCCTCTCTTCTACTCTCAAACCCATCTGCAATTCGCAGTAGAAATTTGGGCATGCCAAGGATTACAAAACCCAGATTCCCATTCCCACCTCATGTTATTACAGAGCATATAGAAGATTCCAGCTTGCATTCTGAGGAGATTAGTGATGGCAGGCACTTACAGAAGCGGGACGAGATCGCTTTGGAAAAGCAGAGGTATGTAGTACATAAAAATGAGTTTTCGTGGGAAATGATTTTATTAGGATTTGGGGTTGGTGTATGGTTTTTTGTTGGTTCAGAGCAATCAGCGTTGGCATTTTGGCCAGAAGGGCCATTAGTGGAGGAATTCTGGGAAAATATGAGGAGATACGGACTCTACTTCTTCACAGTCGGGACGGGAGCAATCTACACCATTTTGAAGCCCATCTATGAACTTCTCAAGAACCCCCTATCTGGAGTTTTGGTTATTGTCATCATTTCTGGCATCTTTTATCTCCTTTATCTTACATTAAGTGCCATGATTGGTATCTCTGAATTCTCATACCAATATTCATCCTGATGAGGATTAGTCTTAGGGGTGTCAAACCCCAACTCTGTAATCTATGGAACTCAAACCCTAGTATCTTAACCAATGTGATTCGTTGCTCTCGTCATGTACTTCTGTATCCAAATTAGAATTTCTGATTAATACAGAGTGGTGAAAAGCTTGTAGCTTTAATCAGTTTTGCCAGAATTATCTTGCGGAGAACACACAGACAGAGCCTACAGACCGGGGAAGGGGACAGCCACAATAAAATTCTATAGTTAGAGGTAGAGGACAAAAGCTGGATTCAGGAAAAAGAATTGATCACGAGCAGTTCTTGTTGCTGGAAGATATGGAGGAATTTGCCTAGGAGAAGTCAAACTTTGGCATAACCTCTTGAGATGAGTATGCACTGTATGCCCAGTCCTTTACCAACTAGGTTTACAAAATGCCTGTGTTTTTCTTTGTCTATTTTTTACTTGAGCATATTAACATGAATAATTTTTACATTTCCATTTCCATTCCCAGTCAAGCAGGAGAAAATGATCTGTTGTTTTCCAATTCTCAATCTTTATTTGAATTACCTAACTTTATCCAAACCTTCTTAGAGTTCCTTGAAGAATTTGTCTACGATTTTCTTGCATCCCACATGCCAAACCTGTGTTATCTCTTTGGCACATTTGTAAATATGTTTTCAAGTTTGTATGTCTTCACAGGAATTTTCCTTTGTCTTAAATCTTCATTTGATATCTATAATTGTTGAACTTAAAAGTAAAGATTCAATCTTAGCATGGTATTTTTCACATAGGGTTCAATTTCTTCTTATTTAAGATTTTATTTCTGGTTCAGTTTGATCGTACTACACCAATATGCATAGACTGCCCCTTAAACTTAATCAGGATTGAAGCGAAAAGCTGTCTTTGATGGGCATCGGATCCGTAGTCAGTTCCTGGATATATTGGAGCAAGCCACCTTGGTGTGGAGCTAGCGTTATTGAAAAAAGTTTGGCAAAATCTATCTATTCAGATTTATTCTCAATTCTCTGTGAAAACCCATTGACCTTTCAAAAGCATTTTCTGATTATAACAAGCCAACTGTGGTCATCCATATTCAAAATTAAGTCAGTATATTGAATGTGTTTACGGCTTCAGTGAGTTGTGAAGTGTGGATTTTTCTCCTCTCATCCAGAATTACATGCAAGAACTGCTATTTTGAACAGTAGCAGTTTATTTTTTTTCTAACTGAAACCAAGAAGATTTATAATAAAAAGAGCTGTGGCCGAACCGTCTAGCCCTATAGCATTTATAGCGTACAAAAAAATAGAGGCCATTGTTCAGTTTGCCCTGATTCAAAATTTCCAGTATCTCTGTTTTTAATGCATCTCTTCCTACTGGGATTGTCTATTTCAGCAAGCTTACTAATGTAAACCTTTATAAAGCTGTTACACCAAAATTTACACTTAGCTAAATGAAAACATGGTATTTAGAAAAACCCGGTGGTCTGCTGGAATGAGTTCTTGGATGTTGATGAGGAGCTGCCGACTGGCTGGTGCTGGATTGAGTGTTCCCTTGCTGGATCATATCTTGGTTTACAGATTGTTCTTCGTTATCCGGGCCCTGAAATGTTTTTGGCGAACCCATGGATGATTTAGCTAGCTGCTCCACCTGCCGGACACGGAGTGCTAACTCCCTCTTTAGATACTTGATATTTTGCTGAAGATCCTTGATTACCTCACCCTGTTCATGGCCATGCCCACGCAGGCACCTGACTTCCACTTCAAGTATCGCGATTTGCGAATTTGCCTGCTCCAGATTTGCCATTGTATCTTCATACCGTTTAAGAGCCCGATGGATTCTTCCTCTATATGTTCTTCTAAACAGCGCTGCCACTCTTCCACATTCACAAGCAGGAAACCCACTTTCTCCTCTAAATTTGCTATCCGTCTTTCATGCTGAGCGGGCGAGAGCTGTGAATGAAGCTGAAACCTACCATGGCCCCAGTTGAATGCCCAACCACCACTTCACCCACAAAACACCAATTCGAATACAGACCCACCTGAAATGCTTCTTCCTGCTCCTAAGATTTTGATCCAAAACAATTGGAAAGACGAAGTCACAACCTTGCCTCGACGTCATATCAACAAAAATCTCACATGCTTCACTGGAGGGATGAGAGGACTGATGATTCTTGCCTAAGAGGGGCGGATGAGGTCTTGCTAGCTTGTGGATTTAATGGATGTAATGTGACAAGGGGGACGGATGAGGTCTTGCTAGAGACTGTGAACCGTGAACCGAGCACCAAGCACAGTGACAGAGGCAGAATTTGTGGGGATTTTTGCAACCGGGCACAGTGAACCGAGCAATGAGCAGGGATCTGAGCAGCACGGAGGGAATCGAGCACTGAGCAGGGATCTGAGCAGTAGCACGGAGGGAATCGAGCACCGAGCAGGGATTAGAGCAGCACCGAGGGAACCGAGCAGAGGTGGGACCGTGTAGTGTAGAGGGAACAGGGCAGAGGTGGGAGGTTGTGCGTTTTTCAGTTCAGAGGTGGGACCGAGCAGAGCAGAGGAACCGGGCAGACGTGGGTTGTTGTGCGTTTTCTGTGACAGGAAACTGAGCAGAGTTGTCAAACCGTCGAGGGAGCAGCACTGGCAGAGAGACCCAGTCTCATTGAGGGTTCTTAGTGGGGACTCAGTGTCTCTTTTCCTTGCCAGCTGGTGGGGTCAGGCAGGCGACTTTGTGAACTGCATCTGCCCATTCAGGAGTCAGGTATCTAGCTCTGCCCCATAGTTTATGTTTTTTCTCTATGACAATGGAAACACAGTCAGCAGCGCACATAAAAAATGATCAAGGAATGCCTGCCACTATTGAAACAAATCATTTAGGCCAAGTGAAAATCTCATCTTCAAGAAAAACAGGGAAGTGGGTTTGGGTTAATGCCAAACAGTTCCGGGGTATTTTAAAACGCAGAGCAGCTCGTTTAAAATGGGAGCAGACAAGGAAGAAAAGTCCCAACGAGAAAGCATTTTGGTTCTGCATAAGAAACAACCGCCTCTCTTTCAAAAAGGGGGCGACAATGGGACCAAAGGAAGAAAAGATTATACCTTATACAGCCCCACATCTACACCTCTTACCTAGTCATCTGACATATATGTGCAAGAGCTACTAAATGCCAAGGGGAGACTGGAGGCTTTGGAGGCCAAAGAACAGGAGAGAGACCTCAGAATCCATATATTAACAACAAAAATTCAGGGTTTAACAGAAAGCAACAAGGTTTTAAAAGATCAAGTGTTTCTGTTGCAAGAAACTCTTTCGGTAGGAAAGGCGGAATGGCAAAGGATGAAGGATGTTTGGCAAAGCATGAAAGATGAGGTAGGGGAAAGCAGTGGTAGGATGGACTCTAAAACATCAAAGGAGGAGGGGGAAGCAGTTGCACAAACAAACAATCAGGGAGTGAAAGGAAGGGAAGAAGAGAAAGGAAGGTCCATGGAAAAAACGTGGGCACAAGTTGTTAGCAAGTCTGCCATTAACGTAGGAGAAGCAAACATTTAGGGGAACACAATACAGGATGATGAAATCAGAGAAAGGCAAGTTAGAGTAGCAAACATAATTATTAAAGGAGTGAGAGATTATGGAGAAAATGAAGGCACGCTCGATCTTGCAAGAGACTTTTTGAGTGACATGATGCTTTGGCAAGGGCGAATTTGCCAAGCGTGGAGGGTGGGTAAGCCCAGTGACGAGAGGGCTAGACCCATAAAAGTCACAATGTCAAGTACACATGCCAAGCAAATCTTGCCAAGCAATAAGCAACTATTAAGAGGCTCTCTTTTTTTTCTAGAAGAAGATTTAACTATTAGGCAGCAAGAGGAAAGAAGGGAAGAGATGTCAAAGGTTAGAGCAGCAAGAGATGAGGGAAAAAGGGCATGGTTATACAAAGGCAAAGCAGTTATTGCCTTTTTTGGCCCGCCTAAAACAAAACAGCAAGGTGGTAATCAAGAAAGATCAACAAATTCCTTAGTAGAAAAATACGAAACAAAGACAGTATGGGCAAATAGGGATGAGGACTTGACTTTGAGTCTGGTACGCCAAAACAAATAGCAGTCAAACTCCACTCAAGTTTCTTTAAGTTTAGTTTGTTGGAACTATAGAGGCTATCCTTGGAGGCGGGGACCTGGGTTAGGGCCTATTGCGGAAGATAGAGACATAGTTTGTCTAGTGGAAACGCATGAGCGTGAAGGGTATTTGAAGATGGTAGTGTGGAACAAGGCAGCAGAGAACGGCAAGGGACACGGGGGAATCATGGTTCTAGTAAGGGAGAAAAAAGATGTCTCATTCAGTTAGAAAAGGAAGACTCAAATAAACAATTCATTTGGTTTAAAAAATTGAAAAATGGAAATATCATTAGAATTGCAGCATGTTATTTTGCCCCGCAAGTTTCAAAAACTTACAAAGGCAGGGGGCTTAACCACAAAGATCCCTTTGCAACCCTAAAGAACGACATTGCAGCGTATTCCCAGCTAAGTGAAGTCCTTCTAGTGGGTGACTTTAATGCTAGGACTGCAAATGAACAAGCTAGTATTCTCCGTGGTAAGGAAGACTGCAATCCTATTTGGCTTACGGAAGAAAGTAATCATCAGTGGACAAGATTTTCAGAGGACAACAAAAACAACAATCTTTTTGGGGAGCAACTACTTACTCTATGTGGAACTTTTGACTTAGTCATCTGCAATGGTTTGGACAGATGGGCGAATTCAGGAAATTTCACATGCAACACTTACAATGGCGCAAGTGTGGTGGATTATGCAATTTGCTCACATGGCATGTGTGAGAAAATGGAGGAAGTTCGGATTGGGGATCAAATCCGGGATCTGAAATCTGATCACAAACCAATATATCTAAAATTCTCTTGGACTGAAAAACAACAGGGTGTGATAAAACCTGAGTGCATTAAGCAGTCACCCCCAAAGGGTAGGATTCTTTTGACACAAAAAAACCGGAATACCTTCAAGATTGCATTAGAGAGGCTTTTTAAGGAGGAGAAAACTCAATCCCAGGGCCTTCATAGCCACGAACTAACAGATCTAATTCAAAGAGCACTTTCAGAATGCAAAAGAGCAAAAAATAAGAAATCTGAAACAAATTGCTTCCCGGTTAATGCTTGGTTTTATGAGGAATGCAAAAAAGCAAGGAGAACTTTGAAAGAATCAAATTAGAAAGAAATTGACTTTAAAGCCTACAAGCA
>LPNX010100716.1:1275560-1337622 GCA_001517045.1 Pseudotsuga menziesii | reverse complement strand
ACAGATGCAGATTGGGTTGGAAGTATCTCAGACAGGAAAAGCACATTAGGTAGATGCTTTTGTTTGGGGTCTGCTATGAGTTCATGGTTTAGTAGGAAATAGTCCAGTGTTTTTCTTAGAACAACAAAAGCAGAATACATAGCAGATTGCTTTGCTAAGTTGTGAAGCCATATGGCTTCAGAAGCTGATATCAGGTCTCCTTGACCTGAAGATGGATACTACATTGATTCTATGTGATAACAAAGAACCCTGTGTTTCGTCGTAACACATAGAAATCCGATATTTCTACATACAAGATAAAGATGCAGATGATGATGTTTCAGTATTCCCATACTGAAGATATAGATGATGCTTTCAGTATTCACATACTGGAGTTACAGATGGTGATAGTTCAGTATTCACATACTGAAGATGTAGATGATGATGGTTTAGATGGTGATGAGCTGAGGAAGCCTCTGTCCCGAGTAAAGTTCGAACACTTCGAGACAAGCTTGGTGTGGTTTGGAAAGACCTTCCTTGAAAGGGGGAGTAGTGATGTTGCAATGGGATTGTATCATCCTGGGACATATGTCCAGAAGTGATCCGGAGACCTCGGTCTTCGAGAATGAAGAGGGATTGTATCATCCCGGGACATATGTTCAGAAGTGATCCAGTGACCTCGGTCATCGAGAATGTAGCAGGATTGTATCATCCTTGAACTTTGGTTCATAACGGATCCGGTGAACTTCGGTCATCGAGAAGGTGGCAGGATTGTATCATCCTTGGACTTCGGTTCAGAACGGATCCGGTGAACTTCGGTCATCGAGAAGGTGGCAGGATTGTATCATCCTTGGACTTCGGTTCAGAACGGATTCGGTGAACTTCGGTCATCGAGAAGGTGGCAGGATTGTATCATCCTTGAACTTTGGTTCAGAATGGATCCGGTGAACTTCGGTCATCGAGAAGGTAGTAGGATTGTATCATCCTTGAACCTTGGTTCAGAATAGATCCGGTGACTTCGGTACTCGAGAACGTGTGTTGATCCCGTAATTCCAATAGGAAGGATTGTCTGAGTTCCACAACTGTGTTGATCTCGAAATTTCGAAAGGAAGGATCATTAGTAACTTCGTAAAGACCTAAATCCCGTAATTCCGAAAGGAAGGATCATTGAATTGATCCCGTAATTCTAATAGGAAGGATTGTCTGAGTTCCATAGATGTGTTGATCCCGTAATTCCGAAAGGAAGGATCGTTAGTAACTCCGTAAAGACCTAAATCCTGTAATTCCGAAAGGAAGCATCGTTGGTAGCTCCGTAAAGACTTGATCCCGTAATTCCAACAGGAAGGATTGTCTAAGTTCCACAGATGTGTTGATCCCGTAATTCCGAAAGGAAGGATCGTTAGTAACTCCGTAAAGACCTAAATCCCGTAATTCCGACAGGAAGGGTCGTCTGAGTACCACAGACATGTTGATCCCGTAATTCCGAAAGGAAGGATCATGTTGATGTTTTGATGATGATGATGTTGATGTTTTGATGATAATGATTTTATGATGATGATGATGAATTGATCGAAATATTAGAGTGTGATGATGATGATATTTTGTTGATGTTGAATGTTTTGATGATAATGATGTTTTGATGATGTTGATGTTTTCATGATGATGATGTGTTTATGATGATGATGATGTATTGATCAAAATATCAGAGTATGATGATGATGTACTGATCGAACGATTAAGAGTATGATGATGATGATGTACTGATCGAAAGATCAGAGTGTGACGACGATGATGATCAGTATGTGATGATGACGACATACTGATCAAAAGATCAGAATATGATGATGATGATTCTGTTCGAGAGTTGAAGTATGATGATGGTGCTGATCACGATGTTACTAATCAGAATGTGATGATGTTGCTGATCGAAAGGTCAAAATGCTGAAGATGTCTTTGCTGATCGAAAGATTAAAGTGCTGAAGATATTGCTAATCAAAATGCTGAAGATATTGGTGATGATCGAAAGGTCAAAGTGCTGAAGATGTTGCTGCTGATCGAAAGGTCAAAGTGTTGAAGATGTTGCTGATTGAAAGGTCAAAGTGCCGAAGATGTTGCTGCTGATCGAAAGGTCTAAGTGCTGAAGATGTTGCTGATCGAAAGATCAAAGTGTTGAAGATGTTGCTGATCAAAAGGACAAAAGATGCTGATGTTGATTAAAGAGTTGTTGTCGTCAAATATTGAAGACGAAGACTATATGATGTTGAAAAGCTTCCAATGATTTATAGATGTGTTACCCTGATGATGTTGATGATGTCCTCTCCTACTATTGTTGTTGTTGATGTTGTTGTAGAATACCCTTCTCGTTAAGGGGGAGTGTTGAAATATTGTAACTTCGAAGAATATTCTATATGTATCTTTTGTGGTCCCCGATGGTCCTACCGGGAGAACCACTTGTATTATCTTGTACCCCGATGCTTCTAATCGGAAGAACTAATAAGAGTCATGAGGTTGTCCCCTCTATTTGTAAAGGTGGGTCATTAGCCCCCCAGTGTGGTTACTTGAGCCTACATGTGTAACTCGAGCCTACATGATTAACTCGAGCCTACATGTCGGATGAGTTAATTCAAGTGAACGGATGAATATAAATAGAGGTGTGGTGCTCCTCATTGGAGACACACACACTCTCACTTGTGTAGCGCATTAGTGGAGAAGAGAAGTAGCTGGAGAAGGAGGAGGATCAGGCTTTGATCTCCTTGTTGGTTTTATCTTTTATCTTTTGGGGCATCTATATTGAGGAAGCTTTTGCTGGGTTTTTCCCAGGATAAATCTTTGTGTTCTCCTTTTGTATGGTTGTGCTTGTCTATCTTTCAGTGATCATGTTTATATGCTTTTGTTATGAAATCGAAATGAAATACTAATGATCTAGCTTAGCATATGAAAATTTTACAGTATCTAAGGAGGGGTTTGAAAACTCTTGCGCCTCACATCATGAGAATTTTCAACAACATCATTCAGTAGGGCTTCCCTACAGATTGGACAACTAGCCTGGCAATACCTCTATTCAAGAGTGGCGATGCCAATAATCCCTCCAACTACAGGACCATAATGATAAATCCCTTGTTTGCAAAACTATTCGGAAGTATGCTAGAAAACATAATTAGCAAGTGGGCAGAAGAAAGACGTAAGCGTGCTAAAGGACAAGCAGGGTTCAGACCCAAACACTCCACGATTTATCACGGTGTAACATTAAGACACATCATTGAGAAAGTGTGGGAGAAAAAGGAGGAAGCCTTTTGTTGCTTTGTCGATTTCAAAAAGGCCTTTGACACAGTCCCTAGGGATAAGCTCTGGCACAGAATGGAAGAACTTGGGGTTCCTATGCATCTTAGGGCAGCTGTCCATAGATTATATGAGGAGGTTAAAGTCAAAATCAGAACGTCAGCAAGTATCTCTGAAAGTTTCAGGAGCGATATTGGGGTCAAGCAGGGGTGCCCATTGTCCCCTTACCTTGTTTGGCTTATATATTGACAAACTTGAAGAGTGGTTAAACGTGCAGGACGGGGAAGGTGCTCTGCTGGGCGAGTTTGTGATAAGGCTTCTTTTGTATGCAGATGACCTTATTTTGATTGCTAAATCTGCTTTTGGCTTGCAAGAGCACTTACTTTCCCTTGAGCACTTTTGTAGAGCAGTGGGGATGCAGGTTAATACTAGCAAGACAAAAGTAGTTGTCTTCTCTAGCAAGAGAAAAGATAACCAACATAAGTTCTACTTTGAAGGCAACACTCTTGAAGAAATGGCAGATTACAAATATCTTGGGATTGACTTCAACAAAAATTTAAGTTGGGAAGGTTGTAGAAAGAAAAGAACTTTGGGAGGTTGGAAAGCATTATACGCCTTTCAAAATAGATGCAGAGAAGTAGAGCTATGGGATTGGAAGACTACGCAAACTCTTTTTGGGTTGTTAGTGATCCCGGTGGTTCTCTATGGGTGTGAAGTGTGGGCCAGCAGTACATCTGATTTACAGTGGCAACAAATTGAGAAGATTAAAAAACGCTTGATTATCAACAAGTTCAAAATTAAAAGTTCAGTCCCCTATGATATCATGCTCAGTGAAGTGGGGGCAACCCCCATTGAAGCAATTGCTATGGTGCAACTCATAAGATATCTAAAAAAGATTGAGCAAATGGAAGACGTCAGATGGCCTAAGGTGGTCTTCAATGACATATTATGCAAAAGAAAGAAGACTTGGATGCGGCAAAACAACAAATGGCTTAGTAAATGGGATATTTACTTGAACACATGTCCTACAAATAGTAAAGATAAAGGCCTTTGTTATCGACAAGTTCCACAAGCAAATTTGGGACAAAGAGATAGGGAGAAAGAAAAAGTACTATATTGAAGAGTTTAATCCCACATACAACCATCATCAAAAAGATTATATAGGGGCTAATATATCATGGAGGGCCAAAATGCTTATTGCTCAGATAAGAATCAATTCCCACCAATTGCGTTGTGAAACTGGGCGCTGGAAAAGACCAAAGGAATCTTGGGAAGAAAGAGTGTGTACTTTTTGCAACTCTGGAAAAGTGGAAACAGAAAAGCATTTCATTTTAGAGTGCGAGGCCTTCAAGGATAGCAGGGATAGTTATGTGAATATCTTGGAAACTAGCTCTTGGGTTAATTTATTCAATGAAGGGACCGTGGTGAAATTGGGGGAACTCATCCTCAAGCTGAACAGGAAGAGGGTGGAAATGCAAAATCAGCGGGCAAGACAGTCTGTCCCATAGGCTATTTTTAGCCTTGTGGACGTTAAAACTTAAAATAACTTCTTCTTCTTATTTATGGCCATAACAGTTTGGTGTTGATGGGAGCATACGACCATATGCTGCCACTTTGCCTTAATGCAATTAAGTTGGCTTACATCTGTCCTTTCGCAATGATTCATGCGTACTCTGAATGGCCCTTCATCAACCATTAGGGGGTGTGGATTAAATAGGAGGACCCCCAATTTTGCAAACTCCTTGGTTCAATGAACAAGCATGGTTGGCTTGAAGATCAGCCACCCTGTTTTGTTTTCTAAGCACATGGAGAAAATTCACCTCTCTAAACTTCTTGCAACTTAACAAGACTCTGGTTATTAATCTGTTCAAGTAGGCATCCTTTGGGGTGACTTAGAATTCAAACACCCAATAATAATTTCAGAATCTCCAATAATAATCAGGTTAGTAAATCCCTTTTCCAGTGCGAAATCCACTCCTTTATATAATGCCAAATCTTATGCTTGGTTAATCATGGTTATTCCAATTCCCCAGGGATATTTCCTTTCTTGAGATTCTTCGGGGCCAAGTAAAACCCCCCTGCTCCCGACACCCCTGAACAATAGCAGTTTATCAACAGAAGCAAATATTACCTTTCTGGTTACCTCTTCAGTTTTTGAGATTCGTCTTGAGGGACTTTTCTTGATTACTCCTTGCTATGCAGGTTATAGTTTAATGTTTATTCTTGTTTCTGTGCATGCAAATTAAAAAATGTAGAGAAAGGACTCCAAGACACCCAATAGTAATTTCATAATCTCCAATAATAATCTGGTTAGTAAATCCCTTTTTCAGTGCAAAATCCACTCCTTTATATAATGCCAAAGCTTCTGCTTGGTTATTCATGGCTATTCCAATTCCCCAGGGATATTTCCATTCTTGAGATTCTTCGGGGCCAAGTACAACTCCCTGCTCCTGACACCCCTGAACAGTCGCAGTTCATCAACAGAAGCAAAGTATTACCTTTCTGGTTACCTCTTCAGTTTTTAAGATTCTTCTTGCTTACTCCTTGCTATGCAGTTTATAGTTTAATGTTTATTCTTGTATATGTGCATGCAAATTAAAAATGCAGAGAAAGGACCGATATTTAAGTGAGAAAACAAACTTGAAGATACAGATAAATTCGAGAGTTGGTCCAACACAAAATTGTGCTGGTTCGGAATTGATTGTGAGGAAAGGCTCTAATTTTACAGCCGAGTGGCTTGATAGATGTTTCAAAAAATTTATAATATTTATAATAATAATATTATATAATAAATAAGGAGTTATAGACTTGTAATGAATGAAATAGAAATTTGATAGGTAAATCTAATAAAAAATTGTAATAAAAAAGAATTAAAAAAAAGATTTTTTTTATAAATCTTAATTTTTAACTTCTTTTATTACTAGTTTACATCTATTTAGTATTTTATCTATTAATTTAATAAACCAACATTAACAAATTAATTTTTAATATAAACGAGAGTAATATGATTTAGAAGATTTAAACATGTGGCTGGCTGGAAACTTAGAAAATTCCTTGCTTGAAAACTTGTTAAAATCAATCAGCAAGAAACAACAGAGGAAAACTTGAACGACAGATACATGATCGAAAACAAACATGCGATTCAGTTTACCCGAAGCGTCGGAGAACTTGATAACTTGATCATATGCAAAAGATTTCTAGCATGTTGTTAGATGCTCGGTTTTCAAACCAACAACAACCTTTGGTAAAACAAAAAGCATGGCGTATGGGTTTGTATGTTTGTTTAGGAGTATGTCGATTGTATATATGCCAGATTGTTAATCTATCACTATAAATTTATTTTAAATTTGATCTGTTTAGTATTGTTAAGTATTGTTAAGTATGGAGAGGGATCCAATTTCTTGAGGTGTAATTTTTTTTTATTTTAATTTTTTATATGTTGAGAAAAATTTACACTTAAAAAATTTTGATATTGTTGATGCTTAGTAAATCCCTTTTTAAGATGGATGTATATTGGTTTTAATTTTTTTTAATTTATAAGCCAATATGGATTTCTTTATTGCTTTTCATTTTTTAAATGAGCCCACACTAATATTTTTAATTACTTTTAATTTTTTAATATCAATACCTAAATATTAAATATTTTGGGATGCATAAAACATTTTTTTCCTATCAAATTCATTTAAGTTTAGTTGAATGATTTTGAAGAGTCTGTCCACTGGAATTTGGTATAAAAAGCTTTTCTCTCTTCAAATGAGTTTAACTTAAGGTTTAATGTGTGGTGTTAGCTTTTAGTGTTGTTCAATTTACATCTGTATTAGTTATTGGTAGAAGGCCAATGGCACTATGGGTTATGAAATTTTTAGTGTTGTTTAGTCCACTTCTCTAATTATAATGTTTTTTTAATGTACATCTTTATTAATGATAAGGTTTTATAATCCACATTTTATAAGGTTTTTTAATCCACAATTCTATTAATTATAAGGTTTTCAATGCACATCTCTATTAGTTACTTTGGGTTAGAAAACTATGGGTTTGGAAACTTTTAGTGTTGTCTAGTCCACTTTTCTATTAATTATTTTGTTTTTTAATCTACATTTTTATTAATTATAAGGTTTTCTAATCCACATCTTATAATGTTCTTTTATCCACATCTCTATTAATTATAAAGTTTTCCAATCAACATCTCTATTAGTTATTGGTAGAAGGCTGGTGACACTATGGGTTAGAAAACTTTAAGTGTTGTCTAGTCCACTTTTCTATTAGTTATTGGTAGAGGGCCAATAGCACTAGGGGGTTAGGAACTTTGTCCATCAATATGTATGACTTATTATATGTTTCCACTTTGCCATGGCAATCTTATATTAATGAGAGCCTGAAATGTACATGGAGAAATGAATTTGTACATGGAGAAATGAATTTTGAAATTTGGTTAATATGATAAGTGTTTACATATATTTTTTTAAATTTTTACAAAGTCATAAATTCTCTTATTGATATGAGTAAAAACTATAACATGATAATTATAGTGTGGTACTACACTATCACAAGGAGGAAACCCCAAGCTTGAGCATTTAAAAGGGAATTGGAGTTGCCACCTAAATTTGAGGAGAAACAAGAAAAACTACAATGGGAAAGAGGACAAACAAAGAGGTAGTCCACTAAATTTATTAAGACCTTTAGTGTACTTACAATGACTTTAGGGTATATGTGTGAGTTTATTAGGTTTATTTACACCAAAAACTAAATAATTAACAAAGGAAAGGAAATAGTCATGTTTTTCTTTGGTGTGCTAATTAACTACTAGCATGAATGGGAATAATTGAAACAAAACAAGATGTTGCCTAATTAACCCCTCCTTTCAATCCAATGCTAACAATAAACAACAAAAACCAAGCCATAAGATTGATTACCCAATTCCTTTGGTGATCAAGCAATGAAGAAGGGAACATAGGGTTTATTAGCCTCCTATGTGGGTGAAATTACCCAATTCCTTTGGTGAAATTACCCAATTACCCAATTCCTTTGGTGAAATTAGCCTCCTATGTGGGTGAAATTACCCAATTCCTTTGGTGATCAAGCAATGAAGAAGGGAACATAGGGTTTATTAGCCTCCTATGTGGGTGAAATTGCCTAATTGTTTTGTTTCAATTAGGCAATGTCTTGTTTTTCTTTGGTGTGCTAATTAACTACTAGCATGAATGAGAATAATTGAAACAAAACAAGACGTTGCCTAATTAACCCCTCCTTTCAATCCAATACTAACAATAAACAACAAAAACCAAGCCATAAGATTGATTACCCAATTCCTTTGGTGATCAAGCAATGAAGAAGGGAACATAGGGTTTATTAGCCTCCTATGTGGGTGAAATCCCTTAACTAGGTTTTGAATTGAACTACCCTAATCTAAATTAAGAATATACAAGCTGCCAAGGATTAGAGGACAATGGACAAACAAGAAACAACAAAGGAGGTTACAACCTACTTTATGTACTTGTGTTGTGATTCTGCTCTTGCGAAAATGAACTAGGATATACTATCTCTATTTAAAATGAAATGAAAGCAAGAAAGCCAAGTACACAACTAAATATGAATTTAATAAATGTTAGTATGAATGACATGTGTTCTCTTGGTTGAGAAGGTTACATTCTTACCCATGCACTTGTATTGAAGCTCCCTTTTAGGGAGAAGAGATTGAATCAACATATACAAATAAGGAATTAACCAAACATCTCAATCAAACCAACCAAAATAACAAAGGAAGATCTATCCAAATGAAGAGGAAAGCACCAACTATAGTATCATCCAAACAAGTGGAGGGTTGATGGAGACAACAAATCCTAACGAGCCCAATAGTATAAAAGGTAAAAGGAGATCACGATATTGCTGGAGTGTTTAATTTGGTAGAGTTTTGGTGTGTGAAGGAATGAGATTAGAGACCCTTAATAATGAAGAAAAAGGCAACATAAATAGATTTGGGAATGTTGATGTTTGTAGCTTGTACATGTACTTATATATAGGCTAAGTGTCTAGCATGCATGAGTCATCTAAATTACCTCTCTAGGTACTTGCTTGAGAAAGTGATTTAATATCTCTTTATTAAGTCTAACTTAGGAAAAACACATTAATTAACTTAATGTTGGCTAATGACTAAAAATCAACTTATGATAAAGTCACAACCGTTGATCTTAAGTGAGTTTGAGATCTAATCTCAACCATTCAACACTTTGGAGATTGAGGATTAGGGCTTTGGTCACTGAGGTGTTATAAAAAGAAGTGTAAGGAGAGGAGGAGACACACAAAAGCCACACAAAGTGAGTGAGATCTCATTGATTGGTTAGAGAAGAACTTCATCCAAGTGTGTATAGGAAGGGTCAAAGGAAAGGAGCAAAGGGCACCAAAGGGATTAGCAGCCAACAAGATCGAAGGACAAATATTGAGGTGTGATAGGCTATTTTTCTTTTTTTTGTATTATTCCTTAGTGGGCCATTATCCTATAACGGAGACCAAGAGTTTATCATTAATAAAATAATTGATTACTGGTTTTCTCGCAAGGGTTTTCTAGGGTAAACAAGTGTGTCAAATGTGTTGATTTTTCTTGTTTATTTTTCTTTGTGTTATTATTTAAAAATGTCAGTGTGTTTTTGTTTATAATTTCATAATTATTGAGAACAAAGATTGGATCTGGTCCTTAGAAATCAACATGGTATCAAAGCGAGATCGAGATAAGCTCCGAGGGAAATCAATTTGGCAAATAAGTTTACAATAAAAACAAAAAAAGAGAAGAAAGGATTGTACAGGTCGTATGCTCATTGTACAATTGCATTATGAGCTAGGAGATGGGCGATTAATACGCACCCCGCAGGGTAGCATTTAATGCGTCGACGAAGTGCATATGCATCATATCCAACGGTGCATATACACCCCAACAATGCATTGAATGGTACCGTGCAGGGTGCATATTGATTTCATAGGAGACACGTGACTGCATAATAGCTATAGACAATGCAAAGTAGCTACAGACAACGATTTGAGACATAAAGCCACCAATTGCAATGGTGGAAACTCGAGCTAAGGATAGGCTATGGGAAAGGTGATCGGGCTGTTGTAGCGGAGAAGCCAGAGGTGATATGTGGGCGTTGGTAGGAGCAACGACGACAGGGTTGTCCTTTGCAGTCGTGCAGGACACAGGCGTGGGAACGACGGAGCAAGGTACAATGTAGGAAAACAATGGGAGTCACAAGAGGTTATAGGAGAAGGGTTCACACAAATGATAAAGGGAGCCCACAAAGACTAGCTAGTTTTCAACGGTAGGAGAGTTGGGTGGCAAGGGGTGATGGCGGGCGGCTCCAGGGAGATGGACAACGTGCGGGCCGTAGAACTGCGAGGGAGTGAGGATGTGCATGGGTTGAGGCAACACTTAATGGAAACATGAAGAAAAAGGAAAACTTGGGCCAATGACAAATGTTGATAGAATATATAGAGAGTAGCTGGTTGGGAGGTAAGCTACAGGGTTGACGAACTGGTGGATGCGAGGAAGAGTGGACAGAGGAGCGATTGACTGTCAGTCAACCGCTAGTAGAGTTGGAAGGATAGCGGTCACAACTGAATAGAGTCGTTAGCAGGGAAACCAACTCAGTAGAGCCACCAACAAGACTCGGCCATCCTAGGACAAATTTGGGTAGCCCAAAAGATAACCGGGAAATGCTTAGAAAGGCTCAGGAAACGCCCAAAAAAATTCAGGTATCCTAGAAAGGTAGTCAGGCAGACTACAAAAGGTCCCAACTGCCCCAAATAGAGCTCGAGCAGTCACAGAATGCTACAAACAACCTTGGGTAGCTTCAGGCATAAATTCGGGTTGTGGGCAGAATTTCATGCAGTAAGCAAAAATCTGATCAACAGGTTGTATTTTTGATTTGGAAGATGGTCGTAGCAAGTTTAAGGTATGAAGACAAGTTGCATTGTGCACAAAACTACAACCCTTGGAAGGCAAAGGTCACAATGGTTCTCATGGAGATCGAGTTGTGGGATTTCTCTATCTCAACCGTGACCCCATCAATGGATCCAAAGGACTTCTCCGCTCTTAACTTGAAGGACGTGAAAGCTAGGTGGATCATCTTAGATGTGGTGAAAGATAATTTAATCCCTAACATATATGAAAATAAGTCATTTAGGGAGATGTGGGAGGCCTTGACGAAGTTGTACCAAAATAACAACAATAACAGAAAGATGGTGCCAAGGAAGGAACTCATGAGCATGAAAAATGTCCAAAACAGATATTATAACAGCTTCTTATCTTACCAGGATCACACAAGTTTGTGATAAGTTGGCAGTTGTTGGGGAGACAATGGGAGATCCATAATTGGTGAGGATTGCTTGGAATAGCTTTATGAAGCCATGGGCTCCCTTTGTCGAAGGGATTGTTGTACAAAAAAATATTCCTAACTAGGAAAGGTTGTGGGATGACTTCTTGTTGTTCAGGATTAAGCACCCTTGTAACCTAAGGTTTGGGGTTACCAACTTACTACTAACCTTGCAGACAATCAGCTTTACCAGAGAATAGAAAGGGATTAGGAAGAAAGTCTTGACTTACCAGATTACTGATGATTGATCCAAGCTTGATCTTCTCTCGCTCCTCTTCTCTCCAAAGCTTCCAGGGATGCACCTCTTTCACTTGTAAAGAACAAATTCTCCAAGCAATATCTCATGCACGTATATATAAGAGGTTAGATAAACAATATATCAAATGCATTCATTAAATATATTTATTAACCACGATACATGAAATAGACTCAACACAATGTTGGAAGAATAATTCTCTTTATTGACAATCAGTGAATGAGATAAGAGTACAACCCAGCTTCTGAAACAAGGACTCCTCTGCAACCAAAGGACTCTGAGTTCTGCTGCTTCAAGACTTTTGAAGATATACCACCAGCATAACTTTGCTCTCCAATCTTGATTGATTAATGCCCTCCCCAAGGCCTCTATTTATACTTTGGGAAATAGAGTGATTTCGAAGGTTGGGGTGGTTGAAACAGTTGGAATAGTTAATGATTAGGGCCCAACTAATCTCAATTAATCACGTTATATACTTTTTAAGGTCGAACTAAGGTGTACGCGACTATTGATATAGGCAACCCGCGTATGACACGCGAGTTGCTCAAAGGAAACCCGCGTACGTTGATGTACGCGGGTTGCAATGCAGATAGTCGCGTATAGTACACGAGTTGAAATGGAGATAGTCGCGTACGCAACTCAACACTTAGAAAAATTACATAGCAAGCTGGTTTAAGGGTAAATGTATCCCAAGTCATGCCCATCTATAGTGTTTTGGTAAACTTCAATCCTAATATGTTTTTCTGTGTACCAACATAAAGAATGTCAGCACTCAGACGGAGAAGTGCCATTTGGGTTGATAACAAATGCCCCCTAATGTGTGAGGTTAGAGGGAAACAATGACCGAAATACATTATAATCATTATCTTGGAGAACTCAGAAGTCCAATGGAGTAGAGGAATTACTTGAAACAAATACATAGTAAGGTCATATACAAAGTCATATTTGAGGATGCCATGTTCAATATATTGGAACATTAGCTCCTTTACAATGTTTGAGTACATCATATGATACGGGTTCAAGACCACGTATATTACAAAGGTGGATCGAAGCCACAATATACAATAATGATGAGTCTTCAAAGATCGGGAAGCTGTGTAAGTAATCACAACATAATCTTGCGCAACTTAGGCTATAGATATGAACCTAAGGTCTTCGTCAAAAATCCAAAAGAATCAGTACAATCCAGGCCATGTGACTAGATGTTGTTGAAGTCGAACATGGATAGGATTCATCAAATTGTCAACCAATAGGTGATAATCGACAACTGAAGCAAAGGAATTCACCAATAATGAAAGTGAATCCTAAGGTACTATCGTAAAAAACTCTAGGGCTTTGTTGTCAGGAAGTGTTGATGAGAAACCATACTGTGATGAGGAAGGCAATAGATCCTCCAACGGATCACAAGAGTGACTAGGAACTGGATAAAGGAAGGGATGCACAAGTAATAATAGATAGGACAATGATGGAATCAGGATCCAGATCAGATGCAGGGCTAAATCCTTGAATAGTGAGCACGACACAGAGATGACCAAGGCAGCTTTTAACTTTGCAGATAATACAACTAGACTTATCTGTCATGTAGGAGACATGATCAGATTCCCCAGGTATAACGGACAAGAGGAGTAAGAAACTCAAAGTGATAGCTAAATTGAAAGTAAACACTGAGACATGAGTATCGGAAAAAATAGAGAGTGCTATGTTCAAGGAAGACATGCTGCCACCAATTGAAAATCAAAAGAAAACTTCTTCCTTATCTTTCCTGTTAAATTTTAACGAGTCTAGGAAAGTCAATTTAAGTCTCTCTTCATTTTTTGACAAGCTTGAAGAGAAGAGGGAATAATGCTTGATAGTGTCACTAATTCGTGGATTTTATGAGCCCGAACTAGTACATGCTCACTCGGTGTTTTCATGTTTAGAGAGTCTGAAAACTCCGAAGAAGACTCCAGAGGGGGTCCTTTTTCGTCCAATTTAGTCTCCTGAGGCCGAAAAAGTATAAAATATACCACAGAGGAACTCTCTTAACTTCCGTAGAAGAAAAGGTGAACATTTTTCGTACTTAGTCAGGGAGGTCCGAAAAATGTTAAATTACCACCTACCTAACGCTCTTTCGAGAGCAGCATGTAGCTTGAGTTTTACGAGTGTGAAGGAAAGCAAGATCACTCGGAAAGATCCATTTGAGTATGAGGAATGGGGCTTACAACAATAAACTCGATGTTTTGTTCTTGGTGTTTAACGAGCATGACAAAAACATAAAGTACACTCGGAATTTTTTTCATATTTAGGTCCAGAGTACGAAAAAGAGAAAACTGAGCTCATACTGGGTGTTCCTTTTTCGTAAATTTAGTCCCTCAGGTTCGGAAAAGTGATAAACCTATACTTGAGAATACTCTTTTCATTTCCGCAGAAAAGAGTGATCCTTTCTCGTATTATTCCACATGGTCCGAGAAAGAGATAACCTACCACCAATGTGGATGCCCATTCACATATTCTTAATGAGCTTGAATGGACAAGTTTACTCGACAGTCAAGTGTATTTTGAGGAGTTATACCTGGGCCTAAAGAAACTCCATAAGGGTGGGGAGTCTTATAAAATGATAGCTTGTAAAAAGAGACCAAAATGAGGCTCAATTTGGCGTGAAAAATAGCTAAGGAGTCTCCCCTGAACCTATGACAAATGCAACATGAGTATCAAAAGACAATAAGTGGGTTCTAATCGAGGATACTCATGTGAGGAAAGTCATATCCACGAAAGAACAATGGCATAAACGAGGTACTAGTGGTTAAAATACCATAGTCAGTGGTCAAAGTGGTAATTCTAGGATTAAGATGGATTAGGTATGAATGCAAAAATGCATGTGAATGATCGAAATCCTATCCTATATGAACGAAAAAACAACTTTAAATGACCTTAGACTTGTCACATTGAAGAAAAATATATGGTATTAGTTTGATTTTTATATAAAAAATATGAACGATAGGTAAAAACCCACTTTTAAAATAATATTTCTATAAATAGTTCAAAATAGAAATCAAAACTCACCATTTGACTTTTTACCCAAAATAGACAAGTTTTACCTTTGCCTTTGATTGCTTGTTGCGGACAACTCGGTGGACAATTCTTGAAACCGCAAGTGCTAGGTAAAACTACACTCCATGCTCTTTCATTTGATCCAAGCAAATTTCAATTTTTGGCTAAATTTTGATGTTTTCCACTGTCCTCAAACAAGCACGCTGTGTACGCGGGTTGCCCGAAGGCAAGTCGTGTACAATACGCGACTTGTCCAAAGGACAGTCGCGTGCACTGCGCGAGGTAGGAAAAAGCTATGTAGGGCCAAAAAACAAAATTTTTATATGAAATTAATGTTTTATAAATGGCTTATTATCAGATTGAAATATGGTGCTTGAGTGGAGGGAGATGGAACATGAAGACATGGACCAAGAAGCTCTACAAGATGCCCCCACGGTAAATGCTTTGCGGCAAAGTGGGCTATTAAATTTCTTCTGTACCTCACCTATGCAATCAAATGTCCGCCTACTAGAGTTTTTGATAAACCATAAGGATCATGATCTTGGTATGTTTGATCTACAAGGTGAGTTTTTAGAGATTACTTCGGAAGATGTCTACTTTATCTCCGGTTTGTCACGACGGGGAGCTCTGGTTAACTTGGAAGGTACCGGTAGAGGTGGTGACCTTCTAAGTGTGCAGAACTACATAGATATATACTGTGTGCCTGGTACTCAAAAGAGGGGTAGTTGCATCCCTATTGTTCATATTCACAGCTTGCCATTACAGGTGTTGGCAAGTACTATAGTGAGGGTTGCAGGGTCATCGTCACTTCACCTTGCAACTCGAAACCAAATGAGACTTGTAGTGGACTGTCTACAGAGAGCCCTATATGAATGGTGTTCGGGAGTAATCTCGATAATGAGGAAGAAACTCTCTGGCTGTAAAAGAGGCCGACATAAAACTTCGGTTATTCTAGCATATTGGTGGCCTTTTTCTTTGAGAGGGTGCCTGGTTTGAGTTCTGCAGTACCACTACCAGTTCGTTCTCCCCATTACCCTAGACTGAGTAGGTGGGGAGAAATCTTCCTTCGCCAGGGAGGCGGTGGATCGGTGCAGAGTGTATACGATGACGACTTCTACATATGGTGGGAGCGACAGGTACCAGCGCTGGAACAATTTCCATATGCTGGAATAGATTTCCGAGGTGACACCAACCTTGTCCTCCCTCTTGGAGGAGCATGGGGAGCGTCAGGTATTTTTGTTTTCAAGTTTTTAAATTTTTATGAATTTTAGTCATAAAGATATATACATATGTATAAGAGTTTTTAATCCTTTAAAATGTAAAAATGCAGATATTGGACCAGTCCGCCCTGCCGGGCATCCACGTATGTATGTGCGTCTTGTGGTGGGAGAAGACCATGGTTTGATCAGGGTTCTTGAGGGAAAGCTAGCCAAGCTTACCCAAAGAGTACCTACTTTACGCATTGAGCATATTCCTATCGCTATGCAAGAGCTAGTGGTTGGTATACCACCTGTTTGGATACGCCTTATGAGGCGGGTAGCTAGAGCAGTACTTGTGTACATCGACGCCGTTGAGGCTGCTGCAGCTGAGGAAGCTGAAGAAGCCCGAGAGCAGGGTGATCATGATGATCACGGGGACCAGGGTGGTCCAAATGACTAGGGTGGACATGATGACCAAGGTGGTCAAGCTCAGACCTAGGAGCATTTTATGGACTTCGATCCATTTTTTGTATATTATACAGTTATGACTGGATCTGAAGATCATAAACTCGACCTATCTATATGGACAGATATTCACACACACACATATATATATATTGCCGGTTTTATTTACATGTGTTTTGTAATGTGTCTGTTGTATATTTTTATGCAAAATGTGTTAAGTGCCAATCCAAGATATAATTAGCATATGCATCAGTTAATGAATTTTGATTTCTTGGAATATGATTGAATGTAATAAATTCAAAATTTCTTTCCAATAACCTAACTTGCATAAACTAACGTAGTAAAATAGGGTTTCGCATATGATAAGCTTGATTGAGCTGGGAAACCACCAGTTGAGAGTCAAGTCGTACTTCCAGGTGAGTGATACCACATGACAAAGCATCCCATAAAATCTCAGTGACAGCCTTGTATTCGGCTACATTATTGGTAGCAGGACCTAGGCAAGTGCCTCTAGAGGCAACTAGTTGTCCTGAGGGCGAGTAGATGACCCATGAGACTGAAACCAGGTCACAAGTGTGGCGACTAGCGCCATCTGCGAAACCTACGAACCACTCGGAAGACATCTGTAACAACCAACAAATGGTATAAAAACACAAACTGATGAACTATTGTACATACAATAAAAATGCAGAAAAAAGCGCTAAGCCTAAGCATAGTACTTTTTCAAGTAGAGCCCATTTCTAGGCTCGGGCAGTTTATTCCCTTCGAAATCTGTCAATTCATACGCACTTTTCTTCAACACTTTTGACAGGACATAAGGTCCTAACCACATAGACCTGACTTCCCTGCCCCCAGGGGTTCTTTGTTCTGATCCCAGAGCAAGACAAGCTCCCCTTCAGAAAAAATCCGAGGTTTGACCGATTTATCGTATTGGTTTTTTACTCTATTTTTATGAGCCCCATTTACTGTCAGCGCATCTCTATGCTGCTCATCTAGATGTTCTAAATGTAATAAACGTTCCTCCAGCTCAGTCGTATCAGGTGACACATGAATAGCAATATTTAAGGATGGGATTTCGCATTTGACCGGGGTGACTGCTTCCACTCCGTGAACGAGTTGGAAAGGAGAGAACCTTGTAGCAATTTTCACATTGGTCCAATATGCCCAAAGTGCAGGATACATCATGATGTGCCAATTGGAACGGGCTGCATTAATAGTGCGCATGAGAATAGTTTTCAATGTTTTATTTACAGCCTCGACTTGACCGTTTGCTTGAGGATAGAAAGAAGATGAATGCTCTTGTTTAAACCCTAACATAGTGGTCAATTCAGTCATCATACTATTTTGGAAGTGACTGCCATGGTCAGTTACAATCTCTTTAGGGATACTGAATCGTGCAATAATTTGGTTGAAAACGAAAAAAGCTGCAGTTTCCTCGTCAGCTTTATAGGTGGGCATTACCTCTGCCCACTTCATGAAATAATCTACAACGAAAATGATATGTTTGTGCCCCCCAACTGAGACTAGGTTACACGTCATGTAATCTATCCCCCATTTCGTGAAGGGGCCCACTGAGATGATGAGAAATAACGGAGCACGATGCGACCGCGTCTTTCTGGTGTACAGCTGACAAGGATGACAACGCTTTACGGCTTCCACACAATCTTTAAAGATCATGGGCCAGAAATAACCGGCACGTAAGATCTTCTGGGCCGTTGCTAACCTAGATAAATGACCCCCACACACTCCACTATGGGCATCATTTAGGACAGTCTCTGCTTGTTCGTGGGTAAGACATCGACGCAAAACGGAATCTACCCCCCTACGATATAAAGTATCTCCAATAATGAGGTTGTTTTTGGCATGTACGCGTAGTTTGCGTCGTTCTTATCGCGAGAAGGCTGCAGGGTACTTCAAAGTCTTGAGATAGACAAGTATATCTCCGTACTAGGGGTCAAAGGTGGAAATAAAAAAGATATGCTCATCTGGGAATGAGTCTTCTTCAATGGCTACATCTTCTTTTATCGGAAATTCTATAATGAGCTCAACAAAAACTAAGGATTTCTTGGATTTGGCGGATTGGAAATCTAAGTCAAACTCCTGAAGAATGACTATCCATTTATTGAATTTGCCTCCAACTATTCGTCGGGACAAAACATATTGGAAAGGATTAACATCCGCCATTACCATCGTGGTCCTCAGTAAGATGTAGTGACGCAACCTCTGAACAACATACACAGCTGCCAAGGCCAACTTCTCGACGTGGGAATACCTAAGTTCAGGGCCGGCTAAAGCACGGCTGAGATAGTAGACGACATGCTCTTGGAGATTATTGTCCTCCTGGACTAGTACTACCCCAATGGTTGACTCAGATGCGGCCATATACAATATAAAATCACGAGAGTAATCTGGCGGGCGCAATAACGGTGCCGACAACAAAGCTTTTTTTAATGCCTCGAATGCAAGTTGTGCGATTTCATCCCATACAAATGGGGTGTCCTGTTTCAACAGGCGCATGAGACCTTTAGTAATTTTGGCATAATTTACAATAAAACGTCGAAGGAAGTTGGACTTCCCTTGCAGGCTTTGAAGCTGCTTGATAGAACGAGGATGAGGCAGATTTACGATGGCCTCAACTTTCAAAGGATCCACCAAAATGCCTTTGTTGGAAACAATGAATCCGAGTCGTCTCCCTGACTCAACACAGAAAACACACTTGTGCGGATTCAAGCGAATTTTGTAGTATATGCATCATTCAAAAATCAAACACAAGTGATTTGGGTGATCGATTCTCTTACGAGAATGTGTTGGAAGATCATCAAGGTAAGGTTCGACGATGGCTTTAATGTCATGAAAGACAAAATTCATTGCCCGCTGAAAGGTTGCCCCTGCATTTTTCAATCCAAAGGGCATTTTCTTGTACGCGAAGGTACCCCAAGGTCAAATAAAAGCTGTTTTATGTTGGTCTTCTGGTTTAATTTGGATTTGATTATACTCGGAGAAATCGTCCATAAACGAAAAGACTTCACTTCCCGCACAAGCATCAATAATTTGATCTATGAATGGCGTGGGGTAGTTGTCCTTGGGACATGCTTTGTTTAGATCCCGAAACTCAGTACAAACGCGTATAGTCCCTTGCTTTTTGTCAACAGGAACAGGGTTGGATACCCATTCTGTCAAAGCTATCGGGTAAATGCAACCGGCTTTCAACAGTTTCTCAACTTCAGCCTTAACCGCTGCTGCTTTACGCGGATTGACAGGTCTCAACTTTTGTCGAATGGGTCTAGCATTAGGGTAAGTTTGGATTTCATGCTTGACTATTGATGGATCTATGCCTGGCATCTCCTCATATGACTAGGCAAATACGTCGCGGGATTCCTTAAACAAGGCTGTATAGATCACAATCTCCTCTGGAGAGCAGTTCGTGCCGATGTGTACATTTTCCACAACGTTTGGTTTTGCAGAGATGTTGATAGGAATCGTAGCAGAAATGTTTGCCATATTCCCCTTAGCAAATATTTCTTCCCTTGGTAAGGGATTAATAGGTGTATCAACATCACCTGCCAGTCTCATATGGAACTCCTGGTTCTCGATCCCGCTTAACTCTGGAAGAAAATATGATCGATGATGAAGATCCTCGCAGATCTTATCTCGTCCGCACATGGCTTCCAGAATGGCTTCATTCGAAGGCAAAACCATATCTAAGCAGTCTCGAGAATGCAAAGAATTCACTGCCCAAGCGCGCAGATAGGCTTCTTCCGGTTCCTCTGAGATTGTGAGAGAGATCGGAATGGGATCAACAACGGTATGAACGATAGCTTGATAAGCTACTTCCGCTGCCGATAAGGGCACTTTAGGTTCATGGTGGGAAGGAAGAACCCAAGGATCTGTTCTATCAACAACCGTTGCTATAGACTTCCCTACACTAGTAGAACCTAGATAATTAATCAGAGCTGGAATATCAAATGTGCCCATCAATGATGTGTACATTCCAGCCCCTAAGCTCTCTGAAGCAGCTTTAACCTGATCAACCAATGGTACGGTGGACTCGTTAGTTTCCATGCGGCCTTTTCGAGTAAAACTGAGTTGGTCTACAGTAACCAACTTCTCTTCGTGTGGAAACACTACTACCCGAAATACGAACGATGCAATAGCTGACATGGCGTAAGTCCAACTTCTCCCCAAGAGCAAGTTATAATTCAAAGGTGTATCAATCACCTCTACCTCAACAGACACTGCTTTCCCTACCAGCTTAATTTCGAAAGCTGGTAGGATACCATGTGGATGAAATGACCTTCCGTCGAAAGCAGTAAGTAGGGTGTTCGATGGAACCAGCTCTGGAGATCCAAGAGCTTTCCAACAAGATAGGGACATGACACATGTAGAAGCACCTTCGTCGACAACTGCCCTTCCAATGGTTTTTCCGCCATGGATGACATCTATCGATAAGGCTACATGATATGGCAGGTGAATTTTGACATCAGACAAATTAAACTTCGCCAATAGGGTCGATGAGTCCATACTGCCTAAGGCTGTTAAGAGTGCATTTCACTGTGCGGGACAACTCTGTAACACCTTTAAAGTCGACATCGCACAAGGAGTCTGGGCTAAATCTTTAACTACGGAGTAGTTTGCTGCAGCCCTAGCATTGGCATTGTGCAAGGTTTTCTTGAAGACACCTTGCGGTATATTGGGCATAGGTTCGGTAGGTTTCTTAATCGTGAGAGGGTTGGAAGTTTCACCTATCGACTTACCCTTCTCCGAAGCCTCTGTTTCATAGTTCTTGTTCCTAGTCTGGAGTAAAGTCTGGGATCGAACCATGTTGATATAATTAGGGTCAAGAGCATTTGGGGTGTCCTTTGCTGCATTTGAAGCTGAAGCATAATTCTGTCCTTGGGGAAAAGGATCCTTCAGGACAACCGGTTGTTGGCCTTTTAACAACGTCTAAGCTTGTTCCATAAGGGGACATAGATGGGTCAGGTGATCTTTATGGCACAACTTACATGGGAATTTCACCTTATTTTTTTCTTTCTTGCCCCCATCAGCATTGTTTGTGGGTTTTTGTTTGTTTTGGTTTCCCTCACCTTTCTTTCATTTCTTCTTTTTCCCACTGAGCTGCTGATTGCCCTTATGAGAGGATTGTGTAAAAAAATTTGCATTATGGGGTGAGGGGGTAGCCTTTGCTGTGTCCGCTGTAGAATGTTTGACAGACAACTCATGGAGCTGTTTAGCCAAAGACTCTACAGTGGGAGATTTCACAGAACCAACCACACCATCGGCATGGGGTCTAGGGTTAGGTTTCTCTACATTGTGCGTTGGCCTCGGTGCATCAGGGATGATTTCATATAAAATCTCAGACTGAGAATATATCAAATCCAGCTACTGGGCCCTCAGGATAGCCTCTTCCTCATTGGTCACTCCTGAAGTAGATACATCCTTAGATATATATGGCAATAGGGATTTAAGGAACCATTTTAATAAAAACTCGAGAGGAATAGTGGCTTTGATAAGGGTCTTCCATCTTCTCCACTCTTGGATGTGATCCGAAATATGAGTGGTCTTGTCCTACCGAAAGGTAGACAACAAGTCTGTCCCGAAATCATATCAGATAGGAAGTTGGAAGTGATTAAGAAATACATTAGCCAAGTCCCAAAAACTGTTAAACGCAGCAGAAGGTAGTTCAATATACCATTTTGCTGCAGTACTGGTTAGAGTTCTTTGGAACAGCCTCAACCGAACTGAATCATCGTTCAGTGAGTTGGAAGAGCACCACAAATGGAAAGTGGTGACATGAGCTTCTGGATCATCACCAACTTTGCCTTCGAATTTTGGGATATCCGAGGGCAGCTTGGTAGGAATGGGTGGCCAGGAGGAGCTATGTCTCACCGGGTCATTCATTAGTTTCGACAAATCTAGCAAATTTAACATTGCCAGGAAAGGGAGCTTGGGTCTAACCGGAGCATTAAAAGTATCAGCTTGGGGATTAGAGGGACTTGCCTCCATGTTCCCATATGTGAAGGTGGGGTTGCCACCCGCTGCTGGTTGCGAAGTGGTTGGGTTGCTTTGGAAATGATTCCATCCATAAGCCAGTGGATTGTTTATGTGTGGTGTAGTGTATGAGGTTCTAGCTGCCCTAGTCGAAACTGGGGTTTGGAACATAGGAGCAAGTATCCCTCCGCTAAAAAGCGAGAAGGGAGAGCTCGTGACTCGGAGCTGAAACCACAGTTTGAAAACCTTGACCATAAGGATTAGGGTTTCCGAACTGCACCCCTACATATGCAGGTGTTGGACCTACATATGGAGTGGATGGGGGAATTTGCCCCTCATTCCAAGGAAAACACTGAACAAATGCCGAGGATCCTATAGGACCACTCTGAGCAGTGTGTGCGAAGGAAGTAGGAACTGAAGGTACACTAGGAATCCCAGTGACCATACCACCAGAAGTACCTGCTAACCTTGTGGGAGCCGGTGGTTGAACCACCTGGCTAGCTGGAGTTAAAAGTGTAGTAGGTATGCTTGTTCTAGGGGCACCTACCGGGAGAGGTGGCACTCCTTCAGCCGGAGCGGATGAGGTGGAAGTAGAAGAACTTTCTCTTGCAGTAGACATTAGTCTGCCCAAAGGGACACCAATCACGGGTGAATTGAAAGGACGAACCTGAACGATCACCGGATCGTTTAAGTCAGCTAGAGGTGAATTAAAGTTCCTTGCAAACTCGTCAGCCTGCAAGTTTTCTATCTCAACTGTGTTTAAATTAAAACGGTTTGCCCTAAGTTCTGGTTCACCCGGAACTTCACTAACTCCTATCGGTTCGAAAGAACCGCCTGTGTCCAATCTTCGCCTTTGAGGGGGAGGTGGAGGTTCCAATGTGATAAGCAGAGGAAGGTGTTGCAACCTTCGTAACCTTCTGATAGATTGGTCCTCCACGATTGTAAATTTGACTCTTCACACCCTAAGGTCGGCTAAACACAGACAAACCACAGAGCAATCACTACAAAATTTCCTAAAGTCTCAACAATCACAAAGGATATAAGATACGCTTTCTCGAATAAAGCTGAGAGACAATTTCTTGGCATCCTTGAAGAGGTTCTTAGGCACAAGCGGAGGAATCACCCACGACCCTCCTACACTTTCAACAAAGGTTACCTTCCAAGTCTGTCGAAGGTGAACCAAAAATAGCCTTCCGGTTTACCTGTGTATAAACCCTAGATGTCAAAGAGACTAAAGGCTACCTTAACTATATTAATAGTCTGGGGGGACAGTCGCAAGCCTGATTCGTACGCATGGGCAAGGTAACAAAGCTCGAAACTCTGTCTATGACAGAATCTCCAGATGCGTAAAAATCTTGGTCTACGTTTTGACAATGAATCAGAGGGTTATCTCCTCAGTCCAAGCCTCCACGCGGCCTCGTGCTTAACTCTCGTTTGAGAGGAGCTTCCTAGATACTATCAACACAGAGAATGATTTACCTATCGATTGGCCAACTACGTCTGAATTTAAGTACTTGCGGGGAGTTTATACTTCCTATCCCACAAGTCTAGCCTAAGCTAGTAGGTGTATGACCCTATAAAACAAAACTTACTAATACATTTTAAATTATAGTGTTCATTTTAAGGGCTGTTCTTAGTCAGAGGGTAAGTGGCGTGAATGAGTATGATCTTATAGACTCGATAAGAAAAGTTAAAAGGTGTATAAAATGAATTCCAAAACAAATTATAACTACTTAAAACAAGCTTCTTTTTCTTTTTGTAGATATGAACTATTGAAATCACAACTAAGTAAGAGAAGACTAAGACTTATTTTTTGTAATTTTTGAGATTTTATTTGAAAATATTGAAAATAAAACTACGACATGCAATCAAAATGCAAATGTTTCCAAAGTTTTTTCTTCACTTTTCAAAACTCTTCAAAAATTACTATGCACCTAAATGCAAAAATTCTTGAGTATGCTTGAATAATCAGATCATAAAGCAAGCAATATGAAGTATAACAGACTTATAAGAACCAAATTCAACCAACTAAGGAGGAGACTTGGCAAACACCTAGCTTGGGAAGAAACAATGAATAAGATCCACTGAAAAACACGAAAGGGCAAGTGACAAACTGAAACTACTTGAAAGTAGTACATAGTACAAGGTATCTAAAATCCTGATCATTGATTCAGATACACATCACTGAACCTATCACCCAAACAGGATAATCCACTTCAAATTGTTAAATGAAAGAAGACTCAAACAACAAAAACTCAAGGGCTTACTGAAAAGCACAAAGTATGGTGCACAAGACTTTCAGACCTACAGCAAAGTGCTAGCACTAGAAGACCCCAAAGTAGAGCAAAATCCAAATAAGACAGGGACAAACAACCCTACCCAAAAATGTGCTGCTAAGAGATGTACACGACTGTCTAATAGAACAACCCGCATACTGTACACGACTGTCTAGTATAGCAACCCGTGTATATAAGTTGTACGCGACTGTGTAGCACAACAGCCCGCGTACACAACAAAGTTTTTTCAAAAAATAAAAAATAAAATAGGTCTCTAAAACACTACTGCAGATTAAAACTAAGATAGAAAACCATACACTGAATCAGAGCAAAGAGTGGGCAAGTATCTACTGGACTAACCCACAGTAGGCTGGACTCCCTAGTGGAGTCGCCAGTTCTATTGTTTAGGATTAAGCACCCTTGTAACCTAGGGTTTGGGGTTACCAACTTACTACTAACCTTGCAGACAATCAACTTTACCAGAGAATAGAAATGGAATAGGAAGAAAGTATTGACTTACCCGATTACCGACGGTTGATCCAAGCTTGATCTTCTTCCACTCCTCTTCTCTCCAAAGCTTCCATGGATGCACCTCTTTCACCTGTAAAGAGCAAATTCTCCAAGCAATATCTCATGTATGTATATATAAGAGGTTAGATAAACAATATATCAAATACATTCATTAACCACGATACATGAAATAGACTCAACACAATGTTGGAAGAAGAATTCTCTTTATTAACAATCAGTGAATGAGATAAGAGTACAACCCAGCTTCTGAAACAAGGACTCCTTTGCAACCAAAGGACTTTGAGTTTTGTTGCTCCAAAACTTCTGAAGATATACCACCAGCATAACTTTGCTCTCCAATCTTGATTGATTAATGCCCTCTCCAAGGCCTCTATTTATACTTTGGGAAATAGAGTGATTTCGAAGGTTGGGGTGGTTGAAACAGTTGGGATAGTTAATGATTAGGGCCCAACTAATCTCAATTAATCGCATTTTATATTTTTTAAGGTCGAATTAAGGGGCACACAACTATTGATATAGGCAACCTGTGTATGACGCATGAGTTGCTCAAAGGAAACCCGCGTACGTTGATGTACACAGGTTGCAATGCAGATAGTCGCATACAGTACACGAGTTGCAATGGAGATAGTCGCGTACGCAACTCAACACTTAGAAAAACTACATAGCAAGTTGGTTTAAGGGTAAATGCATCCCAAGTCATGCCCATCTATATAGTGTTTTGGCAAACTTCAATCCTAATATGTCCTTTTGTGTACCAACATAAAGAATGTCGGCACTCGGACGGAGAAGTGCCATTTGGGTTGATAACACTTCTTCCAAGAGGATATTCAAGAGGAATCTATATATGGAGGCCAACCGAAGGGTGATGACGAGGAGAACATTGCTCTTGCTAGTCATTCAAAGATCATAAGCAAGGAAAATACAAGTGGAGGGTCAACTTTTCATGCGGTGAAAAAGAATAAGGACATGCACAAAGTCAAATGCTTTGTGTGCCACAAGTGTGGCCACTATGCTTCATAGTGACTAGAATAGAAGAAAGGGAAGCGTAAGTCTCAACATGTAGCAACATCCGCAAAAGCTCAAGTCAAGAAGTTTGCTAAGAAGTTCAAGAAATATTTCTCATTAGTCTCTTGTTTTTTTGGCATAGTTTTGGTAGTTCTTGGTTTGCGGATAATGGGTATTCTTGTCACATGATAGGGACACATAAGTTGGTCACTAGGTTATCATATATAGACTCAGGTTTGCATGTGAAACTTGGCACCCATGCCAAGAGTTCTATAAAGGGAGTTGGGGCAGTAAGGTTCTAGCTAGAGTCAAGAGGACCTCTGTAGGTGATAGATGTGTTGTATGTTTTGGAGCTCAAGATGAAATTGCTCTTAGTATCGACTATGGAGGATATTTGTTACACCATCTCTTTCGAGAGTGGTTGGGTTCTTATTCGATTGAAGGGATCTAGCATAGACTCAACATGAGTTCTTGGTGTCAAAGAGGACAAGGTATATAGGTTACAAGGAAAGCCTATAGTTGGATCCAAGGGGATCTTGGATCATGGATTGATGTTATTGCCAAAGAACAATGAGTAGAAGGATCTAAAGGGTGAGTAGAGTTCATAGACTTCCAGTGTGGAGAGTAAACCTAAAAAGGAGAAGAGGGAGTTTATGCCTTCTAGTTCTACCAGGAAATCGAGTTGGTACGAGATGACATTGATGGATGCTTAGGAGCAAGAGAAGGCTCCTATGATCACTTTGAGAGAGACCAGGCCTTTGACGAAGTTCCCAAACTTCATGCCACTGGCCAACAAAGTTGGAGGAATCCCAGTGTGTAGGATGATGCATGCGACAATTTTCTAAGGTCGGAGGGAGAACCAATTTCAGTTAGCTCTTTAAGAAGTACCTTCTTCGCTAAGGAGTGTTGATATTTGTAGCTCGGACATGTACTTTTGCATAGGCTAAGTGTATAGCATGCAGAAGTCATCCAAATTACCTCTCTACGTACTTGCTTGAGAGAGTAAGTGACTTTTATATCTCTTTCTTAAGTCAAACTTATGAAAAACAAATTAATTAACTTAATGTTAGCCAATGGATAAAAGTGAACTTAATATTAAGTCATGTCTGTTGATCTTAAGTGAGGTTTGAGATCTAATCTCAGCCATCCCTCACTTTGGAGATTGAGGGTTAGGGTTTTGGTCATTGAGATGTTATAAAAGGAATCCTAAGGAAAGGAGGAGATGTTTAGATTTCAATGGTTATACAAGACTTAAAAACATTTAGCATCATAATATCATAACCATATACAAAAGGATCACTGAAAGAAAGACAAGCACAATCACACAAAAGAACACAGAGATTTATCCCGGGAAACCCTCATGGGGGAGAGAACCCAGTAAAACTTCCTCGATATAGAATTCAACCAAGTACACTGTAAGACCCAAATAAGACTTATAGGACCCCAAGAACAATACTGGACTACTTTCTCTCTTACCAGATGGACTGCTCCTCTCTCTAGCACCCTATTGAGTTTTGAGTATGTCCAAATGAGGGAGGTGCCTCCCCTATTTATACTAATCAGTGGAGAGGCCTAATAACGCAACAGGGCTGACCTATCCCCCAATTAGGGCCGACTTACCTTGGGAGACTCAAAATTACATTTTAATAATACTTTTGTGGGTAATACTGACCCGACTTACAACGAAGGTTTTACCTCAAGACTTTACATGACCAAATACATCAATGACATCTCTAATCGGAGGAATAACATTTCTGAAAGGGGTAATAATGATAATAATACAAAGTAAAATATCTTCTGTAGTTACATTTCTTTAACACTCCCTCTTAACAAGGAAGGTATTCTATAACACAACAATACATCTGTACATTTGACTGGTAAGTCTATACGTCATAGGAAGTTTTCACAACTACATCAACATTATCATCATCCGTGGAATATCACCATCACGGAGCATCACATCACGAGCACATCCATACGAGCATCGTATCTTGACACATCATTATAAGCATCACATATCGTCACATCATCACAAATATCACATCTCGTCACATCATCATGAGCATCACCTTTCATCACATCATCACGAGCATCACATCTCGTGGCATCATCATGAGCATCACATCTCATCGCATCATTACGAGTATCACATCTCGTCGCAACATCATGAGCATCACATCTCATCGTATCATTATGAGTATCACATCTCATTGCAACATCATGAGAATCACCTCTCGTTGCATCATCTCAGGTATCCTCATCCCGAGCATCACCTGCAGTGTTACACAAACAAAACAAAACATCGCAAATTAATGCGGAATCACCCAAAACATCAAAAAATGATGGAATCTCATCGTATGCAAATGAATGTAGGACCACAACATTTGCAAACGAATGCATGACCACACCGTTCACAAATGAATGCCATACCACAATGTCTACAAATGAATGCAGGACCACAATGTGCGCAAATGAATGTAGGACCACAACGATATCTATAAGTACTCGATTTTGCGCTGCCATCAGATATGTACTGAGTTGCCATCTCATCATCAATAACAATCTGATCATCACTCCCTCTTTCCAGGGAGGTTTTTCGGACTACACCAAACTTGTCTCTAAAATATTCAAACGTCACACAAGACAAAGGCTTAGTTAACACATCTGCAACTTGTTCCCATGTAGGAACATACTGCAGCTTCACGGCTCCTCTCTACACCATATTCCGGATGTAGTGATACTTTATCATGTAGTGATACTTTATCTCTCTATGCTTTCACTTATCATGAAACATTAGAGGAAATTTCAACTCAAAATGGGCCTTTTAACTCTAATTCAAATTCCATGTTAGCATGTGTTAGCCAATGAAATTTCTTTAAATTTGAAATACCGTATAGATCTTACACACTTTTTTAATATAAATTTGGGGATAGGTATCATAAAAAAAAACTACTTTTTTTGTTTGTATTTTCGACATATCTCCCTGTGTTTTTACTCAAATTTCGATCGGGAGAGCTCGTTGGATGCAGAATCGAATTCCGCATCCAACGAGTACCCACTCGGGATACTTTTGACGGACCCCTCTACCCCAAAAACAATAAATACCTAAAAAAACGTGATGATGTCAAAAGTATCCTGAGTGGGTACTCGTTGGATGCGGAATTCGATTCCGCATCCAACGAGGTCTCTCGATCGAAATTTGATTAAAAACACGGGGAGATATGTCAAAAATACAAACAAAATAGTAGTTTTTTTCTTTTCTTCCTCCAAAATTAATAAATATTATTTTATTATTTTAACTATTATTTTATTAATTTTTTTTAGTAGGCCCATTTTGAGTTGAAATTTCTTCTAATGCACCGGGTTCTCTGTTAGCTTGATGCAAAATATCTGTTGTATCTATCTCGACATCAAACAATCCTGCCAATAGTTTGTGAATCTATATTGCTTCGTTACAGGCTAAACATGCTGCAATGTACTCAGCCTCAACTGTACTGAGGGAAACATTGGTTTCCTTTCATCTAAGCCATGAAATCATGCCCGATCCCAACAAACAACATCATGAGGTGCTCTTTATATCTTCAACACTTCCTCTTTGCATCTACAATGAGTTCATCCTCTCTTGTCAGGTCATCGACATATACTAGTTTTCTGCATTTAACTTTAAAGTAAAGGTTGGAACCCACTTTACTCTTGGTAAAGCCTATGTCCATCAAGAAGTTGTCTATCATGTCGTACCATGTTGAACTCAAAGATATTCTCCAGTCACTCCCTTTGAAGTGGAGCATCATCCTCCCTCTTCATTTTGTACTCTATCTATCGAAACATTGTGTACTGGAGTGACAGGTAGCATCCTCTGCTATTGATCTTCTATGTATCCATCTTAGGTTACTGGATACTAAGGTCCTCTATCTTGAACTTTGTTGAAAAGTTTCTCTTGCACCCATCTATGAGCTTGTCGTCCTCTATAGGATTCCATCTTCAACCTTGTAGCAAATGTTAAGATCTTCATCACTATAGGTGATCTTCAAGCTCTTTATGTAACTGGATGTGCTTATCCATGAGTGCCTTCTGAGCTCATACAAATCCTTTTATGCACATGTGGTTCTCTGCTCGATATACAATTCTAATTTAATGGAGAAGTATGTTTGTTCAATGGAGTATGTCATGCCATAGTCTACTCCCTCTTTTTAAGAGAAACCATGAACCTTGCTTTGTATCCATCGATGTTGCCATCTGCTGCATACTTGATCTTGTAGATCCACATGGAAGACACTACGGACTTCCCTTTAGGTTTTAGAACCACATCTTAGATATCATTCACCATTATCAACTGGTGCTCTTTGATCATAGTTTTCTTCCTTTTCTCCTTGGCTACTTCTTCATAGCTGGAAGGATCTGCATCAATGATGTCACTCAGTAGTGCCACATAACTAGTGTATTCGAGGCCTCTTACTTTCGTTGGAAGTCTCGTCATACTTTTCTTCATCTTGAATTATCTCTCATGCCCAAGATGGTATTCATCTCTCGAGGTGGATCTACCTCTCTCTTTAGGTCATATCAAGATTCTTATATTATTCTAAAGCTCTTTCTTTCGCCACAGTGTATTTGACCCTGGGAGCTTCAGGTTTATCTTCATGTATGTTTATTGGAGTGAATCTTCTAACTGAATTGTCGTCACTTGTTCTTCAGAACAAGTCTCATCCTTCTTTTCTTGTAGGTGATTGTACACAATCTTTCCTACAAGTCAGGTACATCAGTTGCATGGTTAGAAACATTTCATAATGACAAATTCTTATGTATAAAGATATAATCATGCAACTATTTTAACAAATACAACGCTCATCCATATCTCGTATACACACGGAAACTTGGTAGATGCCTTCCATCTCTACCATAATATTATTGAGATTGTGCACTAATCCCAACATGTTAGCAAAGAGGTTTCATTTTAGATAAGTAGCAATGGAATGTTGTATAGCACCATAGGCCACTAACCCATCACATGCATATTAGTAGTATATTGTTCATTAATCCAAACATTCTATCATGCACAATACATTTCCTTGAACATAGATATGTACACAACTAAACAATTCAAATTCCTTGGAGGTCATTCGAATTGCATAGATGAGAGTAGCTTAACTGTCCGTTAGCCACACTAAACACACCAGTTAACCACTAATCAAGCCATGATTGATTGTAACCGAGTCCTAACTGAATCAGAGTGCAATAATGACTGAGTCTAATTGAATAGAACTAAACTGCATGTCAATCAGTAGGTGGGGGCGCATATCTAACTCAAGTCAGCTTCGATGAAGTGAAGTGAACTGAAACTAGTCACCAAAAGTTGTTGGAGGTGCCTTAATTCACTCCAGTTAACCCAAATTAGCCCAAAATAGACAAATGGATGAGGAAGGCGCTTTTCCAACTCAGCTTAACTGATTGTTAGGTGAAACAACAATCAGTTAGCTAATTGGTGCACTTATGACAAGTAGATCACCCCATATTTGCTTCCTGATTGAAGGAGGAAGCCTAGTTAGCCTCCCTAATTGAAGGAGAAGGCTTAGTTGGCCACCCTGATTGAAGGAGTGTGTTGGTGCTGATGTTGATGTCAAGAGTGTGTTGGTGTACAGATGTTGATGTCAGTAATTCGAGTCAATCAACTTAGGATAGTGGGTAATTAGGCCAAAATTGACCAAATAAAGGTGTGTGGGTTGGATGATGACTCCAACACCGCCTTTAATATATACTCATGGAGGAGTAAAAACAAATTCTAGGGCCTCGACAACAAAGGCCATTGGCCACCATGTACAAAAAAGTAACTCTAAAATGCTCAAATAAAATGTTAAGTGAGGAAAGAGGGAAAACCCAGTGGGAAAACCCCCCTTCAAGCTGAACATTGAAGAAGTAACTGCCTTCACCCTGATGAACTCACCCTCAACAATGAACGGAGGTAATTGAAATTTTTCTCAGTAAAGTTCTTGGTGAAAATATCTGCAATCTGCTCATCTATAGGGCGGTATTGCAAAACAATTGTCCTGTCATGCACCAACTCCCTGATGTAGTGCATGTGGATCTCAACATGTTTGGTCCTCTGCCGCTAAACTGGATCTGTTGAGATCTTGATAGCACTTTGGTTGTCACAAAATATGACTGTGGACAAAGCACTATCAATCTCAAACTCTAACAGAATGCCTTGCAGCCAAACTGCTTGGATGCAAGCATTCACTGCTCCCCTGTACTCGGCCTCTACTGAAGAAAGTGCAATGGCAACCTGCTTTTTGCTGGACCATAAAATGGGGCCACCACCAAACATAAACACATACCTGAAAGTGGACTTTCGATCTATGGAATCCCCTTCCCAATTTGAATTGTAAAACTGACAAATTCTTGCTCAGAATCTGCAGCATAGTGAATGACGTAGGATCTAGTGCCCTGAATGTATTGAAGGATCCTTTTGGTTGTCTTCTAATGAAGCTCATGAGGCTGCTGTATATATCTTGATACAACATTCATGGCATAACAAATGTCAAGCCTTGAATGTGTCAAGTATAACAAGCTTTCAATCAACTGGCGATAAATAGTGGAATCCATGGGTGGAGTGGATTTTCCCTCTTCAAGACTGATTCCTGAGAGGAAAGGAAATGGTGCATCCTTGCAATTAGCCACGTTAAACTTAATTAACAGGTTTGCAATATATTTAGACTGAGTTACCATTATTCCATCAAATTCTTGTGTGATTTTAAGCCCGAGAAACTGTCTCAGCAGGCCCAAATCACTCATTTCAAAAGCATCATGAAGAGCAGTTTTTATAAAGGCAATTGAAGAAAGTATGCTTCCTGTTATCAAAAGATTATGAACATATAATACTATGATCAGAAGATTACCATCATACTGCTGCAAATATACATTAGGATCAGATTTGCATCTTTGGAAGTTCTGTGAAAGCAGAAAGACATTCATTTTGGCATACCAAGATCTTGGGGCCTGTTTCAAGCCATATAATGATTTCTGCAATTTACAAACCAAGGAAGGATTTGATGTATAGCCCTCGGGCTGCTTCATGTATATCTCCTCTTGCAGGTTTCCATGAAGAAAAGCACTCTTGACATCCATGTGATGCAACTCCGAGTGCTTGGATGCAGCAATGGCTAAAACTAGTCTTATGGAATCCATCTTTGCACTGGTGCAAAAGGTTTTATGATAGTCCACTCCTTGGATTTGGGAGAACCCTTTTGCAACCAGTTGTGCCTTATACTTGTAGGTTGTGCCATCTGCAGCAACCTTTGTTCGATACACCCACTTGCATTGAACTAATTTCTTCCCAAGTGGAAGGGAAACTAGCTCCCAAGTTGTATTTTTTCGAAAAGAATTGAACTCTTCGTCCATATCAGCTTTCCATCTCGGATCATTTCGAGCATGGTAGTAGGACTTAGGATCAGACCCAATCATCATATAACAGGTCTCACACAGCAAGGAATCATGACAAGAGAGAGCAATACCCGCTCTTTGAAAATTAGTCCGGGTTCTTCTTGGATCAACAAGATTTCCAATTTTGTCCTGGCGGAAGAGAGTGTATTTTTGTCCCAAGTTGGAAGATGAGTGGACACATGAGGATCTGATTCTGAACCTGATATATTTTTCTCACTGATACCAGACATCAGATCTGCTATGCCAGAGCCTTCACTCCTATTTTCATCATTCAAATGATCAGCAGAACAAGAGGGAATTTCAACAGTTTTCTCCTCGACTAGTTCTAACTCTTGGAGAGGTTCTTTAAAATGGAAACTTCTCTCAATGGATATTTGTTTGGTTCTGATATTCAGAAGTTTGAATCCCTTTGATTCTTATGGATATCCAATGAACGAACATTCAATACTTTGCGGTTGCAAATATTTCCTCTTGTCAAGAGGAATTCAAGCCCATGCAGTGGACCCCAAAACCTTGAAATTTGACACATCCAATTTGTGTCCAAAATAGGCTTCGAAAGGAGTTTTTCCTTTCACGGAAGAGTGAGGGACTTGTTGAGGCCTGGAAAATCGCAGGTAACAACAGTAGAGATTCTCCCCAATAAACGTTCCCAATTAGCCCGTTATTGTTTGGAATGGGGAATTCGTCCGGTTTACGGTTCGGCTACCGTAGGTCAAGTAACAATTAAAGTATTTTACCGGTTATGGCCCATTCCATCATGTATGTTTTAGTTTTTTTAAGTTTTAGGTATGATGTGCAAGTGCTTAACTAAATGCAAATGATAGAGATAACAAGGAGGGTCACAATGTGATGCGTAGGTTCTTACTTCTCGTCTTACCTCTCTCGCTTCTAAATCACAAACAACAAGAAACTAACTAAGACTCACTAACCTATACCTAGGGAGAAAAATTATCATTAATGGTGAGTAATGTATTGTATTGCATGCATAAAGAAATATCATAGATAGCTGTTAACGTTTCTAAACACATGAATATCAATAGAAAGATAAACAACAAGATAACTTATAGTCAATTAAAACATTCATTACTCAATGTGGAAATTTCACAAAATAAACAGGAGCATATTCATAACATGAAAAAATTCAATAGGTTAGAAAAATCTCACAGTTTATAGAAACAAACTAAAAAAGAAATAGTTCATATCCAACTAGCCCATAACAAACCTTTGAAAATCTACAGAACTTTCTCCAGCAGAGACATATCACTCTTTTATTGTAAAATGAATTAGTTCTTCTTACAATACTTTCTCAAGATAGTCTGGAAAAAAGGCCTCTCTCTATCTAAAACTCTCCTATATTTATACAAAAAAAACAAAACTCTTGAGCTGCCCCTCATTGTCTCTTGAGCTTCCCCAACCTTTCTTTTTCCAAAATTTTGTCCTGTAGCTTGTGCACATAATTAATACATTATATTACACTTTAAATCAATATTTCCAAAACATTTTATGAGGAAGGGCCAGCTCACTCGTTGATGAACTTCTTCCATGCATGAGCATCTACTGCTATGTCTTCAAACTCGGAAGGCTCAAGAAATCAAATGTTAATTTCATATTTGGCAGCTTGGATCTTTACCCCCTCTATCCTAGCAGGACTTAGGCGCAACTGGTTTTCTAATAAATGTATGTTCACGACTGCATGTGCTACCGCATTTTTCAATATCCATTCATCTAGGTCCTTGACTTGCTGGATTTCTTGCTCATCTTCTTGGTACCTGTCCTGTAAATGTTTTAGAAACAAATCATGCTCAGGTAGCACATCTAATCTCTTTTCTGCAGAAGTCTGACATCTATTGTATGTGGAGAGCACTCTCTTGCAAAATTCAACACATGCTGTCTTTGTCTTTTTCACGATTTTCTTGAACTCTTCTGCTACATTAATTGGAAATTCCAGTAATTCATATTCCTGCTTTAAAGTTTGCTGATCTTTTACGGCTAGCTCTGCGGGAGATTCCTTATTTGTCTCTATCCAGACCATTCTTCATTTTAGAATCTCCAATATATCTTGAGACCTATCTAGGAAATAAGAAGTGGTATCTACAATTTCTTCTAGCCTGGTGTCTATCTGCAAAATTTTGCACCTTTTGTCTTCTATCTGTATTTGTATTTGATGGATCCCTTTTCTTTGAATCAAAACATGCTCTTTGAAAGGCTGGATGTCAGTTTTCTGCTCCATAGCATCCTTAAGTGACGCGGTCAATGAATTTTTCTGCTCTTCTAAGGCTGTTACCTGCATCTAATACCGCTTCTCCTTTTCCTCTGCAATAGCCTTCTCCATTTCTAGTTCAGTAACCCTGCTCTCCAACTTGTTCTTCTCTTCACTTAAATTTCCATATGATAACTAAAGATTGTCTTTTTCAGTCTTTAACATCTGATGCTCCAGCTGTAGCTTTTGTAATTCAACTAAGGTAACCTGAGTACTCTTCTTTGTGTTCTCTGCAGATATTGCTAGAGCGTTCATATCTGCTTGCAGAGTTTGGCATTCTGTTCTTGAAGTCTTGACTTCTCCCATCATATTTTCATATTTTCTCTTTAGCTTTTGGCTCTCATCTCTTTCCTTCTTCAAGGTTTCCTTCTGTTGGGCCGCATTCTTCCATGACTACTCTAGATCAGTCATGAACCTGTCCACATTGTCTTCAGTTACTAAGGTTAAGGCTACCCCAGCTCTTGCTATCAACCGTGGATCTTTATGCGTACCATGTACCAATGTCTTGTCTGTCACCCTTTTTCCTGGATGTACCCCAATATCTACCTTCTTCTCAGTTCTTTCAAACGATTCTTTTCTTTTCTTTGTCATAGAAAATGGTATTAAAATCAGGAACCTCCCCCCCTTCAGTAGGCATGAAAGGGATCAAATTTATTTCAGAAATTGAACCCTTTCCTAATATGCTGCCAGAAGATACAACAGTTTCCAAGGGATCGAGATCGGATTGCCCTTGCTCTTGATCTATTTGGTCTTGTACTCCTTGTGCATCAACCTGCTCTGTAGTCTGCTTCTCCTTTTGGGCTTATGTTAGTCTGAAGCCCTCACTTTCTTCTTGTTTCTTCTTTATTTCAGCCTTTTATTTTATTTTTCTTTCTTCTTCTTCCTTCCTAGCTGCTTCTTCAGCAACTCGTTTTTTTTCTTCGTCTTCAATTCTTAACCAATTTTTTGCTTCTTGTGCCAATCTTCTAGCATCTTCTTCTCTTCTCTTTGTCTCTTCTTCTTCTAACTTCTTAGCGTTTTCTAAAGTCTTTCCTGTTCCACCCATAGTTGTTATTTTTTGCTTGAATCTTTTCTTGAGGGCGGTTATGTTCTTTGCATTTCGGAATGTCTCGTCATCTTTGTCCCAGAAGTTAGTAAATTCAAAATGGATTCCTGCTTCTTTGCAGTAGTCAACTACTTTGTTATGGGAGTCATTTCTATGAAAATTCATCTCTCCAAAGAGAAAATATTCTAGCTCTTTAACAAATTTTGCTGCCTACTTTACCCTTGAAAACTTATAGCTTCCAAGTAAGAAAGGTACTGCAGGGTACATTACCTTCTTATGTTCAAACAAAAAATTGCCTATTCCATCAATATACAGCTGTCTGACTGCCTCCTTGTGGAGTACATAATCTGTAGCATATTTTGGGAGTAGAGAAGGAGCTCTGGAGCCACCATACATTCTTACATATAATCCATCATTCGTCAAATAATAATCCCCAAACTCTTGTATGACTTTAAATGTCTCTTCAGACATACAATTACATTCAGTCAAGAAAATTAGGGTATATAAGGGCATAATGAAATGCTCGCAAATTTCCCTATAATAACTGTGATACTTATGTGCCTACAAAAATTCATAGGATGCGTATACTGGGGTTCTGTCCTTCTCCCAGTTACATCTCAAAGAAAGAAAAACATGGGTGCACAATATGCAATCAATTAGGATAGAGATCATATAAAATTTGAATTTCTTTTGAGATACCCCTCTTAAGGCTGCTGATATAGATGCAGAGAGGCTGTTCGACACTATATTTGCTCAGTTGAAGATGGTTTCTTGGGTAGCCATGAAAAAAATAACCGGTATCCAACCTATCTTGAAGCTCTTCCCATGTGCTCTGCCAAAAATCCCGTTGAGCATTAATGCAATAAACCTGTAGAGAGCACAGAGAGTAGAGGTGTCATATTCTCCGGAAGGTCTAGTTCGGAAATTCTTTCCTGATATTATCATTCTCTTTACAGTTTCTACCAGGTCCATAGCTATCTCCTTCAACCAACTTTCTGTCAAATAGACCTATGGTGTGGGTAGAAGATATGCCATGGAGACATATGCAGGGCTATATGCAGCATAGCCTTGCTTTGCAGTGTTCTCTAGAACCATTGTCGTCACATTTTCCCTGGGCAGAATCCAGCCTATTACTTCTGAAGAGGGAAATAATTTGGGCCTCGTAGCTATTTTAATCAATGCTGACTTCTCAATGTTAGCATAGATCGTCAGTTCTTCAAACCTAGCATTAGGTACATTTTGGTTTGAGATCATTCTATAGATTTCTCCCCAATTGTAGTCTGGTTCAAATCCAATAGTGGCTTTGGTATCTTCGTAGATGAACTCTACTTTGGTGATTATTTCTACTTCAGGATTTCCTTCAGCCATCTGAGCTTTCTACTTCTGTCTCTTTGACATGTTGCTGTTACAGAAATCAACCTGTCACAGTCAAAAACATGTTTTAGGCTGACCGAACTTTTAGCAAGTGCTTAAGCAACACATAAGAAAATATACCAATTTATTTACCTCCTTGACATGCATGCTATTAAAATAAGTTGAACACTGTCTTTATGAATGAAATATTTAACCAGAAAAAACCCTGCAAACTGCTTCCTAAATTTTCCTAAGCTCCACTATCTCAAAACCTTAATCTACCGGACAACCTCCATTTCACACAGGTACTTATCAGACTGATTCTACCGTTGGATCTCAATACAATTCTCAATCTCAAAAACTAAACCCTGCGTAGCAACTGTCTTCGAGAAAAATCCTAATTGACTGAAAAGAAAACCCTCCCGAGTCCCACGGGAAAAAGTCACTGCAAGAAAAACGGCTTACTAACCCCCGACCGGTCATGAAAAGACCAAGAAAAGGGTGGTGCAGGCAACAAAACGCCTGTCTGCATCGTGCCCTAACAACTTGTGCCGGCGCAAACGCATCCATAACGGTTCAACGACATACACACTCAGACTCCTACAATAATGAAACCTCAAACAGCTGACCCCCCCCCCCCCCCCCTTCAATGTAAAACATCTACGAAAACACCGTATGGAGGCAAAAATTTCTAAACTTTCTATGCGAAAAAAACCTAACCTCCGAAACCTAACCTCCAACGCACTTAACAGTTCAAAATCAACCAATTCTACCCAAGGTGACAAGGCTATGGGTAAACCTACCTGTCAAGAGCGATGCAAGTGACCGGATGAGCTGAAAATCCACGGGTGCAGCGCAGAACGAACTAGGTTTTGACAGCTATGTGCGCACGACTTCTTTGAGCTACTTCCACAGTGCAAATGACAAATCCAAATGCTAAATGACAAGTCACATGTCCACACATATATATCCATGACCGGGCGGGAAACTTATCGGCGGACACAATTAAATCAATTGGAAGAATAAAATGGAGGATCGCCGCAATGGCGGGCGCGAACAAAACTACGGACTTGATGATATGTTGAGTCAATTGGACGTCAGAACCACTAAGTTCTACCCTCAAAACCAAAAACTAATCCTCCTCCGCAACGTTGGCAATGTACAGTTCTACCATCGTGGGTTTTATTGTTGGAACGAGTATCGAAAATCAGCAACGCTAAGCTCTAAGGAGTCGGCGAAAGAACATGATGCTTTCGGAACGTCTTGGAACTAGCCTCTCGCAACACCGAGCGAGATAGACACTATGACTCCGGCTTACTCCAGTCAAACAACCCTACAGTGACATCAAACGTTATCGGATATCGAAACTGCTAACCACTAGAACTTCGGCAAATCGAACCCGAGAATAAAAAAAGAACTAGCCCCGATGTATCGGTGTTATCAACCAAAATGACACTTCTCCGTCTGAGTGCCAACACTTCACTTGTTGGCACACAAAAGGACATTTATGGATTGAAGGTTGCCTAAAACACTATAGATGGGCATGTTATGAAATACATTCACTATCCATCCAACTTGCCATTTATACCTTTTCATATGTCAATTGCTGTACGCGACTTTGTCTATAAGCAACCCGCGTACATACGTGATTTTTTCCTACAGCATATCGCGTATTGTACGCGAGTATTGTCAATGCATCTCGCGTACAGATCTGTACGCGGGTTTCCCTTATAGAAAATCGCGTGTCATACGCGGGTTGCCAGTATCAATACTCGTGTACGCCTTCCTTAGACATTAAAAATAATAAATCACAATTAATGGAGATGTGTTAAGCCCTAATCAATAACTATTTTAACTGTCTCAACCTCCTCAACCTTCGAAACTGCTCTATTTCCCTAAGTATAAATAGAGGCCTTGGGGAGGGCATTAATCAATCATACTTGGAGAGCAAAGTTATGCTGGTGGTATCTATTCAGAAGTCTTTGGAGCAGCAGAACTCAGAATCCTTTGGTTGCAGAGGAGTCCTTGTTTCAGGCGTTGGGTTGTAATTTTATCTCACTGACTATTGTTAATAAAGAGAATCCTTATTCCAAATGCGTGTTGAATGTCTTTCATGTATCATGGTTTGATGAATATTTATGATTAAGCACTCTATATATTGTTTATCTAACTTGTCACATATACATGTATGAGATTGTATTTGGAAGATTTGCTCTTTGCAGGTGAATGAGATGCATCCCTGAAAGCTTTGAAGAAGAAGAAGAGCGGAAGAAGTCAAGGCTTGGATCAACCGTCGTTAATCGAGTGAGTTCATTCTATCTTACTATTTCCTTTCTGTACTTCGAAGCTGATTGTTTGCAAGTTTTAAGAGTATGTTGGTATCCCCAGACCTTCGGTTATAAGGTGTTTATTCCTGACCAACAGAACTGGCGACTTCGCTGGGGAGCCCAGACTGCTGTAGGTTATTTATGTTACCCTTGACCAGTCTTTGCTTTGAGTTTGTGTGTGGTATCTTGTCTTGGTTCATGCTTACCATAGTGTTTGAAGACCTTGTGAATTTTCCTTCTTTTTAGAAAATTTTGTACCTGTACATGGGTTGCTCTTGCATACAGTCGCGTACAGAGGCCTACGTACATGGGTTGCTTTCTAGGACAGTCGCGTACAGTACGCAAGTTGCCCTTATACACAGTCGCGTACAAGCCTTAGCATAGGAATTTTTGGGTTAGGGTTTGCTTGTCCCTGTCCCTCTTTAAGTTCTGTTTGCTGGTTGGTCTTCCTTATGAACACTGTGTTGTTAGTTTGATTACCTTGTTGGCCATACCTTGTGCTTTCTTGTAAAGCCCTTGAGTTCTCTTATTGGATTTTCGTTATGTTTACAAGTTTGAAGTGGATTTTCCTGTTTAGGTTATACGTTTGAGTGTTGTTTGTCTGAAGCAGTGATCAGGTTTCTAGACATTGTTTATCCTGGTCTATTTTTGAATAGTGATTGGGGTGTCACTTGCCTTTGTGTGATTTCAGTGTTTTACATACATTGTGTCCGCCCAAGCTAGGGTTCCAAGTCTTCCTTGGATGGTTGATATCTTGGTATTTTGAATCTATTTATTTCGCTTTGCTTACTTTATACAGTTTGTTTAATTCAAGCATACTCAAGTTTGTGCATGTTAGGTGCATAAGTAGTCTTTGAGCATTTTAAAAAGTGAAAAGAAAAACATTTTAAAGCTTTTGCATTTGATTTTGCATAGAGTAGTTTTGCTTTCAATTTTTAAAATATTATCTCAAAAAACTGCAAAAACATAGTCTTAGTTTCTCTTATCGTTGCATTTATTCATCAATTTATATTTACAAAAAGAAAAAAGAAGTGTGTTTTAGTAATGGTAATTTGCTTTGAAAAGATACACCTTTGTTTTTTTTAATTTCTTATTGAGTCAAAAACACCATAGTCCATCACTCCATTTCCTTCTGAATAAGAAATAGCCCTTTAAAATGAACGCAATAATTAAAATTTACTAGTAATTTTTATTTTCTAGGGCCATTCACCTACTAGCTTAGGCTAGACTTGTGGGATAGGAAGTGTAAACTTTCCATAAGTTTTAAAATTCAGACGTAGTGGACCATTCGATAGGTAAATCCTTATCTTTATTGACTGTATCTAGGAAGCTCCTCTCAAAAGGGAGTCAAGCATGAGGCCGCATGGAGGCATTGGACTGAGGAGATAACCCTTCAATTCCTTGTCAAAATGTAAATCAAGACTTTTACGCATCTGGGGATTCTGTCCTAGACAGAGTTTCAGGCTCAGCTACCCTACCCATGCATACGAGTCAGGCTTGCGACTGTCCCCCCAGGCTATTGGTATAGCTAAGGTAGCCTTTAGTCTCTCGACATCTAGGGTTCATACCTAGGTAAACCGGAAGGCTATTTCTGGTTCACCTTGGATGGGCTTGGAAGGTAACCCTTGTTGAAAGTGTAGGAGGGCGGTGGGTGATTCCTTCGCTTGTGCCTAAGAACCACTTCAAGGACGCCAAGTAATTGTTCTTCAGCTTTCTTCGGGAAAGCATATCTTTCACCCTTCTTGACTGTTTGAGACTTTAGGAAATTTCATAATGAGTGCTCTTTGGTTTGTCTGTGTTTAGCCGACCTTAGGGTTTTGATTTGTCAAAATTTTCAATCGTGGAGGACCAACCTATAAGAAGGTCACGAAGGTTGCAAAACCTTCCTCATCTCATCACATTGGAACCTCCACCTCCACCCTAAAGACAGAGATTGGACACAGAGTATTCATTTGAACCGGTAGGAGTAAGTGAAGTTCCAGGTGAACCAGCACTTATAGCTAACCGTTTTGATTTTGATACATTTGAGATAGAAGACTTGTAGACTGACGAGTTTGCAAGGAATTTTAACACACCATTGACTGACTTAAACGATCCTGTGATCGTCCAGGTTAGACCTTTTGATTCACCTGTTTTAGGTGTCCCTGTGGGTAGGATTATGTCTACTGCGGGAGAAAGTTATTTTGTTTTCACCTTAGTCGTTCCGGCTGAAGGGGTACTACCTCCCCCAGTAAGTGCCCCTAGATCTAGCATACCTTTTACGCCTTTGACTCCAGCGAGCCGGGTGGTCCAACCGTCGGTTCACTCAAGCCTAGCAGGTGCTTCTGGTGACATGGTTACTGGGATTCGTAGTATACCTACTGTTCCTTCCTCCTTCACATACACTGCCTAGAGTGGTCTGGTAGGATCCTCGACTTTCGTCCAAGGATTTCCTTGGATGGGGGACACATTCCCCCATCCACTCCATACGTAGGCCCATCACCTTCTTATGTAGGAGTGCAATTTGGAAACAACACCTCTTATGGGCAAAGTTTTCAAACTCCGGTCTCGGCCTCGTTTACGAGTTCTCCCTTTTCGTTGTTTAGCGGAGGGATACCTGCTCCTGTTTTTTAGACCCTAGTTTCGACTGGGATGGCCCGAACCTCTTATACTGCACCTCCCACTCACAACCCTATGGCTTACAGATGGAATCCGTTTCAAAGTAATCCATCCACTTCGCAACTGGTGGCAGGGGGCAACCCCACCTTTACTTATGGGCATTTGGGGGCAGGTCCCTCTAATCCCCAGACTGGCACTTTTAGTGCCCCAGTTCGACCCAAGCTTCCGTTCCTGACAATGTTAAACTTGCCAGACTTTTCTAAGTTGATGAACCACTCAGTGAGGCATGACCCCTCGTGGCCACCTGTTCCCACCAAATTGCCATCGGACATCCCTAAATTCGAGGGCAAAGTTGGTGAAGATCCTGGGGCTCATGCCACCACATTTCATTTATGGTGTTCTTCAAATTCACTGAATGAAGATTCAGTTAGGTTGAGGTTGTTCCAGAGAACCTTAACAAGTACTGCGACAAAATGGTACATCGAGTTGCCTTCTGCTGCGTTCAGTAGTTTTTGGGACTTGGCTAGTGCATTCCTTAGCCACTTTCAGCTTCCGGTCCGATACGATTTTAGAATGGACTTGTTGTCTACCTTTAGGCAGAACAAGGCTACCCACATCTCGGATCATATCCAAGAGTGGAGGAGGCGAAAGAGCCTTATAAAAACCACTATTCCTCCTGAGTTCTTACTAGAGTGGTTCCTTAAATCCCTGTTTTCCTACATATCTAAGGACGTATCCACTTCAGGAGTGACGAATGAAGAAGAAGCCATTCTCAGGGCCCAGCAATTGGATTTGATTTATTTGCAATCTGGGATCTTGTATGAGATTATCCCCGAGGAACCAAGGCCTACCCACAATGCAGAGAAGCCTAAGCCTGGACCCCATGCCGATGGTGTGGTTGGATCCGTAAACTCTCCCACTGTAGAGTCTTTGGCCAAACAGCTTCATCAGCGGTCTGTCAAGCATTCTACGACAGAGGCAGCAAAGGTTTCCCCTTCCCCCCAGAGTGCAAATGTTTTTGCATAGACCTCTCAGAAGGGCAATTAGCAACCCAGTGGGAAGAAAAAGGGAGGAAAGAAAGGAGAGGGAAATCAAAACAAGCAGAAGCCCGCGAACAATGTTGATGGGGGCAAGAAAGAAAAGAAAAAGGTTAAATTCCTGTGTAAGTTGTGCCACGAGGATTGCCTCACTCACCTTTGTCCCCTTATGGAACAAGCCCAGAAGCTGGTTAAAGATCAACAACCGACTGTCCTGAAGGATCCTTTTCCCCAAGGGCAGAACTCTGCTTCAGCTTCTAATGCAGCAGGGGGCACTCCAAATTCCCCTGACCCAAACTATATCAACATGGTTCGATCTTCGACTTTGCTATAGACTAGGAATAAAAATGATGAGAAAGAGAATTCTGAGAAGGGTAAGGCTATAGGTGAAACTTCTAACCCCCTCACGATTGAGAAGCCTGTTGAAACTATGCCAAAGATATCGAAATGTGTCTTTAAGAAGACCTTGCATTAATGCTAGGGCTGCTTCAAACTACTCCATGGTTGAAGACCTAGCCCAAACCCTGTGTGCAATGTCAGCTTTAGAGGTGTTATAGAGCTGTCCCGCTTAGCGGGATTCCCTCTTAGCAGCCTTAGGCAGCATGGACTCGTCGAGTCTCATGGCGAAATTTCATTTGTCTGATGTTAAAATTCGCCTACCTTACCATGTAGCCTTATCAATAGATGTCATCCATGGTGGAAAGACCATTGGAAGGGCAGTTGTTGATGAGGGTGCTTCTACATGCGTTATGTCCTTGTCCTGTTGGAAAGCTCTCGGATCCCTAGAGCTGGTCCCATCAAACACTCTGCTTACTGCTTTCAATGGAAGGTCATTCCGTCTGCATGGTATCCTACTGACTTTTGAAATTAAGCTGGCGGGGAAAGCAGTGTCTGTTGAGGTGGAAGTGATTGATGCACCTTTGGACTATAATTTGCTTATGGGAAGAAGCTGGACTTATGCCATGTCCGCTATTGCGTTGGCAGTCTTTCGGGTGGTAGTATTTCCACACGAAGGGAAGTTGGTTACGGTTGACCAACTAGATTTTACTCGAAAAGGCCGCTTGGAGTCTAATGAGTCTGCTGTGCCATTGGTTGATCAGGTAAAACCCGCTCCATAGAGCTTGGGGGCTGGAATGTACGCATCACTGATGGGCACATTTGATCTTCCAACCCCGATTAACTATATTGGTTCTACTAGTGTGGGGAAGTCCATAGCCACGGTTGTTGATAGGACTGATCCTTGGGTTCTCCCTTCCCCCCATGAACCGGAAGTGCCTTTATCGGCAGTGGAAGTAGCTTACCAAGCTATCACTCAAACCACTGTTGATCCCATTCCAGACCCTCTTTCAGTCTTAGAGGACCTGGAAGAAGTCTATTCGCCCGCTTGGGAGGAAAACTCTTTGCGCTTTATGAACTGTTTAGATATGGTTTTACCTTCTGATGAAGCCATTCTAGAAGCCATGTGTGGATGTGGTAAGATCTGGAAAGATCTTCACCATCGATCCTATTTTCTTCCAGAGCTAAGCATGATAGAAAATCAGGAGTTTCATATGAGACTGTCAGATGATGTTGATACACCCATCAATCCCTTACCCAGGGAAGGAATGTTTGCCGAGAGGAATATGGCAAATATTTTCACTACTATCTCTATCAACATCTCTGTGAATCCAGATGTCGTGGAAAATATATACATAGGTGCAAACTGCTCTCCTGAGGAGATTGCTATCTATACAACCCTGTTTAAGGAATTCCGCGACGTCTTTGCCTGGTCATATGAGGAGATGCCAGGCATTGATCCATCGATTGTTGAACATGAGATCCAAACTTACCCTGATGCCAAACCTGTTCGGAAAAAGTTAAGACCTGTTAACCCACGTAAAGCGGCGGCTGTGAAGGCTGAAGTTGAAAAACTGTTGAAGGCTGGTTTTATTTATCCCATAGCTCTCACGGAATAGGTATCCAACCCTGTTCCTATTAGTAAGAAGCAAGGGACCATACACATCTGTATTGACTTCAGAGATTTGAATAAAGCATGTCCTAAGGACAACTATCCCACGCCATTTATAGACCAGATTATAGATGCTTGCATGGGAAGTGAAGTGTTCTCGTTTATGGATGGTTTCTCTGGATACAATCAAATTCAAATAAAATCGGAAGAACAACATAAAACTGCTTTCATTTGTCCTTGGGGTACCTTCGTGTACAAAAAAATGCCCTTTGGATTGAAAAATGCTGGGGCAACCTTTCAACGAGATATGAACTTTGCCTTCTATGATATCAAAGCCATTGTCGAACCTTACCTTGATGATCTACCTACACATTATCGTAAGAGGATTGACCATCCAGATCACTTATGGTTGATATTTGAGAGATGCAGATACTATAAGATCCGCTTGAATCCCCACAAGTGCATGTTCTGTGTCGAGTTAGGGAGACTGCTCGGGTTCATTGTCTCTAATAGAGGCATCTATGTGGATCCATTAAAAGTAGAGGCCACTGTAAATCTATCTCCTCCTCATTCTATCAGGAAACTTCAAAGCCAGCAAGGAAAGTCTAATTTTCTTCGACGATTTATCGTTAACTATGCCAAGATTACCAAGGGTTTCATGCGCCTGCTTAAACAGAACACCCCATTTGTATGGGATGAAACTGCACAACTCGCTTTCAAGGCATTGAAAAAATCTTTGTTGTCGGCACCTTTACTGCGTCCGCCAGATTACTTTAGGGATTTTATATTGTATCTAGCCGTGTCCGAGTCGACCATTGGGGTAGTACTGGTCTAGGAGGACGATAAGCTCATAGAGCATGTCGTTTACTATTCTAGCCGTGCTTTAGCCGGACCTGAACTCAGGTACACCCACGTTGAGAAATTAGCCTTAGCAGCTGTATATGATGTCCAGAGGTTACGTCACTACATTTTATTGAGGACTACAACAACAGTGGCAGATGTGAATCCCTTTCAATATGTTTTGTCCCGACAGATTGTTGGGGGCAAATTCAACAAATGGATAGTCATTCTCCAAGAGTTTGACTTGGATTTTCAGTCCACTAAGTCTAAAAAGTGCTTAGTTTTTGTCGAGCTTATAGCAAAATTTCCTACTGAAGAAGATGTAGTCGTTGAAGATGACTCATTTCCAAATGAGCATATCTTCCTGATATCCACCTCTGATCCCTGGTATGGATATATACTTATATATCTCCTGACTTTGAAGTATCCTGCATCTTCCTCATGGGAGGAACGATGTAAATTACGCCTTCATGCTAAGAACTACCTCATCATAGGAGATACGTTATATCAAAGAGGGGTAGATTCCATTTTGCGTCGATGTCTTACCCATGAGGAGGCAGAGATTTTCCTAAATGATTCCCATAGTGGAGCATGTGGAGATCATTTATCTGGGTTAGCAATGGCCCAGAAGATACTACGTGCCGGTTATTTCTGGCCCACAATCTTCAAATATTGTGTGGAAGTAGTGAAGCGCTGTCATCCTTGTCAGCTTTACACCAGGAAAATGCGGTCACATTCTGCTCCGTTGTTTCCCGTTGTCTCGGTAGGCCCCTTCATGAAATGGGGGATTGATTACGTGACATGCAACCCAGCCTCATCTGGGGGGCACAAATATATCATTGTCGCTATTGACTATTTTCCAAAATGGGTAGAGGCAATGCATACTTTTAAATCCGATGGGTAAACCACAGCTTTCTTTGTATTCAATCAGATTATAGCACGGTTTGCTATACCTAAAGTGATTGTCATTGACGATGGCAGTCATTTTCAAAATAGCATGATGATGGAACTGACCACTATGCTTGGATTCAGACAAGAACATTCATCTTCGTATTATCCTCAAGCAAATGGTCAGGTTGAGGCTGTAAACAAGACTTTGAAGACTATCCTCAAACGTACAATTGACGCAGCCCATTCTAACTGGCATATCATGCAATACCCTTCCCTTTTGGGCATATCGAACTAATGTAAAAACTGCTATGGGTTTCTCCCCCTTCCAACTCGTTCATGGAGTGTAAGTCGTTACCCCGGTTGAGTGTGAAATCCCGTCCTTGAAAATAGCTATTCATGTGTTACCCGATATGAAAGAGATTGAGGAACGTCTGGTACACTTAGAACACCTTGATGAACAATGTAGAGATGCACTGACTGCTAATCAAGTTCACAAGAATAGGGTCAAAAACCAATATGATAAGTCGGTCAAAACTCAGATTTTCTCTGAGGGGGAACTTGTTTTGCTTTGGGACCAAGACAAAGAACCCCTGGGGGCAGGAAAATTCAAGGCCATGTGGTTAGGGACTTATGTCGTGTCGAAGGTCTTAAAGAAGGGCGCATATGAGTTAATTGATTTTGATGGGAACAAGCTGCCTAAGCCTAGAAATGGGCTCTACCTGAAAAAATACTATGCTTAGGCTTAACGTTTTTTCTTGTATTTTCTTGTATGCATTTTTATGGACATTACTTTATCGGTTTTGTTTTTTATACTATCTGCTGGTTCTTGCAGATGTCTTCCGAGAGGTACATAGGTTTCGCTGATGGCGCCGCCACACTTGTAATCTAGCCTCAGCAGCATGGGTCATTTATTCTCCCTCAGGATAGCTAGTTGCCTCAGGAGGCGCTTGCCTAGGTCCTGCTTCTAATAACGTTGTTGAGTATAGGGCTATAATTGAGCTTCTATTGGATGCTTTGTCACGTGGTTTAACCTAGTTGGAAGTCCGATTGGACTCTCAACTGGTGGTTTCCCAGCTCAATCGAGCTTACCAAGAGCAGAACCCTACTATATTACGTCAGTTCATGCAAGTTAGGTTATTGGAAAGAAATTTTGAATTCATTATATTCAATCACATTCCAAGAAATCAGAATTCATTAACTGATGCATATGCTAATTACATTCTGGATTGGCATCTAACACACATGTCATAAAAATATACAGCATGGACATAAAAAACACTTGTAAATAAACCGACAACAATATATATATATATATATATATATATATATATATATATATGTCTATAGATAGGTCGAGTCTGATCCTCAGATCCAATCATAACTGTATAATATACAAAAAATATACAAAAATGTGGATCACAGTCCATCAAAATGTCCTAGATCTATGCTGGACCACCTTGGTCCTCTCGGTCTCTCTGTACTCTGGCTTCCTCAGCCTATTCGGCTTCGATAGCCTCTACAGCATCCATGTACACCAAAACAGCTCTGGATACCCGCCTCAAGAGGCGTATCCATACAGGTGGTATTCCAACCACATACTCCTGCATGATGGCTGGGATGTGCTCAATCCGCATAGTAGGGACTCTCTGGGTAAGCCTGGACAACTTCCCCTCCAGAACCCTGATAAGCCCCTGGTCTTCGCCTAAGACAGGACGAACAAACATACGTGGATGCCCTACAGGGCGGATCGGTCCAATATCTGCATTTTGACCTGTTTATAGGATTAGAACTTTTATACATATGTATATATCATTATATTTTAAATTTCATAATTTTTTTTTTTTGAAAATTAAAAATATTACCTAGATCTTCCCATGCTCCTCCTAGAGAGAGTACAAGGTCTAGGTCACCTCAGAAATCCATCCCAGCATATGGAAACTGCTCCAGTGCTGGCAACTGCAGCTCCCACCAGAAGTAGAAGTCATCATCGTACACACTCTGCATTGAGCCACCTCCTCCCTAGCGGAGGAAGATATCTCCCCACCTGCTCAGCCTAGGCTGACGTGGAGATCTAACTGGTAGAGGTATTGCAGGGCTCAACCCCGACACTCTCTCTCGAAGAAGGCCGCCAAAATGGTAGAATACCCGAAGTTATTCCTTCTTCCTCTCTTGCAGTCCGAGAGTTGTTTTTTCAGGATCGGGATTACCCCCGAACACCAATCATATAAAGCCCCATGAATACAGTCCACTGCCAACCTCATGTGGTTCTGTGTAGCGAGATGCGGAGAAGATGATCTCGCAACCCTAACTATGGTACTTGCCAAAACCTGTAGGGGTAGATCACGTATATGCGTAATAGGGATGCAACTCCTTCTCTTCTGGGTCCCCGGTGCACAGAATGTATCAATATAGTTTTGGACACTTAGAGGATCACTGCCTCTCCCAGTGCTCTCCAAGTTGATTGGAGCTCCTCGTCGTGACAGACCAGTAATGAATTATATATCATCAGAAGTAATCTCCAAGGACTCACCTTATAGGTCGAACATGCCCATATCATGATCCCAGTAGTTTATCATGAACTCTAGCAGACGAACATTGGCCCGCATGGGTGATGTGCAAAAGAATTTTAATAACCCGCTTGAACGTAGCAAATTCACAGTGGGGGCATCATGGAGTGCTTCTGGATCTAAATTTTCGTGCTCACGCTCCCTCCACATGGGCCATCTTCACACCTAGCCAATCAACCATTGTGAAGCACCATCTTCACACCTAGCCAATCAACCATTGTGAAGCATTAGTTTCATATAAAAATTTTAATTTTTGACTCTTTATATATCTTTTTACCCTCCACGCAGTGTACGCGACTGTCTAGTTAGACATGTCGCGTACTATACGCGACTGTCTTTCAGAACAACTCGCGTACAGAACATGTGTACGCGAGTGTTACTCTAGTAAACCCATGGACACATCGTTCACTGTTTTAGGGCGCTTATAAATATGAAATTGGGGCTTAAAATTGAAATTTGCTAGGATCAAAATGAAGAGCTTGGGGTCTAGTATTACTTGACACTTGCGGAATTGGATTTTGTCCACTGGATTGTCCACATCGATTGAATGAAGGTAGAGGTAAAAAATTGCTTCTTATGGATAAAATTCAAAATGGTGAGTTTTATTTAGTTTTTTTTGAACTATTTATAGAAATTAAATTTCTTAAGTAGGTTTTTGGCCTATAGTTCATTTTTTTATCAAACTAATTCCATATCTTTTGGCCTTGTAACATGTTTTTTATCGTTTTCAAGTGTTGTTTGCTCATAGAGATGGATTTATGTTATTCCACATGCATTTTGCATCTAAACTGATTCCATTTTAAACTTCGTAATCAACATTTGAACCATGGACTATGGTATTGATAACCATTAGCTCCTTGTCTTTACCATCATTCTTTCGTGGATAGGGCCTTTCTCTCATGAGTATCCCCATTTAGAACCTATGTTGTCTTTCGATACTCATGCTGCAATTGTGACAGGTATAGAGGAGTCTTTTTAGCTACTTTTCACGCCAAATAGAGCCTCATTTGGGTCTCTTTTTACAAGCTATCTCTTTATAGGACTCCCCGCCCTTATGGAGTTTCTTTAGGTCCAGGTCTGACTCCTTAAAAAAAGACTTGACTGCCGAGTTAACTTGTCCATTCAAGAATGTTAAGAATATGTGAATCAAGATCGTTAAGAATATGTGAATGGGCATCTGCATTGGTGGTAGGTTATCTCTTTTTCGAACCATGCGGAATAGCACGAGAAAGGATCACTCTATTTTCTACAGAATTGAAAAACGTATTCTTAGGCATAGGTTTATCACTTTTCTGGACCTGAGGGACTAAATTAACGGAAAAGGAACTCCCAGTATGAGCTTAGTTTTATATTTTTCGTGCTATGGACCTAAACATGAAAAAGATTCCGAGTGTACTTTATGTCTTTGTCATGCTCGTTAAACACTAAAGAACAAAGCATCGAGTTTATTGTTTTAAGTCCCATTTCTCGTACTCAAATGGATCTTTCCGAGTGATCTTGCTTTCCTTCACACTCGTAAAACTCAAGCTATTTATGCTGTTCTTGAAGGAGCGTTGGGTAGGTGGTAATTTAACCTTTTTCAGACCTCCCTGACTAAGTATGAAAAATGTTCACTTTTTCTTCCTCGGAAGTTAAGAGAGTTCTTATATGGTATGTTTTATACTTTTCCGGCCTCAGGAGACTAAATTGGACGAAAAAGGACCCCCCTGAAGTCTTCTGTGGAGTTTTTAGACTCTCTAAATGTGAAAACACCAACTGAGCATGTACTAGTTCGGGCTCGTTAAATCCACGAATCAGTGACATTATCAAGCATTATTTTCTCTTCTCTCCAAGCTTGTTAAAAAATGAAGAGAGATCCGAGTTGACTTTCCTGGACTCGTTAAAATTTAACACGGAAGGTAAGGAAGAAGTTTTCTCTTGTTTTCAGTTAGTGGCAGCATGTCGTCCTTGAACATAGCACTCTCTGTTTTTTCCAATACCCATGTCTCAGTGTTCACTTTCAGTTCAGCTATTACTTCGAGTTTATTACTCCTCCTCTTGTCCGTTATACCTGGGGAATCTGATCATGTCTCCTACATGACAGATAGGTCTAGTTTTTCTATTTATAAAGTTAAAAGCTGCCTTGGGTCATCTCTGTGTCTTTCTCATTGTTCAAGGACTCAACTCAATGTCTGACCTCTATCCTGATCCCATCATTGTTGTATCTGTTATCATCTGTGTCTACCTTCTTTTTACCCAGTTCCTAGTCACTCTTGTGATCTGTTGGAGAATCTATTGCCTTCAGTATCACAGTATGGTTCCGCATCAGTACTTCTTGATGACAAAGACCTAGAGTTTTGACGATAGTACCTCAGGATTCACTTCCATTATTGGTGATTTCCTTTGCTTCAGTTGTCGATTATCACCTATTGATTGACAAACTGTTGAATTTGCTCCATGTTCGACTTCAACTTACATTTATTCACATGGATTGGATTATACTGGTTCTTTGGGATTGTTTATGGAGACCTTAGTTCCTCATCTATGGACAAAGTTGCGCAATATTATGTTTCACTTATGTGCACAGCTTCCAGATCTTTGAAGACTCATCATTATTGTATATTGTGGCTTCGATCCACCTTTGTAATATACGTGGTCTTGTACTCGTATTATTTGATGTACTCAAACATTGTAAAGGAGCTAGTATATTGAACATAGCATCCTCAGATATGATTTTGTATATGACATTATTATGTATTTGTTTCAGGTACTACCTCTGCTCCATTGGATTTCTGAGTTCTCCAAAGACAAAGATTATAATGTATTTTGGCCATCGCTTCCCTCTGACCTCACACATTAGGGGGCATCTGTTATCAACCCAAATGACACTTCTCTGTTCGAGTGCCGACACTTCACTTGTTGGCACATAAAAGGACATTTATGGATTGAAGGTTTCCTAAAACACTATAGATGGGCATGTTATGAAATACATTCACTATCCATCCAGCTTGCCATTTTTACCTTTTCATATGTCAATTGCTGTACGCGACTTTGTCTATAAGCAACTCACGTACATACGCGACTTTTTCCTACAGCATATCGCGTATTGTACGTGAATATTGTCATTACATCCCGCGTACAGATCTGTACGCGGGTTTCTCTTATAGAAACTCGCGTGTTATACGTGGGTTTCCAGTATCAATACTCGCGTACGCCTTCCTTTGACATTAAAAATAATAAATCGCGATTAATGGAGATGTGTTAAGCCCTAATCAATAACTATCTTAATTGTCTCAACCTCCTCAACCTTCGAAACTGTTCTATTTCCCTAAGTATAAATAGAGGCCTTGGGGAGGACATTAATTAATCATACTTGGAGAGCAAAGTTATGTTGGTGGTATCTATTCAGAAGTCTTTGGAGCAGTAGAACTCATAATCCTTTAGTTGTAGAGGAGTCCTTGTTTCAGGCGTTGGGTTGTAATCTTATCTCATTCACTGTTGTTAATAAAGAGAATTCTTATTCCAAATGCGTGTTGAATGTCTTTCATGTATCATAGTTTGATGAATATTTATGATTAAGCACTCTATATATTGTTTATCTAACTTGTCATATATACATGTATGAGATTGTATTTGGAAGATTTGCTCTTTGCAGGTGAATGAGATGCATCCCTGAAAGATTTGAAGAAGAAGCAGAGCGGAAGAAGTTAAGGCTTGGATCAACCGTCGTTAATTGGGTGAGTTCATTATATCTTCCTATTTTCTTTCTGTACTTCGAAGCTAATTGTCTGCAAGTTTTAAGAGTATGTTGGTAACCCCAGACCTTCGGTTATAAGGTGTTTATTCCTGAACAACAATCGGCGAGGGAGTCCAAAGGCACTCGACATGTTTGATGGTTTGGTTTCTGCAATGTTGAGGATAGTCCACTATGCTTCCGATATCGGAAGGATATGTGACTAATCTTTCGATAAAGAAAAGTGAAACAATCCAAGTTTTTTAAAGAAAAATCTGAACTCAGGGCAGCTTTGGTGAAAACAAAATACTCCCAGGCCAGTTTTAATAAAAACAAAAAAGGAGGGGGGGGCTAAAATTGAAGATTTTGGGGGAAAAAATTTGCAGCTGCAACAATTGGTGACTACCTGGTGAACACAGATCTCTGAACAATTTTTTTTTTGATCAACAGAATGCTCCAATGGTGCCACTTTACTAAATTTCTTCAAGATATCTGAATTCCCAAATGCAAGATGTATGCACTTTAATCATTGATTATAGTCCAAGTTAAGGAACAGGGAAATGAAGATTTCAAAGTCTAGATAACTCTTTTGAGGCCAAGAGTATGAGTTTCGTTTTACCTTTGTCTTTGAGTAGTTTCCAACTTAGACACCACAGGGTCGTAACATATGTTAAACAAATATATCTGTTTGTTCCTCATTCCCATGCCATTTTGCACTTTTGGTGTTTTTGGACTTTTGGCCCCTTTTTGAGTCCTCCTACTTGCCTTCTTTTTGAATTTTAATTCAGGCTCCTCTATCCATAGTGTCCTTTTGTGTGAGAGATATATTTAAATTTCAGCTCACGGATGGAGAAGAACTTTAGCAATCTTATACGTACTAATATGGTTCAGTACTTGCTTTGATACATATTGCTTTTCGAGGAGATTTTGACTCTTATTTGCCTTTTGGCTTTCAATTCATGGCATGGGATTATTTAAATATAATATACTGTTTACCTTGCTTCCTTTCGATGGGTCTTTTGTTGTTACCACCTAGGACGGTTTTTTAATGTGAGATGAATGGAGCCTCAAAATAGTATTATGGACCTTTTTATCTTGAGTTATTTCACAAGGATTAAGAAGGACTTCAATGTGTTCATAACCATTTAGGAAATCTATTAAACTTGAAGAAGTTCTTTCAAATATTATATGAATCAATAGTAAGCAGTCTTGTAGTCAAAGATTTTAGTTAACCCAAAATTCTGATGAACTCCATGCAACCAAAAGTCGTGCTGTTTTATTAATCATAAGCAAAGCAAGAATTACGATCTATCAAACTCTAAGTAAATAAAGCGAACAACTAAAAATACCTTGAAGTAAGCAACAAACCAAATGTTTATTTATGTACAAGAAAACCAAATCAAAAAAATTATCAAGAAAAATAAGGCTTGAGAACTAAACCATTTACTGGTAAGTTCTCTTCCCACCCCTGTAAGTCTTGCACTTGTAAGTCGAGGGGCCTAGCTTTGCTGCAATTTGAAAATGGCCTACCCATAACTGCTGAAACTTGGCGTGCTTTCCCTTTTCATCATGCAAGTGATCCCACTTAAGAACCAGATCTCCTACTTCAAACTCTTTGTTCCCAGCTTTGTGCTTGTCAAACCAACACTTCACTATTTCTTGTTGATGCTTAAACTTTTCTTTGGATTTGGACCTAGACTCTTCTAAATTCAAGAGATTATAGATTTTGATTTGTAGAATTTCATTATCGGTACCCCTAGATTCTTGAGCTATTATGGAAGATGGAAATAGAATATTAGAAGGAAAGACAACTTCTTTTCCATAAACATGAGTATATGGTGACACACCTAAGGAATTCTTGGGTGTGACTCTAGCATCCCAGAGAGCATTAGGTAATGCTAAATGCCAGCTCCTTTGGTGTTCTTTAGAATTCTAATCAGATTTTTGTTTGTAGATTCCGCCAAACCATTTCCTTGTGGGTAATAATTTGCAGAATAATGCAACTTAATTCCTGTTTCATTAGCAAATGCAGTTAATATAATAGAAGAAAAGTAAGTAGTATTATCAAAATCAGGGAAATTGGAACCTCAAACCTGGTCATAATGTGATTCTGTAAGAAATCCATAAATGCATCTTCGTTTACTTTTTGTAACGGAATAGCCTCGACCCATCTGGTGAAATAATCAGTTGCCATTAGAATATACTTGTGCTGCAAGGAGGAATTTGGGTTTATTTCTCCAATAATATCGATTCCCCATTGTTCAAATGGTTTTGATATAATTACTGGTTTTAACAGCCCTGCTGCTTTAACTTCTCTTCCAACACATCTCTAACAAGCATCACATTTTCTAACATGAGCATGAGTATCCTTAAACAGTGTAGGCCAGTAATATCCAGCTCTGACAATCTTATGTGCTGTTGTGTCTCCGGAAAAATGACCTCTAGTAGGCCTATCATGCAATTCTGCTATGACCTTCTTTGCATCTTCTTGTACTAAGCACCTGAGAAAAAATCCATCGTAGTTCTTTCTGAACAGTACTCCATCAATGATCTGATATAAAGCTGATTTCAGACGTAATGCTCTTCTTTGCTTGGGATTCCAATGCTCCGACAAATACCCTTCTTGGAGGTAATGGACTAGGTCCCAATACCAGGAGTCTGGAGCTGTAAACAAAGGACATACAACCACCATATGTAGTTCATCTTCATTATCCCAGCTGCTTTCCTCATTGTTTTGACCTTCAGTCATTAGTTTACACAATCCTTGTCCTTTAACTATGGATTCTAGTTTGAACTCAAGATCGTATTCTTGTAAAGCAGTCACCTAGTTGCCTCTTTTTTCTCCTAATTCCTTTTGTACAAAAAGAGATCGTACAGCTGGGTGTAGAACTATTACTTTGGTGCGATTCTTAAGTATATATGTCCTGAATTGTTTTACCGCTTTAAAAACTGCATAAACTTGTTTTTCAACTATTGGATAATTCAATTCAGCTCCCTGCAGACCAGTGCTCATAAATGATATGGGGTACTCATCTTCCCCCATCTTCATTCTGTGTAAGCACAACTGCTAATGAATCATCGGATGCAAAAGTGTACAGAATAAAATCCTTTTCAAAATTTTGACTTTTGAGTGATGGTGCATGAGCAACAGATGTTTTTATCTTGCTGAATGCATTCTTCTCCAAATCAGTCCATTTGAATTGCACACTCTATTTAACCATTTGTTGCAAAGGTTTGATGATCTAAGCAAAGTCTGGTACAAACCTTCGCACAAAGTTGATTGTCCCCATAAAATTTCACACCCTTTTTATTATGGGGTAAAGGGATCTGTTCTATGGATTTAATCCTCTCTGGGTCTATGGAGATCCCTTTCTTAGAAATAACATGACCCAGTAGCTTTCCTTCTGTGACTGCAAACACACATTTCTTGGGATTTAGTGAAATACCATACTTTCGGCAACGCTTGAAAATTTGTTTCAAATGAAATGCATGCTCCTCTATTTTTTTCGAAAATATTCTGACATCATCTAGATAAACCACAACACTACAGCCAATCAGACCACGGAAAGCTATATCCATGGCCCTCTGGAAAGTAGCTCCATCATTAATAAGTCGAAAGGGCATCCTCCTATACGCAAAAGTTACCCACTTGTTTCTGAACGTGGTTTTAAGCCTATCTTCTTCAGCTACTAATACTTGATTATAACTGGAGAATCCATCTAATAACGAAAACAATTTAGAACCTGAAACCATCTGTAGTATTTGCTCCATGGGTGGGACTGGATAATTATCTTTATCTGATGCATGATTAAGATTTCTGAAATCTACACAAAGCCTGATTTCTCTGGACTTTTTCTATACTGGCACCAAATTAGAAACCCATTCCGAATGTCTGACTTTAAATATGATTTTAGCATCCAACAACTTTTTTACCTCACTTTGAATTAAAGGTTTCAGCTTAGGATGCATCTTCCTCAAAGGATGTTGGTAAGGCTTGATTCTACCTTTGATTGGGATAACATGTTGTATGATCTTTGTGTCATAAGTTTTAAGATCTTCATAGGTCCAAGCAAACACATCTTTGTACTGCTTGAATAGATTGATGAACTTACTCCTTTCTCCTGGAGAACAACACTTCCCCAAATTTACATATTTGGGTTCAGCTTCAGTCCCCAAATTTATCATCTTGAATTGTAAGGACGAGCTATGGGTCTTGACATTCGCTGGCTTTCTGAATTTGGTATCTAAATCAAACATTCGTTCCAAGGTCCTAAATCCTTTAGGAATAAATTTCTCAAATTTTAATTCTGCTTGCTGTTCTTGGTCGTCTATTATTGCTCCTTTGAAAGTATTGTCATTCATCAAACACTCCAAAATTTGCTGATCATTGTCAAAAACCCGTAGATTTGTGATCATATCTAGAACAGAGGGCCTGAAAAGTAATTCAATAGAGCATCTATTATTTGAAGGTACTAATCTTGCGGTTGAGGTAGCTAGTAAATTAGCTGTTGCATTCTTTAATCTAGGAATGGACACAATATTGAATGTATGAAAATTTATAAGCAAATCCCAAACTTCATTTTGGTAAGCTTTCAAATGTGGTGAAATGCAGTTTATTTTGTTCTGAAATCCCAAACTTCATTTTGGTAAGCTTTCAAATGTGGTGAAATGCAGTGTATTTTGTTCCGAATTTTCTTAACAACGATTTCATAATCTCCATATATTCAGATTTTTTACTTTCAGTTCTATTGTTTTTTCAAGTTCTTGAACTAGTGCTTCATATTCGGCTGTGTTATTTGTGCATTCGAATTCTAACTTACATGAAAGAAAATGTTTTTCTTTTTCTTTTTCTGAATCAATCAAGACACAGCCAACCCCTGATCCCTCCAATGTTTTAGAACCATCAAAATAAAGAGTCCAAAAACTATCTACTTTTACTGAATTTGAATTATAGACTACATCTGAAACTAAATCTACTATGTTACAGTCAATCTCATCAACTCGTGAAAATTGAAGGAGATCAGGCTGGATATCAGGTATACTTCTGGATTCTTCAGGATTCTTCAGCTTGGTAATTTCCCGGTTCCAATTCAATGAAATAGTTTCCCAATACAAAGTTTACTGGTTCATTTTCCCCTTCTAACTGAGTGACATTGTATTTCATTTGAGGCTCTCTTAACACTTTTATCTGATTTGGACTTCCCTTAAAAGGCAACCACAAATGTGACCAATCTGATGCAAAATATCCTTCTAACCTTGCTGACCAGTCTTGGCTCAACACCATTCCATAAGCATTTGGTATGTCTGCTACTACAATGTCGATGTACTGACATACCCTCTCATCTGCGGATAAGCAAATAAAAAAATCCTCCATTTCTCCTACTACCTTTACAGCTGTTCTGTCTAATTGAAGAACTTGCCAAGTGGATGGTTTAGGTTGACCATTGATTTTCTTATAGACTGAAAGTGGCATAACGTTGACTGATGCTCTTGAGTCCACTAAATAGCTATGCACATTATAGTTGAAAATTTGAAAAGTTAGGAGAAATGCTGGAGTTTTATACTTAGATTTCCCTCCTAAAATTGCCTCACCAATTTCTTCCTTAGGTTGGTTGTCACTGGGAGGCTCCTCGTCTGGTGTCTCAAGTGCTTTTAAAAGCTTCTCTTTTTGCTGAGGTAAATTGCACATTTCAATTGATGAGATATTTGCTTTAGCCTTTTTAATGTCTTCCACAATATCATATCCCATCTCAGGTTCTTTGAGATTCTTCTTGACATTATCAATCTTAACTTCAGTAAGCTTAAGAGGTGTGTATATTTTCTTCGGATCTTGACTTGAATTGACGAATTCAGGTATTTTAACAATTGCAGTGTTGTTATGTATCTTATTCATGTTTTCTTGAAGTTTCTTAATCTTAGGAAGTATTGACTTATCTTCTTTTAAAAGATTCTGACTTCTTGTTGTTACATTAGTTTCTGGTGTTTCCCCTTGTATCAGAAAATTTTCATCTTTCGTATCAAACATAGAGACACAGTCCCATAAAACTACGGTATCTTCAAACATAGAGACACAGTCCCATAAAACTAAGGTATCTTCCTCTTGTTTTTTCGTAGGTTCATGATCATTTTCTTCCTCCTTACTAGTTTCTATCAGTTTGGAGTCCATTAATTGATTCATTACTAATGTCATAGAATTAATCCATTGTGGGCAATTCTTTTCAGAATGAGGCTGCTGATGAAAGGTACAAAAATTATCCATGCCTACATCGGTTAAATTCATTATTGAAGGACTGTGTGGAGGAGGTTTAGGTTGACTGTTGTCTTCCCTTTTTTTATAATAAGGCTTATATGGTTTATGAGCCTCTTTTTCCTTTTCTAAACCTATCAGTCTGTTGGATAATTTCTGCATCATCTTCACCATCCCTTCGAAATCCTGTGATCGCTCATCTTTAGGTTTAGTCAGTAATAAAGGTTTCTTGTTTCCAAAAGTCTTCTCTTCTAACTGCACAGGGTAATTTTCTATACTCTCCATCTCAGCCTCTACCTTCTCAGCTTATTCATAGGTTTCTGCTAATGTAGGTCTAACTGATCTCTTGGCAAACGTGGCTAGATCAGGCCCGAGAGCTGAGGTATAGTATTCAATTAGAGCATTTTCAGATGGTTTATCAGCTACAGTGAAATTTTTTAGGTAAGCAGCAAACCTTTGAGTGAAATTATGCACTCTTTCCTTCCTTTCTTTCTTTAGAGCACATAAGCCTTTCATTAACGCTGCATGAGTTTTTTGGACTACGTACTTGTTTCTAAACATTCTCTCAAAAGTATTCCAATCTGTAATTGAATTTGCAGGTAGGGCAAAATACCATGAGGTTGCTTTTCCTTTCAGGGTGTGGGGGAACAATCTATAGACCACATCTTCATGCTCTCCAGCTCGTAGTCCTTCTACAGCCAAGTAAAAACTCTGCAAATGATCATCTACCATAATTCCTTCACTTGGTTCAAACTTAGGTAACATCTTGTCAAAAGCCTGGGGCAAATCATGCAAGGGAGTTGTGTTATGGAGAGAAATTCCTATGGCTTGGCGTACCACAACAGACAGCTTGAATCCAGAAATCAATCCTTTCCAATATGCAATAGAAATTAAAGATCTAATACTAAAGGATCAGACCTCGTACCTTATTCCGGACGGTTGAAGTAGATCCCCGTTGAGCTTTCCAACCTCAGCTTGAATTGATTAATCACATCCTCAACAACAAGTAAACAACACAAGCATACTATATAGATTGGTGTTAGATCTATTCTAGCATATATAATCAACAATGTATAAGCATTTGAAATCATTCCATGGATAAAATATTCATTCAAACACACATTATTGGACATGAAAAGATATTTCTATTAATATAAAATCAGAGATTACAATGGATACAACCTCTGTCGGTACGTCTGCGAATCAAAGAAACTGAAACCCGCACTTGGGCCTCCACCACCTCAATCCTTCATCTCTCGATAGCAATCTCACAAGCAAAATGCAAGCTTGGGAAAAACACAAAAGTGCCCCAAGGGACACAGGGATGCAGACTCAAGCATAAGTTCCGGCAAAAATGGACTATAGTTTCTTTGCTCTCAATTCTCTCTTATGCCTTCAATGTACCAAAGAGTTCCTTATATAGCTTTTCAGA
>LPNX010100716.1:1257043-1275494 GCA_001517045.1 Pseudotsuga menziesii | reverse complement strand
ATATGGAAGGCCAGGAGTCAAGTGAGTCGGATCCATGTCAAGGAAAACTCCAAAAGGATTTGGATTTTGTACACATCCTGATGTACGCGGTTTTAGTGGTCAAAACCACATATATACACGATTAGGGGTTTAAAAGTCGCGTATATGGATTTTCACATGTTTTTAGGGATGGTCAAGGAAACATCAAAAGAAAAAAATGGTCCAAGGGGTTTAAGGAGTCTACAGAGGGACAAGGGAAAGGACATACAAGTGTGATTCACCTGGAGTGGTAAAATCAGCTATAACAGATGCCCCCTAATGTGTGAGGTCAGAGGGGTCATACGATGGCCGAAATACATTATAAGTCCATCCTAGAAGTGGAGTGATGAAGGATCCCAAATGGAAGACCAGCCACCCAATCAACATAATACAATGATACAACTCTGCACATACATATAGCAGTCTCGGATACATAAGAGTACAATGGCCATGAATAGGCATGATACAAGATATCACATAAGTGGTCATCGCCATGTACAATATACATAGATCAGAATCTCCATGATGAAAATATATAAAGGACCATGATCTTCATAATGGCTGAAGATATATAATGGATCAAGATCTCCATGATGGCTGAAGATGTCTGACATATACTGGAATCAAGTCACGAGAGCTGAAATCTCATGAACACTGGCACAATCAAGGAGGTAGCATATAAAAGATGCCACCAACTTGGAAGGTTTTCTACACAAACCGCTACGAGTACATGTCCTACTATGTGAATAGAGGTGTTGAGGTTGAACATAGCAGTCCATCATCTGATTACCGGTCATTGATGTATACCGTTAACAGACGCGAGATCACCCACCGATAATGAAAATGGGAATCAAAGTACTAGAGTGAAAACTAACAAGTGTGAATAAATGTGTTGAGGTCGAACACTTGAGAGGATCCATCAATCAGGGGACATTGATGTATTCCCAAAGACTGTTGATGGAGAGAGAACCTGCCATTGATGACTGCAAGTCTCAAGGCACTCAAAATGACTCTAGATTTCAATCTCAGAATAAATGATCTGAAGTCGATGGGATGAAATCCGTTGGAAGGAGGGCATTAAGGCATCCCCATTATCCAACACAAGGTACTCAGAAAAGTTGTATAATGTGGAAGGACTAGATCATAAGGTGCACAAACTAGTAACTGTACCAGGAATGGTCGACATGCAAAGTCAAGATAACTAAGGAATGGCCGACTCAGGTTTCAACTTCCTTCGAACAAGAGCATAACGGCGTATGGTGACTAAATAAAGGCAGCATAAACTCGATATACAAACTGGGACATCTCTGCGACACAGGAGGCATCGACAGAGGCTCCATGGGGACTAGAAGCTTAACCAGTCAGTGGAGATAAACTCAGATAAACAAGTACAGCTCCTAAAGTCAAACTGTAAACCCAACCAATGGATGTAATATACAGTGCTCTGTTCGAAGGCGACACGACTCGACAGCTGCCAAAGATAACATCTTTCCTTCTCCGACTTTTTGGTTTTTTGATTTTTTTTGGACTTTTTCAAATATTTAAAAAGCTTGAAAAAGAATAAAAAGGATTTATAGTTACAGACTAGGAGGAGACGAGTGTCATAGGGGAAAACTAGTTCCAAGCAGTGGAACATACCTATGCTCAATGCAAGGATACATGTGTAGGATAGCGACACTTGGGGAAAAATCCCCTCCCGGTAAAAAGGGAATCAAGCTGTAAAGGATACATAAAATGGTTCTGCATGGCTAGACATGAGACATGCTCGGGCTATATGTCTGAAATGCAATGTCAGGGAAGCTGGCATAAAGCTCAATAAGGCAGGCAAAGCTCATGAAAATGCAATTACAACTTGACATACGGGAGTTCTGAAGGAAATAGGCCAGCAAAAGATCAAGAGGAGTATGAGGCTCTTGCGAAATGTCATGGCAATACTATACAACAGACTCCCACACCCTAAAGGACAAAACGTCAGCATGGGCACCAAATGCAGATAAGACGCTAACTAGGATACCCATGTAAGGTCAAGCTCTACCACTCATATCATGCCACTTCTAAAACAACAAGAAGGTTCTATGACATAATAGAGTGGGTTCGTACCCAAGGCTATGAACGGTCATAAGGTCATGCAAAATGCAAACGGTGATGAAACCTAACCTATATGCCAGTTTAGACATGATACATAAGATCGGTACGAATGGGTCAATCAAACGGCTGAAACAACAATAAAAAAGGTCTCCTACATCAAGAGTTAGGTAAAAAATGGTCCAAAATGATTAGAAATAGTCCAAACTATAGGAAAGGGGGTAAAAATTTTCAAAAATTTGAAAAATTTCTATAAATAGTAAAAAATTCAAAACATTATAAAACATTTGAAATTTTTACCCAATTGAGCTCAGATTTTCAACAACGAATTCTAGGAGATCCAGCTGACGGAATCCACTACCGTTTCTTCCAGGTACTTACCCATGCTCTTCTCTTCCATTTCAATGCAATTTTTATCAAATTCCATGGTCATTTGAGGTTTCTAGGCCAATATAAAAAGGACGCTGCGGCCCACACGGAAATCGAGAGTTTTTCCGCGTATAGGGCTGGATATACGAGGAAAATGCCCCCAAACCCGCATACATACGCGACTGTTTGGTAAACAGTTGCGTATGGGCCGCGCATGAGATTTTTTAAGTAATCTAATGGGCAAACTTGCAATTTTTTGTGTAGGATGGTCATAGAATGGAGAGAGCGTGAACATGGTGATGTAGAGGAGGCAGTAAGGGCCGATCTAATGGCTCAACAAGCGCTACGTGCATGTGGACTCTACAAGTTTTGGTGTCTTGGTGGCTTGAGGGCCAAACCAATACTATTGCAGATGCTGGTGGATTACTGGGATCCAGACTCTGAGTCCTTCCAGATAGATGGGATGTCCCTCACCATAGAGGTGGAGGACATATACTTTATTACTGGACTTTCCCGACGGGGGGAAGCAGTGAACCTTCGTTCTCGTGGTGGGCCCGGAGGTGGCCTGACTATCGATGAGTAAATTGCGGTGTACTGCTATCTAGACACGGAGAAGGTGGGGAGTCAGATACCAACCAACTCTATACAGATGTTGGGCCTAAAGGCCATCTTACTGACATTGGATAGGATAGCAGGCTTGGCTTCACTCCACTAGGCCTCGCGGCCTTTGATGTTCTATGTAGTGGAGTGCATGAGACCCACGGTATATGATTGTAGCACTACACTACTGAGCAACATGAAACATCAGCTCAGTGAGTGTAAGATGGGAAAAGTGCGGAACTTCAGGTTCAGCAGCATAATGAGCACGTTTTTCTTCGAGCGTGTTCCAGGATTGAGCCCCAGAGTTGAAGTTTCTCTTCACGGGGTTCGAGATCCGGCCCAACGGTGTTGGGCGGATGCGATGCGCAGGCTAGGGGGAGGTAGGGTGGCCAACCCCTATCCAGCTGATTTCTTTCCATGGTGGCGACGACAGATAGTTGCCATCGATAACTACCCCTATGCGGGGATAGATTTCCGGGGGGACCTGGACATGCTGCTACCACCAGGATCGGCATACGGTGACATAGGTAATGAATATCGGCCCTCTCTTTAAATTTTTGAGTTATTTAATTTTTTTTTGTGTTTTCTGATTATATTTAAAGAGATGTATTTTTTTGGGTGACAATTCCTAGTGACATCTACCATTTGCATGTAGAGGTGGGACCACGGTGGCCTGAAGGCTTCCCTTGTCACAGATGGAGGGGAAGAGGAGATGATATCACGAGTGTGGATGCGGAGCGGATGCTCCAGAGCATTCATACCAACTTTGTTAGGCTAACACATAGAATTCCCATGGCGCAATTCGAGGACTTGCCTGAGGCTATACAGCGCCAGGTGGTGGGTGTACCACAAGCATGGGTGCGATTATTCCAACGGTTAGCTAGAGCCATAGTGACCTTCCATGATCACAACCCCGCTCCTCCTCCACATGCTTAGAAACCTGGGAGTGACACATTTTGTATTACCGTGTATTATATTTTGGTGGCTCGAGAGCCCCATTTTTGTATCATGACATTATGTATTACCACATTTTCGATGTTATATAATTTTTTTTATGGTGATCGGTTTATTTATTTATATGTGTAAAAATTTGTGTATGTGATGAATTTATTGTGAATGAAACAAATGCCAATCTAACACGTAGTTAGCATATGAGTCAGCAACTTGATTATTAATTCTTGGAATATGTATGTATGTTGTATTGTCAAATTGCCGTTCTAATAATCTCACACGTAAGAATATTCTTAATAACATCGTATCTCTAACATGGTACAAACCATTAAGCTATGACACTACTAACTCCAAATCAAGGCGTACCTCAAGAGAGAGAACGCCATGTGAAATGACATTTTGTAGAAGCTCAATAACGACACTATATTCAGCAACATTGTTTGAAGATGGCCATAGACATACGCCTCCTGAAGACAGTACCTGACCCATAGGAGTATAAATCACCCAAGCAGCAGAGGCTGAGTGTTGAGTGTGACGACTTGCACCATCCGTGAATCCTATGTGGGTGGAAGATTCCATTGACATCTTCCAAAAGAAACAGAAACTAATCACAAACCCAACCACGATAAGAAAAATACCTAACTATGCAAAACTGTACAATAATATACAATAACCAGCCTTGGCTGAAAATCATGCATAGTACTTCTTGAGATAGAGCCCATTTCTAGGCTCTGCCAAGGCCGTTCCCTCATAATCTACTAACTCATAAGCGCCCTTCTCTAACACATGTTTGACGACATAAGGACCACGCCACATGGTGTTAAATTTTCCTGCCCCCAAGGGTTCCTTCGGTTGATCCCATAAAAGGACCAAGTCTCCCTCACTAAACCTCCTTGGACGGACAGACTTATCGTACTGGACCTTTACGTGACGTTTATTTACTTCTAGAGCCACCAGGGCATCTCAACGCTTGTCATCAAGTTGCTCAAGGTGGACCAAATGCTCCTTCAATGGTGAAGTGTCTGGTAAGAGTTCTACGGCTAGCTTCAAAGAAGGAATCTCGCATTCAACCGACAATATTGACTCTACTCCATGTACAAATTGATATGGAAAAAAACCTGTGGCAGTCTTAACATCGGTTCTATACGCCCACAAAGTAGAATATAACATAATGTGCCAATTATTCTTGCTCTGTGCGATGGTTCGTTGGAGAATGGATTTGAGTGATTTATTCACTGCTTCTACCTATCCATTCGCTTGAGGGTAGTAAGAGGAGGAATGCTCTTGTTTGTACCCTAACTTGGATGCCAACTTTTTCATCATATGATTATGAAAGTGCAAGCCATGGTCAGTGACAAGCTCTTTCGGAATCCCGAACCGAGTAATAATCTGGTTGAATACGAAGTGAGCGGCTGTCTCACCGTCGGATTTAACTGTAGGCATAGCCTCAACCCATTTCGTGAAGTAATCAACAACCACTATGATATGATGATGCCCCCCAGCTGAAGCTGGGTTGCAATCCATAAAATCAATCCCCCACTTAGTGAAGGGACCGACGGTGATGATGGGATGTAACGTGGCAGGTTTTGAGTGCATGTTATGTGCAAACACCTGGCAAGGGTGGCACCTCTTGACCGCATCAACACAATCTTTAAAGATCGACGACCAGAAATAACCCGCTCTTAAGATTTTTTGGGCTGTAGAAAGCCCAGATAAATGACCACCACACGCCCCTCCGTGGCAATCATTTAGCACTACCTCAGCCTTTTCATGAGTTAAACAATGTCGTAAAATGGAATCTACCCCACTGCGGTATAAAGTGTTATCCACTATGAGGTAATTCTTAGACACGTGACGTAATTTTCGCCGTTCATCCCGTGAGAGGTGAGTGGGGACCTTCAATGTTTGTAAATATATAATAATATTCCCATACCATGGGTCTAAAGTTGAGATTAAGAAGATGTGTTCATCGACAAACGTATCTTCACAAACCAACTCCTTGGCCTCGCTTGGGAAATCCGATATAAGCTCTACAAAAATTAACGATTTTTTCAACTTTGCCGAAACAAACTCGAGATCGAATTCCTGTAGGATGACAATTCATTTATTATATTTTCCCCCAATCATCCTTTGAGTGAGGACTAATTGAAATGGATTGACATGGGCTACAACCAAGGTCTGGCGAAGGAGAATATAATGTCTCAACCATTGAACCGCATATACGGTAGCTAAAGCAAGCTTCTCAACATGAGAATAACGAATCTCTGCGTTAATAAGGTTCCGGGTCAGATAATATATGACATGCTCTTGGAGCTCCTCATCCTCTTGAACTAAAACCATCCCAATCGTCTCCATGGACACGGCCACATAAAGTAGAAAATCACAGCTATAGTCTGGGGGACTAATCACTGGGGCCGATGCTAGGGCTCACTTGAGTACATCAAAGGACTCCTGGGCCCGCTCATCCCAACAAAAGGTGGTGTCCTTCTTCAAAAGACGCATGAAGCCTCTAGTCAAATTGGCAAAATTGACAACAAATATCCATAAGAAGTTTGCCATGCCTTGCAAACATTGAAGATGACGAATATTTTTTGGGGGAGACAACTGAAGTATTGCCTCAACCTTCAAAGGGTCGACTCTTATACCCTCTTTAGAAACGATGAATCCTAACAAGCGACCAGACTTCACACAAAATATGCACTTGTGAGGATTTAACCTAACCAAATAATGGCAGCATCTTTCGAATACCAATCTCAAATGATAGGAATGACGCATTCTCATACGAGAATGAGCAGCAAGGTCATGCAAAAATACTTCGATAATCGACTTGAGATTGTGGAAGATCAAGGTCATTGCCCGCTGAAAAGTAGCTCTGGCATTCTTAAGGCCAAAAGGCATTTTTCGATATGCAAAAGTTCCCCAAGGAGAAATAAATGCGGTCTTATGTTGGTCCTCAGGCTTAGTTTGTATCTGATTATATCTGGAAAATCCGTCCATAAAGGAAAAAACCTCGCTACCCGCACACTCATCCAAAATCTGATCAATAAATGGTGTGGGGAAATTGTCCTTAGGATAGGCATGATTCAAATCACGGAAATCAGTACATATGAGGATCACTCCCTGCTTCTTGTCAATCGGAACGGAGTTTGAAACCCACTCCGTCAAGGGAACGGGATAAATAAAACCGACTTTCAACAGTTTCTCTATCTTTTCCTTAATTGTGGGTGCTTTCCTAGGATTCATCGCACGCAAGCGTTGTCGAACAGGCTTAGCGTTGGGTTAGGTCTTAATCTCGTGTTCGACAAGGCGAGGGTCGATACCTAGCATTTCATCGTAAGACCAAGCAAATATATCACAAAATTCTTTAAACAGCTCGGTGTATTCTAGAATCTCAGCATGGGAACATTCTGCCACAATATAGACATTCTATATTTTGCCAGGATCGCGAGAGATATTGATAGGAATCGTTGAAGATATGTTTTCCATGTTTCCATCAGCCATCGGACTAGGAGAGCTTAATGGAACCATAGGACTACCAACTCTCTCACTAAGAATCGCCCTAAAGTTCTCATGCTCCAAGCGGTCAACCTCAGGAAGAAAATAAGATCTATGATGGAGTTGCTCCCATGGTGGTTCAACTCTCGACATGGCCTCAATAATCGCTTCATTTGAAGGGAAAACACTATTAAGGCAGTTGTGTGCGTGAGAAGACTGCACTGCCCATGTCGGCAGCACATAAGGGTCCTCCTCCTCCGTCCGCGAAGAGGAAGGACTGGGCTCTGCAACACACTCAAGATTAGCTTGATAAGCTACCATAGTCACAAGCAACATCACGTCTGTCATGATGGCCTCACTCAGAGTGCTCGGTGTAGGAAGAATCCAAGAATATTCCATATGACTCGTGCGAAAAGACACGTATCTCATAGATGTCGAAGCCTCAATGGAACTAGACCCTATCATAAGGATAGGTTCAGGGAAACTAAAGCTTCCCATGAGGGATGGATACATGCCTATGCCCACACTCCCAGTTGCCGGTTGAGAGTTCTCTACAATCGGGATCGAAGCTCCCGAGGATGCGGTAACCGACGGATTCTTAAATGATGTTTGATCAATCGTGACTATCTTCTCGTTAAATGGAAAGCATACAACGTGAAATAGGGAAGACGCAACAGCTTGCATACTGTACATCCAATTCGTACCTAGCAAGAGATTGTAGTCAAGGGGCGCATCAACCACCTCGACCTCTATCGCAATAGTCTTCCCTCCCAAACGGACCTTAAGGGAAGGGAGAATCTCGTGCGGCTTAAACGATCTCCCATCAAATGCAGTTAACATTGTCGCAGACTTAGACAACTCAGGGGAACCTAAACCCTTCCAACATGATAAATACATCACAGAAGCAGCAACGCCTTCGTCAATCACAGTGCGCTTGACGGTCATGTTAAGACATTATATGTGAATCAAAAGAGACACATAGTAAGGCAAGTGAGGCTGAAGTCCTGCGGTTTCAAATTTAATCACAGAGGAAGAATTATCATCATTCACACCAAAGACAGAAAGCAAAGCCTTCCTTTGCGAAGGACAACTCTGAAGCACTTCCAATGCAGACATCGCACAAGGAGTGTGGCGCAAATCCTTGACAACTGAATAGTTCTGGGTGGCTCGGGCATTAGGATTGTGCCCCGAATGCTTAAGGATTCCCTTAGGAATGTGAGGTGCATTTTCAAGTTTATCCATAGGTTTCTCAATAGGCAAAGGATACCCTGGTGGATCAGGTTCCTTTTCTGGTCTGGGTTGTGACGAACCATAGTCTTTCGCACGGGTCACAACTTTCGCAGCACGTACCATGTTAATGCAACCACGACCACTACCCTCTGGTGGATATTGATCACCACTAGACTGATCATGGGTCCTTGAGTTCATATTTTGATTATGAGGTAAAGGGTTAGTCAGCACAGCTGGGCCCTGTGCCAAGAATCTCGAGGCTTCATTGATACAAGGGCACAAGTAAGTGAGGTGATCGTCTTTACACAACTTGGAAGAGAACTTAACCTTATGTTTAGCTTGCTTGTCCCCCCCAGCATCATAGATGTTCTTGCCATTATTATTAGCATTTTCGTTCCTATTCCCACCCTTAAGATTATTCTTACCCTTCTTTTTATATCGTCTGGGCTGCTGGTTACCCTTTTGGTTCGACGATTGCACTGAAAGCACACTCACCATTTGGGCGGGTTGAGACGAAGCCATGGCTTGTCCCGAAGCAGATTGGTTGAGTGAAAATTGACTAACTTGTTTTGCAACCGAATCCACAGGTTTAGCACTCGCACAACCCACAATGCCATCGGCATGTGGTCCAGGTTTAACTTTGGGGTCGAAATTAGAACGCGGAGCATTGGGAATGATCTCATATAACAAACCGGACTGAGCATAAATCAAATCTAGTTCCTATGCCCTAAAAATGGCTTGTTCCTCATTTTGCACTCCAGATGTAGAAACATCCTTCGCTATATACGGTAATAAGGAATTAAGAAACCATTCGAGGAGGAATTCCGGTGGTATAAAGGCTTTAATTAACCTCTTCCGTCTATGTCACTCTTGGATATGGTACGAGATATGTGTGGCTTTATCCTGTTGAAATGTTGACAAGAGTTTAGTACCAACGTCATAACGCATTGGTAGCTGGAAGTGGTTAAGAAAAGTCATCGCTAGGTCATCAAACAAAGCGAATGCTCCCCTAGGTAGCTCTATATACCATTTTGCGGCAGGCCCTGTAAGGGTGCATTGAAATAGTCTCAAACGGATTGAGTCTTGATGTAAGGAATTCGAAGAGAACCATAGGTGAAAGGTAGTAACATGTTCGCTCGGATCCTCTCCCAGTTTTCCCTCGAACTTGGGTATGTCCGAGGGAAGCTTAGTAGGGACAACCGGCCAAGCCGGGTCATGAGCTACATGATTGTTCGTCAATCTCAACAAGTCAAGAAGATTCAGTGTGGCGAGGAAAGGGAGCCTAGGATGATGAGGTCAATGGACCGATCCCTGATAGTTTTGATTCACATAGGTCTGATTACCACCATGGCCTTGGCCATAGTGCCCTCCTCTCGTTTGACCCGTATAGGGTGGCATGGAAGCACCATAGTGTGGTGTACCCTGACTATTCAGAGCTACAAAGCCATAACTTGGAGAGTAAGCGGGTTGTTGATAACCGCACCCATAAGGTGAAGAAATCTATCCATACTGCGTCCCATAATAAGGTCCACAAGTCATCACATGCGATGTCCCATGAGACACTCTGTAGGAAGGAATATAGACTCCGGAAGTAGGAATATACATGTCGAAAGTAGGGATATACGCTCCGGAAGTAGTAACATGACCTCTAGAAGTATGAACATAACCTCTCGAAGCAACGTGCGGTATGTAAGCCTGAGACACAATCGGTCTAGTGACCGCAGTATGGACCTGACTTGTAGCAACGTTCCGGCCCGAAGGACCATGTGAATGAGCTGGAGGGTGAACATTCGAAGAACTAGGGATAGAGAATGGAGGGACATGAGTAATTATGTATGTGTTATTCCCTATAGTCACTCGTCTCGGATCTGGTATCCTAATAGGATCACTAACCCTAGACCTAGGAGGAATATGTGATGTAGCTTCCACCGCCGGGATGGAAGGTGCAATGTGACTAGTGCTCCCAAACCTCTCCGCATGGTAAGGAATGAGAGTGCCCCCAGGCATAGTGCTAGGTTCAAACTTAGATTCGACATCAAATCATGTTTAGGAAAACCAGACATACCATAACTACCATAACTAGTGCTTGCTGGTTCGAAATGAGTCTCATCATCCTCCGGCATTCCATACCGGCGATGCGTCAATGGGGAATCAACCCTAGAGTAAGTAGGTCTATCATGAAAAGTACCTATCTCAGAAATCACAGGACCTAACTTAGTCAAGTCGGGTGAAGGATAATAATTAGGAGTAAACTCCCCATCTACCACATGAACGAGAGAAGGTGGTTCAGGAATACCTTCAACGTGGTCTCCCATGGTGTGTGAATCAATGTGCGAAGTAGTATGCCTGGACTGTCTATTTCTCTCTCCCAAAGGACGAGGAGACATAGAAGGAGGAATTCCTACTAAACGACGAGAAAGGCGAGGAGCCACACCCGAATCCACAATGACTCAAAAAATAGAAAAGACTCGCTATCTACGCAAACCCTAGGCAAGCTATCGTGCACATAGCAATCACTAATAAAATATAAATCCAAATGCAAGCAATCAAGGGTAGGATAAGTGAGCTCCTGAATGAATTAGGTATGTCTCGCCTAGGAGAGGCTTGAGACTCCCATACACAATAAGCATAAGTACGTAACCAATTATTGTGGCCCTCAGCTTCAACACGTAAAGCGACTGTGCTATCCGACCCCAACTTGGCCGGGACACCCGTAGAATAACCCCTGCAAAGTACCCCCTCGATATCCTAGGTAAGGCCACTAAGGTCACCTCAATATAATCAATGCTCAAGCAGAAAGTCGCAGGCGGGATTGATCGTATGGGCAGGGTAGCAAAGCCCGAAACTATCGAAAGAGCCCCCAGATACGAATACAATCCTGGAAATATCTCCGGTGCTACTCAGTTATGACTAGGGGTCATCCCAATCAATAACCGCTCACACTGCCTCGTGCTTAAATCCCTTTTGAGAGGAGGATCCTGAGAAACACTGGTTATACCAAGGAATTTCACACACTCACCTGGACAGACACATACATGTTGTTGTTTAGTGGTCTTGGAGAATTTACACACAATGAACTATTCCAAGACCCTAAAACCTAATCTTGTTGGTGAACCCTATCAAATAAAATAATGTAGTTCATTTTAATTAAGCGTTGATTTTATCTAGCTTTATTACTCAAAAGAGGGATATGGCCGTGCAACTAATGGTGTTATGACACAACATGAAGTAAAATGCACACCTAACAATCAATGCAAATGCATTGTGTCCATGAAAACAGGGTATGCTACTACATGAAATGCATAATTCTCTTCAAATGATAAATGCAAACTTTTCTATATGAAATCCTGACTAATACTCCAAAGCAAATCTAGTGCAAGTACAATGCAAAATGCAATATGTAATGCACGATGATAAGGAAATATTTTTGGATTTTTTTAAATAAAAATGAGATATAAAAGCAAAAGAATGATTCTACAACCCTCAGACTCTGCAAGCACACTCAAGCAGCACTCAAGCAAAGCACTAAGGTAAAAGAAATCTAATGCACTAATCCCAAAACAAAAAATCGAAAATGCAATGACAAGAACATTCTTAAAAAAGAAATTTACCCTAAAAAAAACGTCTCTGGTCAGAAACAGGGATGTATATAAACTCTGGCAGTATCAAAGGAGACTCAACAATCATCAAAACTCACCCAGCAACCATCCAACTTCCTCTAGAAGGCAATACTAAGGGCATACATGACTGTTCGCATTAAACCCGCATGTATACGCGAAAATAGTAGAGAAACTCGCGTGTATACGCGACTGTGAGTCAAAAACGCGTGTACAGGAAGAAAGGTGCATAAAAATAAAGGCAAACAGACAAGCTGAGACAAACTTCACACCAATCAGACACTACCAGGAAAACATGCCCTCGGAATTGACACAAAAACAAGAGAAAAAGAGCAATTCAAAGTCATTGAACGCCGATAGAAAACCCCCAAAGGACAACTACTAGGAACTCCCCAACGAAGTCGCCAATTCTGTTACGGAGAGAAATTCCTATGGCTTGGGGTACCACAACAGACAGCTTGACTCCAGAAATAAATCCTTTCCAATATGCAATAGAAATTAAAGATCTAATACTAAAGGATCCGACCTCGTATCTTATTCCGGATGGTTGAAGTAGATCTCCGTTGAACTTTCCAACCTCAGCTTGAATTGATTAATCACGTCCTCAACAACAAGTAAACAATACAAGCATACTATATAGATTGGTGTTAGATCTATTCTAGCATATATAATCAACAATGTATAAGCATTTGAAATTATCCTATGGATAAAATATTCATTCAAACACACATTATTGGATAGGAAAAGATATTTCTATTAATATAAAATCAGAGATTACAATGGATACAACCTCTATCGGCACGTATGCGAATCGAAGAAACTGAATCCCCCACTTGGGCCTCCACCACCTCAATCCTCCATCTCTCGATAACAAGCTCACAAGCAAAAGGCAAGCTTGGGAAGAACACAAAAGTGCTCCAAGGGACAAAGGGATGCAGACTCAAGCATAAGTTCCAGCAACAATGGACTATAGTTTCTTTGCTCTCAATTCTCTCTTATGCCTTCAATGTGCCAAAGAGTTCCTTATATAGCTTTTCAAAATGGTAATGAAAGGTCGAATTCGAGCGATCTTAAGGCATATGAAAGGCCAAGAGTCAAGTTAGTCGGATCGATGTCAAGGAAAAATCCAAAAGGATTTAGATTTTGTACACATCCCGATGTACGCGGTTTTAGTGGTCAAACCTGCGTATATACGCGATTAGGGGTTTAAAAGTCGCGTATATGGATTTTCACATGTTTTTAGGGATGGTCAAGGAAACATCAAAGGACAAAAAATGGTCCAAGGGGTCTAAGGAGTCTGCAGAGGGACAGGGGAAAGGCCATACAAGTGTGTTTCACCTGGAGTGGTAAAATCAGCTATAACAAGGTGTCAAATTTAAAGGCGACCTAGCCCTCCAAGCAGGTTGTGGAGGTGGCTGGTTTGCATTTACATTAGCCATGATTCTGAGTGGAGTATGCGCACTACTACATTTCGACCAAAAATCCGATGGCAGTATTGTCGGATTTTCGACACTTTCCTGTCGCATGTACGACACTATGATTTTTTTTAAGCGTCGAAAACTTGTCGTCGGTTATCCGACAGCTTTCGAAACCGTCGGTTAAGCGACACCTCCGTTTACCGCCGGTTAAATGTAAAGCGTCAGTTAAGCGATAGCCTTTCTTCGACGGTAGTGAAATTTTTTTAAGAAAATAACCTTCATGCCGTCGGTTAAGCGACATCAATGCTGTCGGATAAGCGATGGATATAAACTTGAATCGTCGGATAAGCGACATGAAGCGCCGTCGCTTAAGCGACGGATATAAAGATTACGCGTCGGAAAAGCGACATGGAGAACCGTCACTTAAGCGACGGAAGTAAATTTAAATTTTTTTTTTTTTGCAAATTGGGTATATTTATAACAGGGGTAGATTCCAAAATGTTGGGATTCTAGTCATAATGAGGCACAATTTAGGCATCAAATTCCACACAATTTTTAGGTGAACGATAAGTCTAGTTTCATCTTGACAAGAGATGGTTCAAGAAACATCACCACCACAAGCCCAAAACCATTCAATATGGACCATACACAATTCTCCAAGTTGTGTATGGTCCATCAACCTGTCTGAATCCTCACAGTTGGAGGAGGTACATACTACAAATGTTACACCCACATAATGCAATCCTAGAGATCCAAGCTCCATACTCAGAGAATATATTTTTCAACCTCCAACCTAAATCAACAGATTCAACACAGAATAGGAAAACTACATCATATTTAATAGGTCAACAGGGAACCTGCCATCTTGAGCCAAAGGGATATCCCAGGCTATATTTGAACAACACTTTCTAGAAATTATGGACAATTTCTTCACAAGTGGGGAGGAAACGATGTATGTAACAGTAAATGTATAATGTTGTAATTATTCACGTATGGGTATCTAGTTTTTAATATCTCAAGCAACACAAATTGGCCCTGGAGTATGGAAATTACAGTTTTTTTTAATGCTCTTAGACAACCTGAGACAGCTAATTTTTTGCATATAAAAAACCTTCAAGTCCCTATTTGCCTGGTGCGTCCCATTTCATTAACCTTCGAGTCCCTATTTGCCGGGTGCATCCCATTAACCAATCATTCTCCAATAAACAATATCTAATATAAAATAAATAGTATGACATCCCACAGTACAACAGTAAGTAGTGACAAAAGGAACTACCATTCAATGTGTCTCAGTAGTATACAGTACCCAAATGAAACATAGTTATTTAAGGAAATTATTGTCTAATTATAAAGCTGTCCATCCAAAAGAATTAGAACAATTTATGTATGCAAAATGGAGTCTGTTTGCACGCTGTTCAATGCACTTACAAGCCTGGGAGTGAGCTTGTTTTGGGTTTAAACAGGCTGCTAAAGGGGCCACCGGAAGCAGCCCTAAAGGCAATCCACAGTCCACAAGGGACTGTAAAAAGGCAAGACAGAGCCCTACAGAGGCTGGTTGAGGAGGTAAAGGGGATGTCTGAGGTAGGATGAGGGCAATATGGCAATGGTTAATCACATTCATCCTTATGATTCAAATTTGAAATCCAATATATAAACAATGAACATTAGCATTTCTTTCCCAAGATACATGATGGGAGAATGCAAAACAGAGGAGGTTAATTAATGAATCTTAAAGGATTTGGAGTCCAACAAGTTGTGAGGCAATGATTTGGAGTCCAAAAATATCAAGGATTGAGATCTTTTTGGCATCAGTTTTAAACTTTAAATTGTAACCATATGCATGCCTAAGCTAATGAAGCTGCCGAGTTTATTCATTTAAAGAATAGTATTTGTGTCAGTGCAGATGTTAAAAATTTGTTGGTTCTTCCAAAATTTGTTTTGTTAAGAGCTCATGTTACAATGCTGGTTATGGATTTCTAGCCTCCTTTGTGCATTCTCTTCTTCTTGGCCAAAAATACCCTTTTTGAGTGAAAATGCAAAAGGGTTCTAACAACTTTGCAGAATTTCAAGCTTTAAAGCTCTTATTAAAATGTGCAAAGGATTGGAATCTTTCAAGTTTGCAAGATTTCGGTGATTCATCATTGGTTAAAAACTAGATAAGGGGCAGGTCATCTGCACAATGTAAATCTTAGGCCAATGGGTGTTTTACTGTTGGAGGTAGCAGGCTCTTTTGAGCATCTTTTTTACTCAGGTCTTTAGAGAATTGTACCAGGATGCTGAAGCTTGATACGAACCCGAGGGCAGGCCGCATTGGCCGTAGGCCATATAATATGAAGAAGTTATTGTGGGTGTCTCTGTCATTTCCTTATCAGCTCTATGAGTTGGTTTGGATCAGATCTTTCTTAGTTTTCCTATTGTGATTTTATACATGTATAACCTCTGTATGCTTGCTTGGCAAGAATATGGTGTTTGAGAATGGGTATGATCTCTTTCTCTGAGATGGCGATGTGTACAATTTGGCTTTTAGACCACTGTTTAGATGGGCTGAATGCTCCTGTTATGGTAGGCAGAACAAAATATGCAAATTTTGTATCCTTTTTGGCAGCCGAAGCATGTAATTTTCATTAAAAGTTGAACAAGAATTACATTTTTCTTGGAAAAAAAAAATATCCAGCTGTATAAAAGGAATGAGGAAGGATCCATTAACCTAAGTTTCTATTCTTCAATCGTTGCAACTCCCAAGAAAACTGAATTAAGAACATTTGCAATAAAAAAAACCACCTCCCAAATGACTCCACTATGTTAGCATTTGTCATTAAGTTGTCCAAAATATAAATATTATTAAATTACCATGAAAAGATGATTCAGACCATAGATGATGGTGTTGATGTCCAGAACAGGTTTCCAGTCCTCCCATAGAATATTGAGGCAAACATTGCCTTCCAAATCAATATATGGATGATAAACCTGCATCTAAGTTATACTCCACTTGTCACACAATTGAAAGAAAAATGAATACCACAAATTGACTCCAAAGATCATGAAATCCTTCACACAATTTTCAAATATTGGTCTGAGATGAATTACCAAGCCATTCCATAAATTTCAAGAGCATACCTTTGTCTTACATTTCACCTTCAATAGTTTGCTTGAGGTCATAATGACCATAAAGTTTGACAGGCTATTTGAGGGTATACGTGATAAATGTAGAATGCTGTTCAATAATTTAATTCCCTCTATAGAAGAGAGATGTATGTATAGTGATCTATTTTTGCTGAAGAACATGGAAAGCTTGGTAAAAGAAATTAACTCAAGCAAGGAGGTTAACTTATCTATTAAAGAGCATCTACTTACAAGTGCAACTGATATGGTGGAATGCCTGAGAATGGATCCTAGTAAAGTCATTTTGCTTAAGTTTTATTTGGGGAACACTGAGGACTCATTGATGTTGAACCAATACAACAAGTTCCGGGAATTTCTTGGAGGCAATGGTAACTTTTTGCCTTTAATTGATACTTTGAATGGATGCCATAATGAGTCAGTGCATACGAAGGTGCTGCAGCTGTTTGTTAATATTTTAATAGGTGATCCAAGTTATATTAACTTGAAACACACCTTGCAAGAAAAGTTCTTATTGATGGATTCATCTTCTTTGGCTTCATGGCTGGAAAAAATGCTGCTAGGATATACTGCTCAATCAGCTATAGGTATTTTCAAACATTCAACTTTCAACAAATTATATTTACAATTTGTTTTCTTAAATAAAATTTAAATTTTTCCTAGACTATAAGCCTTTTATTATGGCCATACTGTAATTCATATATTAGACCTACTTAATCTGATGCTTTAATTTCTTATATATAATTTAAATCTGTTTGGTTGTAGTTTTGTGTCATTTCATTTCATATGGTTTCTGCGCCATAATGTTCATTTTGGCCATACAGGGGAGCTATCACAGCTGGCAAATATCATTCTAGATATACTCTCTCAGCTTCAAACATTATACAAAGAGCATAGTGTGAAGGAAAGGGGTTGGTTATCACGAGAATATCATTTTTATTTGAATCTGCACTTTGTATCCCTGCTCAATGTGTGTGTAAAGTTCCTTTATTTTTGGGCTCAGCCATGACTGTCCTGCATCAAGCAGTGGCCCCATATCAGGGTTGGCAGATAAAAGGAATTAATCATAGCCTCATAAAAAGGAGTGGAAGGCTAAGGTATAGTTCCTGGATAACTGGTAACAAGCAAACAGACCAGAGTTTGAGTCTTTGAGACCCAGTGAGAGTGACATCTAGTAATTAAAGTATCTATAAATTGTGGCTTCCCTTTAGGGCCTGCTGTAGAGTAAGGGTTTGAATCAACACCCAACATCACATAGATTTTCAAGTGCTACGAGAAAAATAACGTTTCAGTCAAGAAGGAATGAGGCATCATACTAGGAGATGGATGCCCCCACACAGACCTGGCTTTACAGGCCATCAGTATTATCAAGGCACCAAGTTGGCACAAGGAACTTGCAACCCTGTGCTAAATTCTAAGCATGTACCTGACAGCCTCAAGATAAAAATCAGGTGACTGGCTCCTGAGAGACGCACAACTCCATTCAGCTGGTTATTACCACCTCCCAAACAATCTCATTTGCAAGGGTGAACTTGACTACACAACCCG
>LPNX010100716.1:1236008-1251443 GCA_001517045.1 Pseudotsuga menziesii | reverse complement strand
AAGATTGCAATTAAGCTAAATTGTCAATGTATGTGCCCCGCATCCCAATGTCGATTCTAATAATGGTTTTATTACAATATCTGAATACTCTCTTGATGCTCGCGGGCCTAGATTTCCTTTGGAAGTTGCATCAAATTTTAGTTTGACTAAGTTTAGAGGGGGTGGAGACAAATTCTCAAGGCTCTTGCTCTTGATGGTTGTTTGATAGAGTCTATGTTTATGAGGGTGGAGTTTGATTCCCAAATAGTCACAAAATTTATGACCATTGCTTGGGCGTGATTATTCTATATTTTTTCCCTCAACTACTTGAATTGTTTCCTTGATATTGTTCTCTATTATTTTCCAAAGTTTGTTTTGAACTTTTCACTAGTCTTTAAAAAAAATTGTGCAGAGAAAAGGTCTACCATGCCCCAAGAAATTCCTAAACCCTTCAAACCAATCATGATAATACTTCAATCCTTGTTCTTCAATTTCACTGTGAGTGTACAGGGAGGTCAAGTCATCTCACAAACATCGCATGCAAGTTGGTGAAATCATCTCCATTAATCCTAAGACAATCTCATTTGAGATCATTGTCCTGCATGGTTTCCCAATCTTTATCCATGTTAGAGTGTTTGCAGTAAATCCCTCTGTTTGCTAGTTTGTATGCTAGTTTCTTAGCCATCCTCTTTATATTGGAGGGTTGGATTTTTGAAGGCTTGCAATCTAAGAAGAAATCATGTCTGTGGTTATGGCTAGACACCATTTTGTGATTGTATTTTTTGGCGAACCTCCATGGAGGAGGGATTTTATTACCTTTTTTGTAAACCCATCTTCTATCTTTTGCAATCATTGGACCAGTGGTTATGTGCCTACTATCAAAACCTCTTGCAATCCTTTGAGGCATTTTTGGTTTCATAGTCTCATGGACATCCTTTTAGGAAAATTTATATACCATCCTTTTTCTTTATTACTTACAATACTTTTGTAAGTATATTCTCACACAATCTGGGCAACTCACATGTTGAAAGTGTCTTTTGTAAGGTTTCAACCTTTATTGACATAATTGCTCTTAATAATTTGTATTAACCTTTCCCAGTATAATTTAACGTTGCCCTCAATGTGTATTGCAAGCTTAATATCCTTCCATTGATATATCTCATTAGTATGATCACCCTTATTAAGGTTAGATATGCAAATTCTAATATGAAAATGTGCATGTCCAAAGGAATTTTTCAATAGTATAAAAACCCTTTCAATAATTACGTATCGAAATCAATTTTTTTCTAGGTAGGATAGTTTCCAATCACTCAAAGCACCGTTGCTTAAGCGACGCTTATGAGGCTATCCGTCGCTTAAGCAATGCTTATGAGACTAGCTGTCGCTTAAGTGACGCTTATGGCCACTTTTTCAAATTTTTTTTTTATCTTTGTGATTTTTGGTAGGTTTTAAAAAAGAAATCCACGTGCCGTCGGATTTTTCCATCGGATTTTGGATCGAAATGTAGTAGTGGCGGTTGGGAGTGAACAGGGGTCTGGAAAGGTGAACAATAAGGTGAATATGGATCCAATTGATCTAAAGGTTGGTCAACTTCTTGTAAGGCTGCTTCTGCTAGTTCTTCAAGATCTTCTACCAACACCGAGTCTTCTAATTGAGGGCGATCTTTCTTCTGGTACTCTCTTCTAGGTAGGACAGAGATAATGGGTAATCCTCCAATATTTTTCGCATATGTCCTGGTAATTCTTCTTAAATCATCAACCACTTCGTTATCGACGAGATACATATACCCCTTATCTTTATCTTCAGGAGTGGGTTTGTGAAGCAAACTGTTTTCAGAACTGTCACCGGTGGAGTAATTTCGAGGAAGCGGGCTTCCTCAGCCAGCCATGCACTGGTGGCCCTCCTTCTAGCGCCAAAAAATTGTTGAGGCCTGGAAAATCTGATACTGCTTCTCCTTTTCCTTTGCAGTAGCCTTCTACATTTCTAGCTCAGTAACCTTGCTCTCCAACTTGTTCTTCTCTTGACTTAAATTTCCATATGATAACTGAAGATTATCCTTTTCAGTCTTTAACATCTGATGCTCCAGCTGTAGCTTTTGTAATTCAACTAAGGTAATCTGAGCACTCTTCTCTTTTTTCTCTGCAGATATTGCTAGAGCATTCTTATCTGCTTGCAGAGTTTGGCATTCTATTCTTGAAGTATTGACTTCGCCCATCATATCTTCATATTTTCTCTTTAGCTTTTGGCTCTCATATATTTCCTTCTTCAAGGTTTCCTTCAGTTGGGCTGCATTCTTCCGTGACTGCTCTAGATTAGTCATGAGTCTGTCCACATTGTATTCAGTTGCTAAGGTTAAAGCTACCCCAACAATTGCTATCAACCGTGGATATTTACACGTACCATGTACCAATGTCTTGTCTGTCACCGTTTTTCCTGGCTGTCCCCCAGTATCTACCTTCTTCTCAGTTATTTTAACAAATTTTTTCTTTTCTTTGTCATAAAAAATGGTATTAAAATTAGGAACTTCCTCCCCTTTGGTAGGCATGAAAGGGATCAAATTTATTTAAGAAATTGAAGCCTTTCCTAATATGCTGCCAGAAGATACAACAGTTTCCAAGGGATCAGGATCAGATTGTCCTTGCTCTTGATCTATTTGGTCTTGTTCTCCTTGTGCATCAACTTGCTCTGTATTCTGCTTCTCCTTTTGGGATTTTGTTAGTCTAAAGCCCTCACTTTCTTCTTGTTTCTTCTTTGTTTCAGCCTCTTCTTTTCTTTTTCTTTCTTCTTCTTCCTTCCTAGCTGCTTCTTCAGCAGCTCGTTTTTTTTGATCCTCTTCAATTCTTGACCAATTTTCTGCTTCCTATGCCAATATTCTAGCATCTTCTTCTCTTTTCTTTGCTTCTTTTTCTTCTAACTTCTTAGGCTTTTTTGAAGTCTTGCCTGTTCCACCCATAGTTGTTATTTTTTGCTTGAATATTTTCTTGAGGGTGGTTATGTTCTTTGCATTTCGGAATGTCTCCTCATCTTTGTCCCAGAAGCCAGTATATTCAAAATGGATTCCTGCTTTTTTGTAGTAGTCAGCTACTTTGTTATGGGAGTCATTTCTATGAAAATTCATCTCTCCAAAGCAAAAATATTCTAGCTCTTTAACAAATTCTGCTGCCTGCTTTACCCTTGAAAACTTATAGCTTCCAAGTAATAAAGGTACTGCAGGGTACGTTGCCTTTTTATGTTCAAACAAAAAATTGTCTACTCCATCAATATACGACTGTTTGACTTCCTCCTTATGGAGTACATAATCTGTGGCATATTTAGGGAGTAGAGAAGGAGCTCTGGAGCCACCATACATCCTTACATATAATCCATCCTTCGTCAAATAATAATCCCCAAACTCGTGTATGACTTTAAATGCTTATTCAGACATGCAATTACATTCAGTCAAGAAAATTAGGGTATATAAGGGCATAATGAAATGCTCACAAATTTCCCTATAGTAACTGTGATACTTATGTGCCCACAACAATATATAGGCTGTGTATACTGGGGTTCTGTCCTTCTCCCAGTTACATCTCAAAGCAGGAAAAGCCTGGGTGCACAATATGCAATCAATTAGGATAGAGTTCATATAAAATTTAGATTCCTTTTGAGATACCCCTCCTAAGGCTGCTGATATACATGCAGAGAGGCTGTTCGACACTATATTTTCCTAGTTCAAGATGGTTCCTTGGGTAGCCACGAAAAAAATAACCGGTATCCAACCTATCTTGAAGCTCTTCCCATGTGCTCTGCCAAAAATCCTGTTGAGCATTAATGCAATAAACCTATAGGAAGCACAAAGAGTAGAGGTGTCATATTCTCCCAAAGTCTAGTTCGGAAATGATTTCCTGGTATCATCTTTCTTTTTACAGTTTCTACCAGGTGCATAGCTATCTCCTTCGACCAACTTTCTGTCAAATAGACCTGTGGTGTGGGTAGATGATATTCCATGGAGACATATGCAGGGATATATGCAGCACAGCCTTGCTTTTCAGTGTTCTCTAGAATAATTGTCGTCACATCTACTTTGGGTAGAATCCAGCCTATTACTTCTGAACAGGGAAATAATTCTGGCCTTATAGCTACTTTCATCAAGGCTGACTTCTTAATGTTAGCATAGATCGTCAGTTTTTCAAACCCAGCATCAGGTACATTCTGGTTTGAGATCATTCTATAGATTTCTCTCCACTTGTAGTCTGGTTCAACTCCAGTAGTGGCTTTGGTATCTTCGTAGATGAACTCTACTTTGGTGATTATTTCTACTTCAGGATTTCCTTTAGCCATTTGAGCTTTCTTCTTCTGTCTCTCTGACATGTTGTTGTTATAGCAATCAACCTATCACAGTAAAAAACATGTTTTAGGCTAACTGAACTTTTAGCAAGTGCTTAAGCAACACACAAGAAAATATACCAATTTATTTACCTCCTCGACATGCATGCTGTTAAAATAAGTTAAACACAGTATTTATGAATGAAATATTTCACCAGAAAAAACCCTGTAGATTACTTCCTAAATTTTCCTAGGCTCCACTATCTCAAAACCTTAATCGACCGGACAACCTCCGTCTCACATAGGTACTTATCAGACTGATTCTACCGCTGGATCTCAACAAATTTTCTTAATCTAAAAAGCTAAACCCTGCGTAGCAACTGTCTTCGAGAAAAATCCTAATCGACTGAAAAGAAAAACCCTCTTGAGTCCCATGGGAAAAAGTCGCTGCAAGAAAAATGACTTACTAACCCCCGACCGATCATGAAAAGACCAAGAAAAGGGTGGTGCATACAGTGAAACACCTGTCTGCACCGTGCCCTAACAACTCGCGCTGACGCAAACACGTCCATAATGGTTCAATGCCATACAGACTTAGACTCCCACAATAATGAAACCTCAAACAACTAAACCCCCCCTTCAATGTAAAAAATCTATGAAAACACCGTAAGGAGGCAAAAATTTCTTAACTTTCTATGCGAAAAAAAACCTAACCTCCGAAACCTAACCTCCAACACACTTAACCGTTCAAAATCAACCAATACTACCCAAGGTGACAAGGCTATGGGTAAACCTACCTATCAAGAGCGATGCAAGTGACTGGACGAGCTGAAAATCCATGGGTGCAACGTAGAACGAACTAGGTTTTGACAACTATGTGCGCACGACTTCTCTGCGCTACTTCCATGGTGCAAACAACAAATCCAAATGCTAAATGACAAGTCACATGTCCACACATATATACCCATGACCGGGCGGGAAACTTATCGGCGGACAAAATTAAATCAATTGGAAGAATAAATTGGATGATCGTCACAATGGCAGGCGCGAATAGAACTACGGAACCGGCGATATGTTGAGTCAATCGGACGTCGGAACCACTAAGTTCTACCCTCGGAACAAAAAACTAATCCTCCTCCACAACGTTGGCAATGTACAGTTCTACCATCACGGGTTTTACTGTTAGAACGGGTATCGAAAATCGGCAGTGCTAAGCTCTAAGGAGTCGGTGAAAGAACATGATGCTTTCGGAACGTCTCGGAACTAGCCTCCTGCAACGTCGAGCGATATAGACACTATGACTCCAGCTTACTTCGGTCAAACAACCTGACAGCGACATAAAACATTATCGGATATCGAAACCGCTAACCGCTAGAACTTCGGCAAATCGAACCTGAGAATAAAAAAAGAAGTAGCTCCGATGTATCGACAAGGGAGTCCAAAGGCACTCAGCAGGTTTGATGGTTTGGTTTTTAAAATGTCGGAAGGATAGTCCAATATGCTTTCGATATCGGAAGGATAGTCGACTAATCTTTCGATACAGAAAAGTGAAACAGACCAAGTTTTTTAAAGAAAAATCTGAACGCAGGGCAGCTTTGGTGAAAACAAAATAATCCTAGGCCAGTTTTAATAAAAACAAAAAAGGGGGGGGGGGAGGCGGGCTAAAATTGAAAAATTTGGGGAAAAAAAATTGCAGCTGCAGCAGGACTCTATTCTAAATGTGAGCAGCAACATTCATATCCTCAGCCCATAGGTTTGTAGCCAAACCTTTGGCTTCCAACATGTAGGTAGTCATCTCTTCGAGGGCCCGATTTTTTCTTTTCGCTACACCATTTTGCTGGGGTGTGTAGGGAATGGAGTACTGGATTTGGATCCCACTGTTAGCATATATTTGCAGAAATTCATACCTGATATACTCTCCTCCATTATCAGATCTGTGAGACTTTATCTTCCTCCCAGAGGCATTCTCAACAGATGCTTTGAACTTGGTGAATCTTTCCAAAACTTCAGATTTTTTCTTTTGGAAGAAAACCCAAGTGTATCTAGAGAAGTCATAAATGAAGGTGAGTACATACCATGAACCACTCATGGATTTTCAAGGCATGGGTCCGTTGATACTAGAATGAATCAGCCCCATAATAATTTTTGCACGGTTGGCCTTTCCCCGATCAAACTTGTGCTCAGGGTGTTTGCCGACAATGCAACCTTTGCAAATTCCATTAGAAGTTTTGATGGCTGGGAGGCCTTCAACCATGGAATGTTTCTAAAGTTGTTGTAAGTATTTGAAGTTCAAATGAAAAAATCTCTCATGCCATAACCTACTGACCTCATTCCCATGAGTCAGAAGAGCGGTGGCTTTGCATCCGCCACAAACTTGGAAAACTCATAGGACTTAGCATGATGATTTGCTATGCTTATTGGAATGAGATTCTTGGATGCAATCTCTGTGATTTCAACATCATTCAGGATGAAAGTAATTCTCTTGGGCACTCCGCTGTGTGTCATTTGATATACACTCAATAGATTGGAGGCCAAGGAGGGTACATACAGAACATCAAAAAAGTTTCCATGTTCAAGTTTTATAGTACCTTTTCCTTTCGAAATGATCTGAGAATCATCTCCCATGTGGATGGGAATGCTTTTGTCGGTGTCCAGGGATGAGAAGGATTCTTTTCTTGCTATCATATGGTTCGAAGCACCATAGTCTATGAGGAGAGCTCAGGCTTCGAATTGCTTGCCATGAGGGCATGTCCTCTTTCTGGTTGGATGTCCTAATCATGATTATCTCTCTTTCGACCACTATCCGAACGATTGATATTGTTCCTCTCAAGGAGAAGACTCATTTCATCAAGATTTTTCTTCATGCAGGCATGTTCAGGGTTAAATCCCTTCCCACAATAAGAACACTTGACTTTTTCTTTGCCTTGGTTTCCTTTGTTTTTATGCTTCTTTGAGCCGGAAGGCTGTTCTTGCTGCTGGTTCTTTTCCTATGGCTTCAGAGCATCAAAATTAGTCTTTTTATTCATTTTCTTTCCTTTACCTTTCGCATCTTTGGGCCTCGAAGCAAACAGTGCTTGATCTTTGGAGGATCTGATGATCCCCATCTACACAAGCTTGTCATGCTTGTTTGTGAGGGACTCAATGAAGGCATTGAGAGAAGGAATTTTCCACTTTGGGGTTGTTATCTTCTCGGTATGGAATGTAGAAGAAAATATCGAGTAATCTGATCCAAGTTTGGAGAGAATGGAGAGAATGGAGAGAATGAGCTGATCATCCTTTTTCTCCACTTCACACTGCTTCAACTGGAGCATTATGTGCTTGAATTTGGTGAAGAATTCATTGATATTTTTGAAATTTCTTGGGGTGAAGAGAAACTAGCTCATTCTCTAGCCTATAAATCCTCATGTCATCTTGCTTATCAAAGAGATCACCAAGTTTATCCCAAATTTCCTTTGGATTCTTCAAACCAGTGAAATGGAAATGAATATCTTTGGAAATCAACAGGCACAGAAACCCAAAAGCTTCATCCATCTTGTTCCAGTATCTATCTTTGTCTACAACGTGGTTTGGCTCCACCTCGGTTTCCATTGTGACTATGTAGAGTCCCTTGGCATGCAATTGAATCTCCATGTCTCCTTTCGATTGGTGGTAATTGAAAGGAGTAAGAGGATCCACAGAAGAAAAACCTTTCTTTCTGCTGTAGCGAATGGAGTAGAAGTCTTCCAAAAAAACCTGCAAAAACACAAAAAGGGCACCGTAAGGTTGAACATCCTGCACTTTTCAGGTTTTCATCACACCCAACTTAGTCAATCAAGCTAGCTTGATCAACAATTCCTTTTCTTAGGATTTATGTGGTAAACCTTCGGCTTCTGGTGCAGTGCTGGAATTTTTAAACTTTTTTTGCTCAAAATGCATGCTAGAGCTGTAAAAAATCTTGTTTTGAGAAGAAGAGCTTCGTCTCACCGTGGATCTGATACCATGTGAAATTACAGTCACAACAATCTTAAGACTAAAACAAACCTTACAGAAGATTCAAGACAATTTTACACATGAAATGACATTAACAGTGCTGCAATTAGAGGCTGCAGCTGTATATTATCAATAATCAATAATGAGAGATGATACAATGTCATACAACTTGCATGAATGCAAGACAATTCGAATTCCTTGGAGGTCGTTTGAATTGCATAGATGAGAGTAGCTTAACTATTCGTTAGCCACACTAAACACACCAATTAACCACTAATCAAGCAATGATTGACTCTAACCGAGTCCTAACTGAATCAGAGTGCAATAATGATCGAGTCTAACTAAATAGAACTGAACTGCATGTCAATCAGTAGGTGGGGGCACATATCTAACTCAAATCAGATCTGATGAAGTGAAGTGAACTGAAACTAGTCACCAAAAGTTGTTGGAGGCGCCTTAATTTACTCCAGTTAACCCAAATCAGCCCAAAATAGACAAATGGATGAGGAAGGTGCTTTTCCAACTCAACTTAACTGATTGTTAGGTGAAACAACAATCAGTTAGCTAATTGGTGCACTTATGACAAGGAAATCACCCCATATTTGTTCCCTAATTGAAGGAGAAGGCTTAGTTGGCCTCCCTGATTGAAGGAGTGTGTTGGTGCTAATGCTGATGTCAGGAGTGTGTTGGTGTGCTAATGCTGATGTCAGTAATTCAAGTCAATTAACTTAGGATAATGGGTAATTAGGCCAAAATTGACCAAATAAAGGTGTGTGGGTTGGATGATGACTCCAACAATTCTTGCGCATATTCCTTGAATGAATGAATCCCATGATAATGGGAGCCCATTCAACGTCTTCAATGGATTCTAGTTGATTCTTGATCTGAGAGACCTTTTAGAAGTATGATTGAATGCTTTCTGACGTTTGCATCTTCACATCCTTGAGTTGAGTTCTCAAGGTCATGTTCCTGTTGATATTATTTCCTTCATACAAGCTGGTCATTGCATCAAACATATCCTTGGGAGTCTTCAAGGATGACACATGTGAGATCTAATGGAGACGAAATTAATCCTCTTGGCTTTGACTAAGTCCTGCTTGTGCTTTGTCTTCATCTCCCTTTGGATATGCAACTTCTTCTTTGTCGTAGTTCTCCAAGTCATGCTTCTTCAGGTATGAGAAGCACTCTATACTTCCATGTTTGAGAGTTATCGACTCGTTCAAGCTTGTCCTCAAGCTTGGTACTATTTGTCATCATGATAAAAATGAGAATGTCAAATGGAAATAGAGAGGATAGAACTTACCAAGTAGATTGCTTCAACTTGATGCTTGCTTGAAATATTTTCTAGAAGACAACTTTTGGTGGACCTAGGGTTTGATAGAGAAAACCTAATTTTTCAACTTAGGTATCTTTCATATCTGACTGGATAGAAAGATGTGCCTCTTTAAGGAGAGCTGAGCAACATATTCATTTTCCTAAAACTATGGACATAACTGCAAAATATCTGATGCCCTTGTTTTCCCCAACAACAGTGTTAGGTACAAAATTAAAGATCCACAGAATGAGAAACTTCTTCCATAGACATATGTGCCCTCCTAAGGCGAGTTTGATATCCCTCCTTTTTCAACTGGTCGGTGGAGGGAAGTACCCAAAACTGGAAGACCTAGTTTTCTCCAATTTCTTCTACAAAATTGTATGATATTGATTCTGCTATACCTCTAAAATTCCTACTCCTTCGGGTATGAAACTTCATCCTAAAAAAAGTTTGATCTTTCTTCTTTACAACACCACATGTTAGAGCAAAATTGGATTCTCCAAGGGGGAATTATGCTAATTTTCCCAAGGTGACTTGTTTTAGTGTTGTTCAGTATAACAAACTTGTACAGACTGCCACGTGTCACTGTTTCACCTTCGGGGTCTGGAACTAGGACCACATAAACTACAGTCCGTTCCCTTTGCAACATCTTGGGAAATTTAATTTGGACCTTCCTAGCCCGAGATATAGAAATTCTCCCTAGGTCTCCTGTTTGAGACTGGATTTTGGAGGAGGATGGAACCTTGATTTGGAGGAATCATATCTCCTAAAGTATAGCAAATTTGTGGCTGAAATTCACAAACAAGGTACAACAAGATTTCATCTTCGGACTGTCCAAGTTTAAGCTCCTTACCTTCTCCAATATCGAGTTATAGCGAATGTCCCAAGATGACTAGATTTTATCTTCTAGTGTTTTCAAGCATGAAACCTAATCTCCAGTAGCTACAGCTACAACAATGTTTTGACAAAGACTTCTTTCAGGGTGGCTCTGATACCATGTTAATATTTCAATGGTTATAGAAGATCTAAAAACATTTAGCATCATAATATCGTAACCATATACAAAAGGATCACTAAAAGAAAGACAAGCACAACCACACAAAAGAACACATAGATTTATCCTAGGAAACCCTCATGGGGGAGAAAACCCAGTAAAAATTCCTCGATATAGAATTCGACCAAGTACACTTTAAGACCCAAAGAATAAGGCTTATAGGACCCCAAGAACAATACTGGTATGCTACTTCTCTTCCCATATGCACTGCTCCTTCTCTCTCTAGCGCCACTATTGAGTTTTGAGTATGTCCAAATGAGGGAGGCACCTCCCCTATTTATACTGATCAGTGGAGAGGCCTAATAACCCAACAAGGCCGACCTATCCTCCCAATTAGGGATGACTTACCTTGAGAGACTCAAAATTACATTTTAATAATACTTTTGCGGGTACTACTGACCTGAATTACAATGAAGGTTTTACGTCAAGACTTTACATGACCAAATACATCAATGACATCCCTAATTGGAGGAACAACATCTTCAGGAGGGGTAATAATGATAATAATATAAAATATAATATCTTATGTAGTTACATTTCTTTAGCATGAGACACACTGAAGCCATGCACAGTGAGTGAGATCTTTGATCCAAGTGAGAAGTACTTTCATCCAAGTGTGTAGGGGCAAGGTTATAGGAAAGGAGCAAGGGGCAACAAAGAGATTATAAAACAACAAGATTGAAGGATATATCTTATGGTGTTATAGGCTATCTTTTTGTCTTTGTATTATACCTAAGTGAGTCGTTATCCCAAAACGAGAGCCCAAGATTTTATGATTAATAAATCATTGATTGTTGGTTTTTCCCACAAGGATTTTCCATGGTAAACAAGTGTGTCAAATGTGTTGATTTCTTGTTTATTTCTACTGAGTTAGTAGTTAAAAATGTTAGTGTGTCTCTGTTTAGAATTTCGTAATTATTGAGAACAAAGATCGGATTTGGAATTTAGAAATTAACAAGGAACACTTGAAGAAAGTAACCAAATTATCCACTGAGTATTAGGTGGGTTACTTTTCCAAAAAATCTAAATTATAGGGCATGAACTAATATATCTTAGAGAGATGAAATGAGTTATGAGTAATTTCTAGAAATCCCATGCTTTGTATTATAAAAGAAGTGTGAGTTGTTGAGAATAAGTGCAATAGGATTAAAACAACCGTCATTTGGAATATGCACCAATACCACTCAAGTTATGGGGAATTTTGATTAAGCATCTTATAAAGTGTGCCTTAATGAATTAGGGATGATTTGGGACCGAAGCAAATCTCCTCAACTAACTAAAACCTCAGCTAGTGCACAAATCCTAAGAGAGGTCATAATTAACAAGTGAGAGACCCAAATGAGCTAGGAAAACACCCATTGTAGCTAAACATGTGACCAAGGCGGCTAAAGAATAAAGGGGATTCTACCAAGGTAGTAGACATTACATTGGAAACCACAAGCACACATCTAGACAAAAGCAATGGACTCAAAAAGAGGGACTTCAACACACTATGAGCTCTTGGTAAAATGAATAAGAGGACCTTAATGTTATCTTAGGGTGTTGTTTATGGAAATGCATTATGAAATACTCTGCACATCAATATCCAATGAGATAAGTGTATGGTTGATATGAAATTTAGAAACCACACACTACATTTTTCCCTTCATTGCAAGAGTTGCAATTCATCAAATGGTTAAGCAATGAGTTTCCATGAAGAAGACCAAAAGGTAAGGAAGCAATAGAAGATAAAGAAAAAAAGGTAGTAAGAATTGGAAAAGTAAATGGATGGGAAAACATGTGGTGCCCATTGGAAAATGTAATATGGGTAAACTCCTCGATGTAAGGAGGGAATTCTCTATGTGATGGAGGATTTTCCTGGTAACCATCATGGGAGAACAACATGCCCATATATCATTTCAAGTGTGGAACTACAAATGTGCCATTAGTAGGTGTTTTATAGAGAGAAATGCAAACATAAAAAAATAATGCGATAAAGAATATATATCGAGAGAGGGGAGGAAGAAAGAAAACCTAACCACCACATAATCAAGCAAGAAACAACTAAAATATGAAAGTAAATGTGGAAAGGAAAGAGAGAAAGGTGAGAAGCACGATACCTACATCGACCTAAGTGTCGATGTGTCATGTGGAAGCTTGTTAGGGTGTACTAGAAATATGTACATGAAGCCTAATAGCTATGTTGGAAATCATCTAGGAAATGTAAAGGTCAAAGTGAGCAATAAGATACCTAAGTAAACTTGTGAGAACTCCCATAGTGGGCCTATCCACATTACACTATTTCTTGTGACTCACAAAACCTAAACATATCAAAATTGTCAAGATGTTTGCCTACAGAATGAGTTCAAATCTAAAGAACATCCTATAAAGTGTCCAGGAAAGATGTTGTTTAGTGAAAGGTGCAGCAATGTTGATCCTTTCTTATGGCATGCCAAGATCCAAGTTAGCATTCATAGACCCGCACCTGTTCCTCAAAAACTTCATTAAACAGGGCTCAACCAACCATCCCACCTCAAGCAATGAACCAAACCTTGACATACCACAAGTGGTTAATCAATAATTTATTGAGGGGAAGAATGTTAGACTAAACCTTCTCCAAGGAGACTATGGGAGAGAGGAATTCCTTGTGTAAAACAAAGGATGAAGATGAGGAAAATGTGGAAAATATAGATCGAGTGGCTAAGGAAAAGAAACATTTCCTCAAGGTGAGGCAAGGAGTTAAGTGTAGTGGCTAAGTCAAAGTAACATTTCCTCAAGGGGAGGAAAGAGGGATCAATAAAAAAAGGAGGCAAAGTTGGATAAGGAATCAAAGGTAAAAGGGTTTACCTTGAGTATGGAACACGTTGTGTATGATAAAAATGGTGGTGATACTTAATAGGACATTGAAGACAAAACAATTTGACTTGAGTATAGTAAGAGTTTGAGAATGGAAAAAAGAAATGGTGTTGGACACTCTAGCGAAGGAAAAACAGTTTTCCCTCATTATTGAACAAGTTTGAGCAAGGGGACAACACAATGATGTTGGAGGGACCAATGGAGACCACACAGCTTTCTCTGAGCATGGAAAAAGATTGAGCAAGGGGGAAAGGTGGCTAGGTGTGTTAAATTTTTATATGCTTAGCTAAGACATCAATATTTCATTTCATTTTTCATAACAAAAGCATATAAACAAGATCACTGAAAGATAGACAAGCACAACCATACAAAAAGGAACACAAAGATTTATCCTGGGAAAACCCTAAAAAGAAAAACCCAGCAAAAGATTCCTCAATATAGATGCCCCCAAAAGAAAAAAGATAAAACCAGCAAGGAGATCAGAGCCTGATCCTCCTCCTTCTCCAGCTACTTCTCTTCTCCACTAATGTGCTACACAAGTGAGAGTGTGTGTCTGTTCCAAATGAGGAGCACTACACCTCTATTTATATTCATCCGTTCACTTAAGTTAACTCATTTGACATGTAGGATTGAGTTAATCATGTAGGCTCGAGTTACACATGTAGGCTCAAGTAACCACACTAGGGTGCTAATGACCCACCTTTACAATTAGAGGGGACTACCTCATGACTCTTAATAGTTCTTCCGATTAGAAGCATCGGGGTACAAGATAAACAAGTGGTTCTCCTGATTCTTCGAAGTTACAATATTTCAACACTCCCCCTTAACGAGAAGGGTATTCTACAACAACATCAACAACAACAATAGTAGGAGAGGACATCATCAACATCATCAGGGTAACAAATCTATAAATCATTGGAATATTTTCAACATCATATAGTATTCGTCTTCAATCTTCATCAACATCTTTTGACCTTTTGATCAACAACATTTTCAGCAACATTTTCAACACTTTGACCTTTCGATCAGCAACATCTTCAGCACTTAGACCTTTCAATCAGCAGCAACATCTTCAACACTTTGACCTTTCGATCAACAACATCTTCAGCGTTTTGACCTTTCGATCAGCAACAATATCTTCAGCATTTTGATCAGCAACATCTTCAGCACTTTGATCTTTTGATCAGCAACAACATCTTAAACATTTCGATCAGCAACCTGATCGGTAACATCATGATTAGCACCATAATCATACTTCAATTCTCGAACAGCATCATCATCATGATATTATGATCTTTTGATCAGTACGTCGTCATCATCACATACTGATCATTTGATCAGTACATTATCATCATCATACTCTGACCTTTCAATCAGTACATCATCATCGTCATACTCTGATCAGTACATCATCATCATCATACTCTGATCTTTTGATCAGTACATCATCATCATGCTCTGATCTTTTGATCAGTACATCATCATCACCACACTCTGATCTTTCGATCTGTACATCGTAATCATCATCATACTCTGATCTTTCGATCAGTACATCATCATCATCATGCACTGATATTTCGATCAGTACGTCATCATCATCATGAAAACATCAGTATCATCAAAACATCAACATCATCAAAACATCAACATGATCCTTGCTTTCGGAATTACGGGATTTAGGTCTTTACGGAGTTACCAATGATCCTTCCTTTCGGAATTATGGGATTTAGGTCTTTACGGAGTTACTAACGATCATTCCTTTCGGAATTACGGGATTTAGGTCTTTACGGAGTTACTAATGATCCTTCCTTTTGGAATTATGGGATCAACACATTTGTGGAACTCAGACAATCCTTCCTATTGGAATTACGGGATCAACACATCTGTGGAGCACAGACAATCCTTCCTATTGGAATTATGGGATCAATTTAATGATCCTTCCTTTCGGAATTATGGGATTTAGGTCTTTAACGGAGTT
>LPNX010100716.1:1201764-1227181 GCA_001517045.1 Pseudotsuga menziesii | reverse complement strand
CGACATAACCACTTACCTGTAGAAAGCACCTCTTGATCCAAAAATGTAAATGAAGAGAAAAGAAAAAGTAAAGCCACCCCGTGGGAAATAAAAGGCTCCTTAATGATGTTGTTTTCATTTTTCAATCTCTTTAATATTGGCATGTAAAATTTAATATAGATCTCTTTCATAATTGTATTATGTTTGCTCAATTTAATACATATTTTTATTTTATTTTGGTATAAATATATATTATACATTTTTTATATTATTTTATTTTTTTGAGTTGACATGTGTTATAGACACGACATAACCACTTACCTGTAGAAAGCACCTCTTGATCCAAAAATGTAAATGAAGAGAAAAGAAAAAGTAAAGCCATCCCGGGGGAAATAAAAGGCTCCTTAATGACGCTGTTTTCATTTTTCAATCTCTTTAATATTGGCATGTAAAATTTAATATAGATCTCTTTCATAATTGTATTATGTTTGCTCAATTTAATACATATTTTTATTTTATTTTGGTATAAATATATATTATACATTTTTTATATTATTTTATTTTTTTGAGCTGACATGTGTTATAGACATGACATAACCACTTACCTGTAGAAAGCACCTCTTGATCCAAAAATGTAAATGAAGATAAAAGAAAAAGTAAAGCCATCCCGTGGGAAATAAAAGGCTCCTTAATGACGTTGTTTTCATTTTTCAATCTCTTTAATATTGGCATGTAAAATTTAATATAGATCTCTTTCATAATTGTATTATGTTTGCTCAATTTAATATATATTTTTATTTTATTTTGATGTAAATATATATTATACATTTTTTATATTATTTTATTTTTTTGAGTTGACATGTGTTAAAGACACGACATAACCACTTACCTGTAGAAAGCACCTCTTGATCCAAAAATGTAAATGAAGAGAAAAGAAAAAATAAAGCCATCCCCTGAGAAATAAAAGGCTCCTTAATGACGTTGTTTAAATTGTTAAAATGTAGCATGATAATTATAGGAAGGTACCAAACTACCACAAAGCCTATTTGAAAAGTTGTTTTTGGAAATTCTTATACAACCATTTAAATATTTTTTATTTAGTTATTGTTTTTAGCAAGTGAATTGTTTCATATTATTTTTTAAAGTTTTTATTTACATACGTGTAACTAAATATACGTAACTTTTGTTTATACCCAAATTTAAACTCATGTTTAACTTTATTTTATATTTTCATATATAAATATTTTAACATACCTATATGTGTGTCTCTAGGTAAGTTGTTGCCTAGTTATTATAGTAACTAAGTAAAGACATGAAAGCATAATAAGTGTGTTTTCATCATGAGAAGGAGAAGGAACCATTAAGGTGCAACCCTTTGTTTCAGATCTCTGATAACAATAATTGAAAGAATTACGTAATAGGTGATAGCATATGTGACTATTCCAACCATGGATTATTATCTAATAACAATAATTGAAAGAATTACGTAATAGGTGATATCATATGTGAATATTCCAACCATGGATTTCTAATAACAATAATTGAAAGAATTACGTAATAGGTGATATCATATGTGAATATTCCAACCATGGATTCCTTTAGCATGGATTATTATTTGTTTGAGGAAAACATTATATTTTATTTTTGTTTGAGTAAAGTTGTAAAATATTTTTTTATGAAGTTAATTATTTAATTTTATTTTTAAAAGTTTTATTTAGCTAATTTTTTTTTTTAAAATCTCAAATTAATTTGGAAGAATTTGAATGTAATTTTCGTTTATAGAATTTCCAAATAATTTAGAAGAGTTTGAATGTAAATATTTTATAGTCTAAACTTGGAAGAGTTTGAATGTAATTTTTTTATAGCTCAAATTAAATGGGAAGAGTTTGAATGTAATTTTTTTAATAAAATTTGGTTAAGTTATTGTGGTTTATAAAGAGATTCATAGTATTGAAGATGTTATAAGTTATTGTTGTAAATAATTTTGAATGATTTATTATTATTATATATATAAAAGTAAATAAACTTATAAGATAAAGAGATTCCTAGTATTGAATATGTTATAAACTATTGGTGTAAATAATTTTGAATTATATATATATAAAAGTAAATAAACTTATAAGATAATGAGTTTTGAATATTTTGGTAAATAGAAACAAATGAATTTCATACATTATAATAAAATTGGTAATATGTTTTTGAAAATTAACTATGAATGTAGTGGATAACATTGGTTCCCTAAGGAAGCTAGTTATAATATTATGTAAATGTCACTAGGCTTGTTTTATTTAAAGTAATTGTTTTTGTGATATGGTTTGTACACAATTTTAAACATAAATTGTCATGTATATGGACATGTTACTTAAGACCAAATTCATCAAATTGTGACTTGTGAAATCTTGGCATTAAATAAAAGTGAAAGTTCTAGATTATAAATAAATAAACGTTCAAGTAATGAATATTGTTTTGAAGAAAATTGATTGTCATCTAGGGCATAACCACTATGTTTTGGTTGTCATGCTATATGCCATGAACAAGTGTTGATTGGATAACAACTTTCATGTTAAATGCCTAATGATGATGATAGATATTTTGGGAGCCCATACCTATGAAGGATCTCACCAATGCTTTAATATGGGTCTAGGACAAAATATAACTCTCACCAACCTTATACTAGTTACTCTAGACTTATGTGTACAACTTGGAGCATGAAATCTTTTCAAATGCCTAGGGCAACAAAGCCTTATGAAATGATGCAAGTCGAGTAGAGCCTTGGAACGATGTTGCAACTTTTGATACCTACTAAGTCACCAATGTGATGAGTTGTAACACCGTCCCATTATGCAACACATTAAAGACTATTATTAACAGAAGATCACGTTCCATGTTGAGTGGAATTAATCAAGCACCCAGAGTTGTAAACTAGGAGTTGTGTATGATAAGAAATGGATGAAGATCAATGGGTGGATTGTGTATGATTTCTTGTTTACAATTTTATACAGATATTGTTGATTCCATATGAATTGATTATGTTTGTTGCATAGGAATTATGCGTATAAAAATCAAATAGATTGATTAATTGGTTGTTTATTATTAGTGAATTTGAGAACCCACACATGATAGCTACATGTGTGTGATCCCACATTGTATGCTATTGTTGTTGAGATTTGTATCTCAAGATGTCCTTCATGTGCTTATTCCTGGCATGAAGGTACATTATCAGGGTAGGCATCTGTGTGGTGTGTGAGAAACTCATTACCAGCCAGCATGACTTCAATGGTGGAAACATGCAAATGTTTTTGATACTTTTACCAATTGCATGTGATATTTGCATGCATGCAAGATTTTGCATGAAAAGTGAATTAGGTATTTTGAACCCTAATTTCACTAGTGAGAAAATGTATGTAGAGGGTAAAAGTGTTAAATGTACAACATCATGAGTCATTATCCAAGCCAATCTTGTGCTTCTAGGATTGGGCCTCATGTATTGAGGTAGAGAAGCTGAGTAGGACTCAGTAACTTGGAGTATATTTTTAGGTTGGACCTAAGGATCACTAAACCTTCAGTTATAAAAAATATTCCTCATGTGTTGATTTATCAAAATGATGTTGTTGTAAAGTCTTGTTGGACAAGGATGTGGACTTGTATGTATCAAGTCATGATTATCATAAAGACCTCTAGTTATAGTAGGTACCTATGAGGTGGACCTCCAATTATAGAGGTAGTTGATTCTCATGTGGACCTCCAGTTATAGTACGTACCCATGGGGTGGGCCTCTAGTTATAGAGGTGGATTCTTTGCTTGTTGAAGCATCAAATGTTGTGTGATGTATTGCCAAACATGGTCACCGATTGCTATTAAGTCTCCTTTAGAGATTAGCTACCTTTAGAATGAATTAATTTAACATATGATCATTTGGTCTGAAGTAATATAATATGATCACAACATCAGACAAATATTATGAGTATAATCTGACACGATAGATCATTAAAGTTAACACATAGACCATGCAGTAAAGATAAAGAGAGAATGCATAGATAAAAAGAGAATTCAAATTACCCATGAGATGACTAAGTGAACTTGAATTTGTGAGCTTCAGTTAAAGCCACAATCTATGCTTAAGTTAATTAAAGAAGTCACAGTGTCACTACAAAGTAAATCTATCAACATGATTAAGTTAATAATAGTTAACTAAGTGTTAATAAAGACGGACTAGTTAACTAAAGTGTTTACTCTTTATTGAAACTAAAAGACGACACTTAAGTTAATCAAAATATGACACTTAAATTAATAAAGTGTTTACATGACGACACTTGAGTTAATGCATTATGACACTTAAGTTAGCATCCTAACTAAGAGGTCACGCATTCAGTTAGATGGTGAGTTCACCTTGAAGTCAGTTAATCATCAGTTAATGTCAAAGATGAAAGACATGGCACATATGTTATGCATGATGAAGATTCCAATGTACAACATTGTTATCAATGAAGGCAATTTGCAAGTTTGGTGTATGTAGTGCACAATTCTCATGTATCCATTCGCTATTGTTTGCATGGAAGTGAATTTATCTTGTTATTAATGTGCTGGGAACATGGTAAGTTAAAATAGTTGATCTCTATTCTTTATTGCTCAGTATTCTCTCTTATATAGCACCCGGGGTGCTAAAAGCAATCTGCTCTATTGTGTGAAATACATTCGCTGCAATTTATCATAATTATACTATGAATATTTGTTGGGGGTTTTCATAGGGTCATTGTTTTGAGGGATTTCCCTAGGGTACATCTTGTATTGTGGATGAATGATCTATGTGATTGAATGTTCTATTGATTCATGTATTCAGTATTTCTACAATTAAAGTTTTAAAATTCAAAGATCATCATATTTGCTCAAAAAAAACATGGTATCAAAGCTTGGGGCATGAAGGAGTTGAGTTTTGCAGGAAAACCATAAGCCTACATAGATCTTGAGGATTTGAGAAATTTTTTGAGAGCCATAACATTGATCATTTTTTGACCAAAATATCATCTTGAGGGTACTTCTAATTTCAACACTTGGAAGGAAAGGGTGTTGAACATCCTGAAGGAACATGAGTTAGATGGCTACATATCCACAATGGCATAGGACCCTGCATCCAATGCAAGGCAGACCAACTTCAAGAAGAACCAAGCTAAGGCCAAACATATCATCTATGATTTAGTTAAGGGCAATTTGATGTCCATGATCACTCCATTGAAGACCTGCCAAGGAGGGGTTTAATACACTAACGAACCTATATGAGAAGAAGGCCTCGATCCAAAAGAGGGCATTGAAGAATAAACTCCGAAACCTGAAGATGGATAAGGACGAGATTGTGGCATCATTCTTCACCAAGATATCTCGGGTAAGAGATCAACATTCTAGTATTGGAGTTGTGGTGGAGTTGTGGTGGATGAAGATGATCTTCTTCAAACCACCATTGATGGTCTCCCATCCTCATGGGAGACATCTTGGTTGCGATAAATGACTAAGAAGTGCAACGTAATTTTGAATGGTTGTGGCATGAATGCCTCCAAGTGGGCCTGGCGAATCCAAAGTAAGTCAATGTGTACCAAAGAAGAAAGTCTTGCCCTCACAACAAGAATGAAGAAAGGGAGGAAACCATTCACTCCAAAGATTTTTTCCCATTCGAAGAAGAAGGTGTTCAACAAGGATTTTGACAAGTCAAAGGTTCGGTGTTACAATTGTGACAAGAATGGCCATTATGCAAGGGAGTGTAAAGCAAAGAAAAATGGGAAAGTAAGGTTTCATGCTTCTATCGCAATAGAAGAAGAAACCTCTCAAAAGAATGCACCTGAGAAAAAGGAGACAAGGGAGGAGTATTACCTTGTCTTGGAACTTTCTAGATCTATCATCACAAGTGAAGAAACATGGTTAATTGACAGTGGTGCATCCAAGAACATGCCTGGATATAGGATCACTATCTATGACCTAAAGGAGAAAAAGTTCATATGCATGGTAGAGTTGGGGGACAACTCAACCTATTCGATCTATGGAGTGGGATCCTCCTCTATCCAACTGAGTGTAGGAGATATTACATGTGGAGGACATTCTTTATGTCCCAAGATTGAAGATGAACCTTCTATCAGTTTTAGTTCTTGAAGATAAGGGATTCCAAGTTATCTTCATGGATAATCAAGCACTTTTATGTATGAATAACAAAGGCTTCAACTCTACAGCCGTTATTCGAGTTTGAGAGGGAGGACTCTATAAGGTAGCCAAAAGGTACATTAAAGCTATGGTTCACCACACTATCAGTCCATGCGAGCTATGACACAGGAGGCTTGGCCACCTCCACTACAAAGCACTACCAAGGTTATAACGAATGGTGAAATGTATGCCAAATATTTGATTTTGAGCATGATAGTGTATGCAGGGAGTGTGCACTTGGGAAGAATGTTAAAAAAAAGATTTTCTCTAGTAGTAATACTAGATCCAAAGGGATTTTAGATTTAATACACTCTAGTGTATGCGATCCCATGTCATCCCCTTCCCTAAGTAGTTACTTATATTATGTATTGTTTATTGATGACTTCTCTCGAAAGTCATGGATTTACTTCCTTAAGGATAAGAGAGAAACCTTTAGTGAGTTTTAGGAATTTAAACCCTTATTAAAGAATTAGATAGGAAAAAACATTCATGCTCTGAGGTTTGGCAATGGAGGTGAATTTGATTCCCATGCATTTAATGAGTTATGTAGTGATGTAGAAATTTGTAGATAGTTGACAGTTCCATATAACCCCAACAAAATGGGGTTTCCAAGAGAAATAATAGAATTGTATGTGAGGCTGCAAAAGCCATGTTGCATGACCAAGATTTGTCTACCTCATTATGGGCAGAAGCCACTAGTACAATATTGTATATCAAGAATAGAAGTTCGCATGCCATTATAGATGAGAAGACACATGAAAGGTGTTCACTGGTGAGAAACCCGACATTTCACTCCTGCAGATCTTTGGAGTCCTATATACATCCATATACCGAAAGAAAAGAGGCTTAAGATGGGACCTTCAGGAAAGAAGGGAAACTTTGTGGGTTATAGAGAATCATCCAAATAATACAGGATATATAAGCCAAGTGAGAGACACATTGAGGCCAGCCGAGATGCGACCTTTGATGAAGACGTTGCATTTAAGTGATCAAAATAGATCAGTATGATACAGACATAAAGGAGCATAAGACTACTATGTAAGAGGACCCAAATACTGATTTTCCCCATTGAGATGTTCAGAGGGAGAATCCAACAGAGTTCTCAGATTCAATCATTAGGGGAGTTTTGAGGTAAAAAATGGGCCTCACAACAAAAATTGTACCATTAAAATTCACTTTATAATAACCAATAGGATTTAAGATGACAATGTCAACCATAAGGGTAAAATTTGTAAAAACGAATGGAGGGAAAAAGAAAAAACTATTTTTTCTTATCGTATTTTTTTCATATCTCCTTATGGGTTCACCCAAATTTCGAGTTTGGGGACTCGTTGGATGCATAATTTAATTACAAATCCAAACCATACCCACACTACATACTTCTAGGGTACCCTTGAATACCAAAAAATAAAAATTTGAAGAAAAAACCGTATTTTAATATTAAAATACGTTTTTATTGAAATTTTCACTTTTGGGTGTCATGGGTACCTCGGAAGTATGCAGCCTGGGTGTGTGTTGGATTCAGAATTAAATTTCACATCCAACGAGTCTCCTAACTTGAAATTTGGGTGAATCGATAAGGATACATGTCAAAAATTCAATAAGAAAAAGTAGGTTTTATTTTTCCCCTCCAAAATTTAGAACTTTTATTTTAATATTATAACTCTTATTTTATTATTTCCCTTATGAGGCCCATTTTATACCTCAAAAATCCTCCAATGAATCCCTAATGGACCAGTAGATATGGTTAAGGAACCTGTTGCCAAGAGGAGGTCTACATTGTGCCAAGACATACTACAAGATGTAGAAAGGCATGGAGCACCATTGGGATCTTCCAAAGAGCGAATGAAATCTGACGTATATTCATGGTACGTTGCATAAATGAGTCACATCAATTACTCCGATTCTTCCACTTATGAAGAAGCTGTAAAACAACAAGTTTGGAAATATGCAATGGTAGAGGAATATCAGTCTACATTGAAGAATGATGTTTGGTAGGTTGTTCCCAAACTTGAAGGGAAGTCCATGGTTACTTCCATATGGATTTACAAGATCAAGGATGCTGCAAATGGTATTGTGGAGAAGTATACAACTATATTTGTTGCTTGAGGTTTCTCTCAGAAGGAGGGCATAGACTACGAGGGGAATTTTTTCCGTGGTTAGGTATACCACAATTCGAGATGTGATCTCACTTGCATATGTTCTAGAATGGAAACTTCACTAGATGGATGTGAAGACGGACTTCCTCAATGGTGTGGTTGAGGAAGAGGTTTATATTGAGAAACCTAAGGGGTTTGTGATTCATGGGAAGGAGTCCCATGTGTGCAAGTTTAAGAAATCCTTGTATGGGATTAAGCAAGCTCCTCAATCTTGGTATTTAAGAATTGACAACTACCTACAGATACTAGGATTCTCTAAGAGAAAAGCTGATCCAAATTTTTACTTCAAAGTAGTGAAGAACCAACCATTGATATTGGTTCTATATGTTGATGATTTGTTCCTCAATGGAGAGGAAGAATCACTTGCTCGGTGCAAGAGAGATCACTTTTGAGTTCGAGTATGCACTACTTTCAAGGCCTCGAGGTTTGGAAAAGAAAAGATGAGATATTTCTGTCTCAAGGGAAGTACATTGTTGACATATTGCATAGGTTTGGCATGGTGGATTGAAAATCCATGAGTACCCCTATGGTTTCCAATTTGAGGAAAATTCATGATTCAGATACTATATCAAATCAAGTGGACCCCACTTTGTATATATAGCTTATTGGATTGTTGATGTGCTTGATAAACTTGAGGCCATATATTTGTTATGTTGTGAGTGTTTTGAGTCAGTTCATGTCTGATCCGAGACATAAACGTTGGGTTGTTGTTAAGCATGTGTTGAGGTACCTCCGAGGTATGATTCCCTATAGACTCAAGTATGCCTCCAGTGGAGGGGTGTTATTACTTAGTTATACTGATTTTGATTGGGGTGGTTGCATTGTGCACTGAAATAGTACATTTGACTATTGTTATAGCTTGGGTTTTGCTATGATCTCATGGTCCAGCAAGAAGCAAGGCTCCATTGCTCAAAGTACTACAAAAGCTGAGTATATTGATTCTAGTATTGCATGTAGAGAAGCGGTGTAGCTTAGGAAGTTACTGGCGGGATTGTTTGGTGATAAGCTTGATCCTATAGTTATTAGGCGTGACAATCATATTTGCATCAATATATCCAAAATACAATGTTTCATGACAAGACAAAACACATTGAAATGAAGTATCACTTCATTAGAGACATGGTCTAGAAAGGTATAGTGAAACTTGAGTACATTGTTATTGATGAGCAGATTTCATATGTGTTAACAAAGCCTATGTCAGCGACAAAGTTTAGGTACTTCCAAGATAAGATTGGTATGACAGAGAATGCCCCCCTTGTTGAGAGGGAGTGTTAAATGCACAACATCACAAGTCATTCTCTAAGCCCATCTTGTGCAACCAGGATTGGGATTCATGTGTTGATGTAGAGAAGATGAGTTGGACTCAGTAACTTGGAGTAGATTCTCAGGTTGGACCTAAGGATGACTAAATCTTCAGTTATAAAGGTTATTCCTCATGTTTTAAGGTGAATGCTTTGATTTGTCAAATTGATGACATTGTAAAGTCTTGTTGGATAAGGCTCTAGACTTGTATATATTAAGTCACGAGTCTCATATGGACCTCCAGTTATAGTAGGTACCTATGAGGTGGACCTCCAGTTATAGAGGTAGTTGATTCTCATGTGGACCTCTAGTTATAGTAGATACCCATGGGGTGGGTTTCCAATTATAGAGGTGGATTCTTTGCTTTTTGAAGCATCAAATTTTGTGTGATGTATTGCTAACCATGGCCATCGATTGCTATTAAGTCTCCTTTAGAGATTAGCTACCTTTAGAGTGAATTATTTTAGCATATGATCATTTGGTCCAGAGTAATATAATATGATCACGTCATCAAACAAATATTCTGAGTATAATATGATATTATAGAAAATTAAAGTTTACAGATAGACCATCTAGTAAAGATAAAGAGATAATTCATAGAGAACAAGATAATTCAAATTACCCATGAGATGACTGTTATAGTTGATTTTACCACACCTAGTTGATCACATATTTATGGCCTTCCATGTCCCTCTGCAGACTCTATGGACCCGCTTTTCCCATATTATACTTTGATGTTCCAAGATTATCCCCAAAAAACACCTGTTTATGCTTATACGCGACTTGTAAAGCCATACCCATGTGCATACGCAAATTTTGAGCCAAAACCTGCGTACATCAAGAAATGTGCATGAAAAATATTTTTGGAGTTTTCCTCATAGGGGTCTGAATAGCTTGACTCTTGGCTTTCCATATGCCTTGAGAACGCTTGGACTCGACCTTTCATTGCCAGTTTGGAGTGCTATATATTGAGCCTCTTGGATACATTGAAGGAGGAGAAAATTGAGAGAAAGGAAACTATAGTCCATTGTTGCCTCACTTGTTATGCTTGAGTCTCCATCCCTTTGCCCCTTTGGAGCACACACTGCTGCTCTTCCCAAGATTTCCTTTACTTTGTAAGCTTTCCATTGAGATATGGATGATTGAAGTGGTGGAGGCCTAGGTGGAGGACTCAGTTTCTTGGGTTTGAAGAAGTGCTGGCAGAGGTTGTCACTATTATATTTCTGTTTTTATTAATAGAAATATCCATTTCCTATCCAATGTGCATAAATATGAATATTGTATCCATGGATGTATTTATTTTCTTATACATGATTGATTATATATGCTAGAGTAGGCATAACACTTGAATACATAGCATGGTTGTCTTGTTTGCTGTTGTTGAGAGCAAATTGGGAATACAAGCGTGATTGGAAAAGCTCAACAGGGATCTACATCAACCGTCCGGAATAAGGTATGATTCATATCCCTTAGTGTTAGATGTATTTATTGCTATTGAATATTGGAAAGGATTGATTTATGGTGTCATTCATTCTTTTGTGGTACACCCCAAGCCATAAAAAGTTTCTCTTCGTAATAGAATTGACAACTCTGTTGGGGAGGTTCCTTGTTTTTTATTTGGGGATTGGGTGTACAATGTGCTTGAATTGCTCTCTGTTCTTTGAGTTTTTGTGTCGGGTCTAGAAGCAGGTTTACCCTTTAGTGTCTGGTTGAAGTAATTTTTGTCTTGGCCTATCATTTTACCCTATTTTTCTTCATGTACGCAAGTTTTCTCTTCACAGTTGCGTATACACGCTGTTTTCTTCTGAATTCCTGTGTACGTACATAGTTTTTCTGCGAACAGTCGCATATGCCTTTGTTTTGAGCTTTATTTGTATGATTGGAAGTTGCTGGGTGAGTTTTGAATGTTGCCGAGTCTTCTTGAGTGCTTTTGGTGTTTGTATACTGCCTCTATTTTTGACCAAAGACCCTTTTTGATTTAGTTTTTATTAGATGTTGTTCTTGTCATATTTTTCCTTTTTTTGTTTTGTTTTGGGATTAGTGCATTAGATCTCTTTTATCTTGGTTCTTTGCTTGGATGTTGTCTGTGAGTGGTTGCAGGGTCTGAGAGTTGTAGAGTCTTTTTGTTGCTTTTACTCTCATTTATTTCAAAAAATACAAAAATATTTAATTTTTTGCATATTTATGCTTTGTTGCATCTTTGCACTTGCATGGTACTTGCATTAGGTTTGCAAACTGAAGTTATAGTCAGGTTTTCATTTAGGAATGATTGCATTATCATTTGAAAGAAAAACATGCATCTCATGTAGTGGCATACCTTATTTTTTCATATAGACAAGATTGCACTTGGCATTGTTTGATAGGTGTGCACATTTATTTCACCGCTGAGTCATAATACCATTAGTTGCATAGTCATTTCCCTTTGAGTAATCACAACCGTTAAAATCAATGCTTAAATTAAAATGAAGTACATATTTTTCTTTCTTAGGGTACATCAACAAGATTAGGATTTATAGTCTTGGAATAGTTCATTGTGAGTTAATTCTCCAATACTACTAAACGAAACAAGTAGGTGTCTGTCCAGGTGAGAGAGTGAAATTCTTGGTATAATTAGTGTTTCTCAGGAGGCTCCTCTTACACAAGAGTTAAGCACGAGGCATCGTACACGATTTTGGTTGGGATATCCCTTGGCCACTTTCTGTGAGCGCCAGAGATATTTCCAGGATCGTATTTGTATCTAGGGGATTTTGAGGTATCGATTGGTGCTTTCGAGCTTCGGGATTTGCTACCTTGCCCATATGGTCGATCCGGCTTGTGATTTTCTACCTGACCATTAGTTATATTGGGGTGACCTTAGTTTCCTTACCTAGGTATCACAGGGGGTACTTGTAGAGGTTATTTTGTGAGTGTCCTAGCCAGGTAGGGGTTGGACAGCATAATCACTTTATGCGTTGAAGATGAGGGCCACTATAATTGGTTACACACCTCCGCTTGTAGTGTATGGGAGTCTTAAGCCTCTCCTAGGAGAGACATACCTGCTGAATTCGGGAGCTCACATATCCTCCCCTTGGTTTGCTTGTATTTTGGATGTATATTTTCTTAGGAGTGTGCTCTATGTAAGATAGATTACTTTAGGGGAAGTAATTAGTTTGAGTAAGTTTTTATTTTTGTCGAGTCATAGTGGATCCGGGTGCGGTACCCCGCCATTCTCGTTGTTTAGCAGGTCTTTCGCCTTCTATGTCTCCTCCTCCTTTGGGAGAGAGAGATAGATAGTTTGGGTGGACCGATACTCACTTTGATTCACACACATATCTCACCATGAGTCATATGTCTGAGGTTCCGAAAGGTTCCCCTTCTCCACCCCCTGAGGGGGAGACTTTACCTGAGAGCTTGTATGGGACTCCAGAAGATCCTAACCACTTTGCGGCTAGGACATCACATGATGTATTATCACAATTGCTAGACTACATAAACTCAGATCGTCGGTATTGGTCACATATTCTGAGTGGTGAGACTCACCATGTACCCATTAGTACTAGCACATTTAGGTATGGCATGCTAGACCTTCCTGAGACCGATCTGGAACCCAATGTCAGATTGGGTGTTAACCTTGGTGCTGCACCTAGGGGCACTTCCATTCCTTTCCATGCGAAGAGGTTTGGTAATAGTCATATTGGACCTTCTACCCTTGCAGTGGGAGGACCTTCACACACGTGACCTAGGCCTAGTACAGGTGTTCCTGTTCAGTGGAACTAAACCTAGACATGTGAATATTGGGGGCACAAGCTATATCCATTCCCATATTCCATCGTCTTCAGCATCGGTTCCTTCAAATGAAATTTTAATGACACATCCTCCCCCTAACTCGCTTGGTCCTTCGGGCCAGAGTACTACCGCTAGTCATGTTGTTCCAACGTCTGTTCACACTGTAATGTCACAAGGCTATGTGCCTCCTTATGTGTTAGCAGGGTATGTACCACCTTATGTACCATCTTATGGTCCAACTTATACACCTTACGGGTCCAAGTATCAACCCACTTATCAATCTCACAACTATGGCTTCGTAGCACCCCAGTCTCAAGGTAATCCGAACAATAATATTCCCATGCAACCTATATGAGTAAATCGGGTGGAGGTTACTATCCCACTGGTCAAGGCCATGGAGTTTACAACAATCAAACCTATGTGAACCAGTCTTATCAGGGAGCATGGAACCAAATAGCTCAACCTAGGCTCCCTTTCATAGCAACGTTAAATTTACCTGACTTATCAAGATTGACTAATGATCCGGTCTCTCTTGATCCGACATGGTTGGTTGTCCCTCCCAAGCTTCCTTCGAACATTCCAAAATTCGAAGGCAAGACTGGTGAGGACCCTGCTGAGCATGTTATGACGTTCCACCTATGGTGCTCTTCAAATTCATTGAATCATGTTTTTGTTCGTTTAAGAATATTTCAACGCACCCTCATGGGTCCTGTGGCGAAGTGGTATATAGAGTTTCCCAGGGGCACATATCAGACCTCTAATGACCCTGCCATGACCTTCCTCAATCACTTTCAGTTACCCATGCATTACGATACTGGTACTGAACTCTTGTTGACATTTTAGAAGGATAAAGCCACCCATATCTCTGAGCACATTCAAGAGTGGAGTAGACAAAAGAGATAGATTAAGGCTCACATTCCACCAGAGTTTCTCTTAGAGTGGTTCCTCAAATCGTTATTGCCCTATATAGCCAAGGATGTTTCCACATCTGGAGTGAAGAATGAGGAACATGCTATCTTTCGAGCTCAGCAATTAGATTTGATTTATGCTCAATCTAGGATTTTGCATGAGATTATTCCGAATCCATCGCGATCCAATTTCGATCCGAAGTTCAAACCTGGGCCACATGCCAATGGCATTGTTGGCTCTGCAAGTGCTAAAACCACAGACTCGGTTACAAACCAAATGAATAAGTTTTCTATTAACCAGCCTACATCGGGACAAGCTACGGCTTTGTCTCGTCCCACTCAAATGATAGATGTACTTTCCATGCAATCGTTGAACCAGAAGGGTAACCAACAACACAGATGGAATAAGAAGAAAGGTAGAAACAACCGAAAGGGTGGGAATATGAATGGAAATGCTAATGATGAAAAGAACAACGGTAATGTTGTGGGGGATAAGAAACCTAAACATAAGGTTAAGTTTCCTTGCAAGCTTCGTGGGGACGATCACCTCACTCACTTGTTCCCTCGTATAGAAGACACCTAGAAGTTCATTGTATAGAGCCCAATTGTATTGACAGATCCTTTACCGCAGAACCAAAATATGAACTTGAGGACCATGGAACCTGAAAGTGATTATGGTGGGAATCAAAACTCTCCGAACACCATAAGTGGGCATGTTTGCCTCAGCATGATATCTGTTGAAAATGTTGTGATGTGTTCTAAGTATTATGGTACGTCGCAACTTGACCTAGGAAAAGAGCCTGCTCCACCCGAGAGCTCTTTGTGTATTGATAAACCCAGTGATAATCCTGAAGCTCCGCCTCACATTCCTAAGGGAGTCTTAAAGCATATGGGGAAAATCCTAATTCCCAAGTTGCCCAGAACTATTCTATTGTCGAGGATTTGGGCCAGACTCCTTGTGTGATGTCTGTTTTAGAAGTTCTTCAGACTTTACCTTCGCAAAGGAAAGCCTTATTGTTTGCTCTTGGGGTTGTTGATGGAAGTTCTTCCACAACGATTATATTTCAAACTCATGGAGTCCAGCTTCGCTTTCCTTACTATGTGTCTCTTTTAGTGCATATAGAGTTTCTAAACAACACCATCAAATGCATAGTGATTGATGAAGGCGTTGCGGCTTCTGTGATGTCTTTAGCTTGTTGGAAGGGCTTGGGTTCTCCTACGTTTTCAAAATCTAGAACCATATTGACTGCATTTGATGGAAGATATTTTTGGCCGCATGGTATAATTCCTTCCCTTGAGGTCCAATTGGGGGGGAAGACCATAGCGATCGAGGTTGAGGTGGTTGATGCGCCCCTTGACTATAATATTTTATTGGAACATAACTGGATTTATAACATGCAATCTATCACGTCGTCTCTCTTTCGGGTAGTTTTTTTCCTTTTGATGGGAGGATTGTTACGATCGATCATAAATCTTTTTATAACTCTGGTATGAAAGCATCATTAGGAGCCACTATCTCGATCATCAATCATTCTCAGCCGAAAACGGAGAATGTTGGTGTGGGTATGTATCCTTCATTGATGGGAACTTTTAACTGTCCCACACCCGTTATTATGATAGGGTCTAGTCTCGGTAGAGCTTCGTCGTCGTTGAGTTTCTTTCCTTTTCATACTTTGCATATGGAGGATCCTTGGACTCTCCCTTCTCCGAGTACTTCGGATGAAGGATCTTGATCTGTCAAGATGGACATGCCATTATCTACAACTTTGGTGGTTTGTCAAGCTAATATTGGTCTTGTTGTAGATTTTAGTCCTTCCTCTTCGCGGATGGAGGAGGAGGACCCTTATGCACTGCCTGCTTGGGCGGTTGCGTCATCTCACTCGCATGGCTGCTTCAATGAAAATTTTTCGACTAATGAGGCTATTCTCGAAGCTATGTCTAGTGTAGAACAACCTTGGGGAGAGTTGCATCATATATCTTACTTCCTTCCTAAGTTTGATCATGTAGAGTGTGATGACTATAGGGTGTTATAGCTGATTTTACCACTCCAGGTGAATCACACTTGTATGGCCTTTCCCCTGTCCCTTTGCAAACTCCTTAGACCCCTTAGACCATTTTTTGTCCTTTGATGTTTCCTTGACCATCCCTATAAACATGTGAAAATTTATATACATGACTTTTAAATCCCTAATCGCGTATATACATGGGTTTGACCCCTAAAACTGCATACATCGGGATGTGTACAAAATCCAAATCCTTTTGGAGTTTTTCTTGACATGGATATGACTCACTTGACTCCTGGCCTTCCCTATGCCTTGAGATCGCTTGGATTCGACCTTTAATTACCCCTCTGAAAAGCTATATAAGGAACTCATTGATACATTGAAGGAATAAGAGAGAATTGAGAGAAAAGAAACTATAGTGCATTGTTGATGGAACTTATGCTTGAGTCTGCATCCCTTTGTCCCTTGGAGCACTTTTGTGTTCTTCCCAAGCTTGACTTTTGCTTGTGAGCTTGCTATCGAGAGATGGAGGATTGAGGTGGTGGAGGTCCAAGTGGGGGATTCAGTTTCTCTGATTCACAGATGTGCCGACAAAGGTTGTATCCATTGTAATCTCTGATTTTATATTAATAGAAATATCTTTTCCTGTCCAATAATGTATGTTTGAATGAATATTTTATCCATGGGATGATTTCAAATTCTTATATATTGTTGATTATATATGCTAGAATAGATCTAACACCAATCTATATAGTATTCTTGTATTGTTTACTTGTTGTTGAGGACGCGGTTAATCAATTCAAGCTGAAGTTGGAAAGCTCAACGGGGATCTACTTCAACCGTCCGGAATAAGGTACGAGGACTGATTCTTTAGTATTAGATCTTTAATTTCTATTGCATATTGGAAAGGATTGATTTCTGGAGTCAAGATGTCTATTGTAGTACCCCAAGCCATAGGAATTTCTCTTCGTAACATAATTGACGACTCCGCTGGGGAGTTCCTAGTAGTTGTCCATTTGGGGGTTTTTCTATCGGCATTCATTGACTTTGAATTGCTCTTTTTCTCTTGTTTCTATGTCAGTTATGGGGGCATGTTTTCCTGGTAGTGTCTGATTGGTGTGAATTTTGTCTCAGCTTGTCTGTTTTCCTTTATTTTTATGCACCTTTCTTCCTGTACGCGAGTTTCTAACTCACAGTTGCGTATACACGTGGGTTTAATGCGAACTGTCGCATATGCCCTTATTATTTCCTTCTAGAGGAAGTTGGATGGTTGCTGGGTGAGTTTTGATGATTACTGAGTCTCCTTTGATACTGCTAGAGTCTGTATACATCCCTGTTTCTGACTAGAGACGTTTTTTTTAGGGTAAATTTCTTTTTTAAAGAATGTTCTTGTCATTGCATTTTTGATTTTTTGTTTTGGGATTAGTGCATTAGATTTCTTTTACCTTAGTGCTTTGCTTGAGTGCTTCTTGAGTGTTCTTGTAGAGTTTGAGGGTTGTAGAATCATTCTTTTTGCTTCTATATCTCATTTTTATTTCAAAAAATCCAAAAATATTTTATCATCATGCATTGCATATTGCATTTTGCATTGTACTTACACTAGATTTGCTTTGAAGTATTAGTCAGGATTTCATATAGGAAAGTTTTCATTTATAATTTGAAGAGAATTGTGCATTTCACGTAGTAGCATACCCTATTTTCATGGACACAATGCATTTGCATTGATTGTTAGGTGTGCATTTTACTTCATGTTGTGTCATAACACCATTAGTTGCACGACCATATCCTTCTTTTGAGTAATAAAGCCAATTAAAATCAACGCTTAATTAAAATGAACTACACTATTTTATTTGATAGGGTTCACCAACAAGATCAGGTTTTAGGGTCTTGGAATAGTTCATTGTGAGTAAATTCTCTAAGACCACTAAACAACAACATGTATGTGTCTGTCCAAGTGAGTGTGTGAAATTCCTTGGTATAACCAGTGTTTCTCAGGATCCTCCTCTCAAAAGGGAGTTAAGCACGAGGCAGTGTGAGCTGTTATTGATTGGGATGACCCTTAGTCATAACTAAGTAGCACCGGAGATATTTCTAGGATTGTATTCGTATCTGGGGGCTCTTTCGAGAGTTTTAGGCTTTGCTACCCTGCCCATAAGGTCAATTCTGCTTGCGACTGTCCGCTTGAGCATTTATTATATTGAGGTGACCTTAGTGGCTTTACCTAGGATATCGAGGGGGTACTTTGCAGGGGTTATTCTGCAGGTGTCCCGGCCAGGTTGGGGTCGGATAACACAGTCGCTTTATGCGTTGAAGCTGAGGTCCACAATAATTGGTTACGTACCTCCGCTTGTTGTGTATGGGAGTCTCAAGGCTCTCCTAGGCGAGACATACCTGCTTCATTCGGGAGCTCACTTATCCTACCCTTGATTGCTTGTATTTGGCTTTATATTTTATTGGTGATTGCTCTGCGCACGATAGCTTGCCTAGGGTTTGTGTAGATAGCGAGTCTTTTCTATTTTTTGAGTAATTGTGGATTCAGGTGCGGCTCCTCACAGTTCTCATCGTTTAGTAGGATTTTTGCCTTCTACATCTCCTCCTCCTTTGGGAGAGAGAAATAGACAGTCCAGGCAGATTACTTCGCACGTTGATTCACACACCATGGGAGACCACATTGAAGGTATTCCTGAACCACCTTCTCCCATTCATGTGGAATATGGGGAGTTTACTCCTAATTATGATCCTTCACCCGACTTGACTGAGTTAGGTCCTGTGATTTCTAAGATAGGTACTTTTCATGATAGACCTACTTATTCTAGGGTTGATTCCCCATTGACGCATCGCCGGTATGGAATGCCAGAGGATGATGAGATTCATTTCGAACCCGTAGGCACTAGTTATGGTAGTTATGGTATGTCTGGTTTTCCTACACATGATTTGGCATTTCATGTCGAATCTGAGTTTGAACCTATCACTATGCCTGGGGGCACTCTCATTCCTTACCATGCGGAGAGGTTTGGGAGCAGTAGTCACATTGCACCTTCCATCCCGGTGGTGGAATCCACATCACATATTCCTCCTAGATCTAGGGTTAGTGATCTTATTAGGATACTAGATCCGAGACGAGTGACTATAGGGAATAACACATACATAATTACTCATGTCCCTCCATCCTCTATCCCTAGCTCTTTGAATGTTTACCCTCCACCTCATTCACGTGGTCCTTCGGGCCGGAACGTTGCTACGAGTCAGGTCCATACTGTGGTTACTAGACCGATTGTGTCTCAGGCTTAAATACCGCCCGTTGTTTCAGAAGGTTATGTTCATACTTCTAGAGGTCATGTTACTACTTTCGTAGCGTATATCCCTACTTCTGGTATGTATATTCCTACTTCCGGAGCGTATATTCCTTCTTACGGAGTGTCTCATGGGACATCACATGCGATGACTTATGGACCTTATTATAGGACGCATTATGGATAGGGTTCTTCACCTTATGGGTGCGGGTATCAACAACCCGCTTACTCTCCAAATTACGGCTTTGTGGCTCCGAAGAGTCAGGGTACACCACACTATGGTGCTTTCATGCCACCCTATATGGGTCAAACGAGAGGAGGGCACTATGGCCAAGGCCATGGTGTTAATCTGACCTATGTGAATAAGAACTATCAGGGAGTGGTCCATCGACCTCATCATCCTAGGCTCCCTTTCCTTTCCACGCTGAATCTTCCTAACTTGTCGAGATTGACGAACGATCCTGTAGCTCATGACCTCGCTTGGTCGGCTGTCCCTACTAAGCTTCCCTCGGACATACCCAAGTTCGAGGGAAAACCAGGATAGGATCCGAGTAAACATGTTACTACCTTTCATCTATGGTGCTCTTCGAATTCCTTACATTAGGACTCAATCCGTTTGAGACTATTTCAACGCACCCTTACAGGGTTTGCCGTGAAATGGTATATAGAGCTACCTAGGGGAGCATTCACTTTGTTTGATGACCTAGCGATGACTTTTCTTAACCACTTCCAGCTACCAGTGCGTTATGACGTTGGTACTGAAATCTTGTTGACATTTTGGTAGGATAAAGCCACACATATCTCAGACCATATCCAAGAGTGGCGTAAACGGAAGAGGTTAATTAAAGCCTTTATACCGCCTGAATTCCTCCTCGAATGGTTCCTTAAGTCATTATTGCCGTATATAGCGAAGGATGTTTCTACATCTGGATTGCAAAATGAGGAACAAGCCATTTTTAGAGTGAAGGAACTGGATTCGATTTATGCTCAGTCCGATTTGTTATATGAGATCATTCCCAATGCCCCGCATTCTAATTTCGACCCCAAAGTTAAACCTGGACCACATGCCGATGGCATTGTGGGTCGTGCGAGTGCTAAACCTGCAGATTCAGTTACAAAACAAGTTAGTCAATTGTCAATCAACCAATCTGCTTCGGAACAAGCCACGACTTCATCTCAACCCGCCCAAATGGTGAGTGTGCTTTCAGTGCAATCGTCGGACCAGAAGGGTAACCAACAACCCGGATGGAATAAAAAGAAGGGTAAGAATAATCATAAGGGTGGGAATAGGAACGAAAATGATAATAATAATGGCAAGAATGCCCGTGATGTTGGGGGGGACAAGCAAGCTAAATGTAAGGTTAATATCCCTTGCAATTCGTGTAAGGACGATCACTTCACTTACTTGTGCCCTCGTATCAATGAAGCCTCAAGATTCTTGGCAAATGGCCCAGCTGTGCTGACTAACCCTTTACCTCACAATCAAAATATGAACTCAAGGACCCATGATCAGTCTGGTGGTGATCAAGATCCACTGGAGGGTAGTGGTCGTGGTTGCATTAACAGGGTACGTGCTGCGAAAGTTGTGACCCATGTGAAAGACTATGGTTCGTCACAACCCAGCCCAGGAAAGGAACCTGATCCACCAGGGTCTCCTTTGCGTATTGAGAAACCTATGGATAAACTTGAAGTTGCACCTCGCATTCCTAAGGGAGTCCTTAAGTGTTCGGGTCACAATCCTAATGGCTGAGCCACCTAGAACTATTCAAATGTCGAGGATTTGGGCCACACTCCTTGTGCGATGTCTGCATTGGAAGTGCTTCAGAGTTGTCCTTCGCAAAGGAAGGCTTTGCTTTCTGCCCTTGGTGTGAATGATCATAATTCTTCCTCCATGATTAAATTTGAAACCGTAGGACTTCAGCCTCACTTGCCTTACTATGTGTCTCTTTTGATTCACGTATAATGTCTTAACATGACCATCAAGTGCACTATGATTGACGAAGGTGTTGCTGCTTCTGTGATGTCTTTATTGTGTTGGAAGGGTTTAGATTCCTCTGAGTTGTCGAAGTCTGTGACCATGTTAATTGCGTTTGATGGGAGATCATTTAGGCCACACGGGATTCTTCCTTCCCTTAAGGTCCATTTGGGAGGGAAGACCATTGCGATAGAAGTCGAGGTGGTTGATGCACCCCTTGACTACAATCTCTTGCTGGGTAGGAATTGGATGTACAATATGCAAGCCGTAGCTTCTTCCCTATTTTGCATTGTATGCTTTCCATTTAACGAGAATATAGTCATGATTGATCAAATGAAATTCAAGAATTTGTTGGTTACCACATCCTCGGGAGCTTCGATCCCTATTGTAGAGAACTCTCAGCCGGCAACTGGGAGTATGGGCGTGGGCATGTATCCATCCCTCATGGGAAGCTTTAGTTTCCCTACACCTATCCTTGTGATAGGGTCTAGTTCCAGTGAGGCTTCGACATCTATGAGATTGGTGTCTTTTCGCATGAGTCATATGGAAGATCCTTGGATTCTTCCTACACCGATCACTCTGAGTGAGCCCATCGTGACAGACGTGCTGTTTCCTGTGACTATGGTAGCTTATCAAGCTAATCTTGAGTGTGTTGCAGAGCCCAGTCCTTCCTCTTCGCGGATGGAGGGGGAGGACCCTTATGTGCTGCCGGCATGGGCAGTGCAGTATTCTCGCTCACACGATTGCCTTGATAGTGTTTTCCCTTCAGATGAAGCGATTATTGAGGCCATGTCAGGAGTTGAGCCACCATGGGAGGAACTCCATCATAGATCTTATTTTCTTCCCGAGCTTGACCACTTGGAGTGTGAGGACTTTAGGGCGGTTCTTAGTGAGAGAGTTGGTAGTGCTATGGTTCCATTAGGCTCTCCTAGTCCAATGGCTGATGGAAACATGGAAAACATATATTCAACGATTCCTATTAATATCTCTCACAATCCTGCCAGGATAGAGAATGTCTATATTGGGGTAGAATGTTCCCATGTTGAGATTCTAGAATACACCGAGCTGTTTAAAGAATTTCATGATATCTTTGCTTGGTCTTACGATGAAATGCTAGGTATCGACTCTTGCATTGTCGAACACGAGATTAAGACTTATCCCAACGCTAAGCCTGTTCGACAATGCTTGTGTGTGGTGAATCCTAGGAAAGCACCCATGATTAAGGCAGAGATAGAGAAGCTGTTGAAAGCCGGTTTTATCTATCCCGTTCCCTTGATGGAGTGGGTTTCAAACTCCGTTTCGGTTGACAAGAAGTAGGGAGCGATCCACATATGTATTGATTTCCATGATTTGAATCGTGCCTGTCCTAAGGACAATTTCCCCACACCATTTATTGATCATATTTTGGATGAGTGTGCAGGTAGCGAGGTTTTTTACTTTATAGATGGCTTTTCCGGATATAATCAGATACAAATTAAGCTTGAGGACCAACATAAGACCGCATTTATTTGTCATTGGGGAACTTTTGCATATCGAAAAATGCCTTTTGGCCTTAAGAACGCTGAAGCTACTTTTCAGCGGGTAATGACCTTGATCTCCCATGATCTCAAGTCGATTATCGAAGTATTTTTGGATGACCTTGCTGCTCATTGTCGTATGAGAATGCATCATTCCTATCATTTGAGATTGGTATTTGAAAGGTGCCTCCATTATTTGGTTAGGTTAAATCCTAACAAGTGCATCTTTTGTGTGAATTCAGGTCGCTTGTTAGGATTCATCATTTCTAAAGAGGGTATAAGAGTCGACCCTTTGAAGGTTGAGGAAATACTTCAGTTGTCTCCCCCGAAAAATATTTGTCATCTTCAATGTTTGCAAGGCATGGAAAAATTCTTATGGAGATTTGTTGTCAATTTTGCCAATTTGACTAGAGGCTTCATGTGTCTTTTGAAGAAGGACACCACCTTTTGTTGGGATGAGCGGGCCCAGGAGTCCTTTGATGCGCTCAAGCGAGCCCTAGCATCAGCCCCGGTGATTAGTCCCCCAGACTATAGCTGTGATTTTCTACTTTATGTGGCCATGTCCATGGAGACGATTGGGATGGTTTTGGTTCAAGAGGATGAGGATATCCAAGAGCATGTCATATACTATCTGATTCAGAACCTTATTGACACAGAGATTCATTATTCTCATGTTGAGAAGCTTGCTTTAGCTACCGTACATGTGGTTCAACGGTTGAGACATTATATTCTCCTTCGCCAGACCTTGGTTGTAGCCCATGTCAATCCATTTCAATTCGTCCTCACTCGAAGGATGATTGGGGGAAAATATAATAAATGGATTGTCATCCTACAGGAATTCAATCTTGATTTTGTTTCGGTAAAGTCGAAGAAATCGTTAATTTTTGCAGAGCTTATATCGTGTTTCCCAAGCGAGGCCGAGGAGTTGGTTTGTGAAGATACGTTTGTCGATGAACACAACTTCTTAATCTCAACTTTAGACCCATGGTATGAGGATATTATTATATATTTACAAACATTGAAGGTCCCTACTCACCTCTCACAGGATGAACAACGACGATTATGTCACGTGTCTAAGAATTACCTCATAGTGGATAACACTTTATACCGCCGTGGGGTAGATTCCATTTTACGACGTTGTTTAACTCATGAAGAGGCTGAGGTAGTGTTGAATGATTGCCACGGAGGGGTGTGTAGTGGTCATTTATCTGGGATTTCTATAGCCCAAAAAATCTTAAGAGTGGGTTATTTCTGGTCATTGATCTTTAAAGATTGTGTTGATGTAGTCAAGAGGTGCCACCCTTGCCAGGTGTTTGCATGTAACATGTGCTCGAAACTTGCCCCATTAAATCCCATCATCACCGCCGGTCCCTTCACTAAGTGGGGGCTTGATTTTATGGATTGTAACCTAGCTTCAGTTGGGGGGCATCATAATATCATAGTGGATGTTGATTACTTCACGAAATGGGCTGAGGCTATGCCTACAGTTAAATCCAATGGTGAGACAGCCGTGCACTTCGTATTTAACTAGATTATTACTCGGTTCAGGATTCTGAAAGAGCTTGTCACTGACCATGGCTAGCACTTTCAGAATCGTATGATGGAAGAGTTGGCATCCAAGCTAGGGTACAAACAAGATCATTCCTCCTCTTACTACCCTCAAGAGAATGGACAGGTAGAAGCAGTGAATAAATCACTCAAATCCATTCTGCAACAAACCATCGCACAAAGAAAGAATAATTGGCACATTATGTTATATCCTGCTTTGTGGGCATATAGAACCGCTGTTAAGACTGCCACGGTTTTTTCTCCATATCAACTTGTACATGGATTGGAGTCAAGATTGCCGGTTGAATGCGAGATTCCTTCTTTGAAGCTAGCCGTAGAACTCTTACCAAACACTTCACCATTGGAGGGGTGTTTGGTCCACCTTGAGCAAGTTGATGAGCAGCGATGAGATGCCTTGGTGGCTCTAGAAGTAAATAAACATCGTGTAAAGGTCCAGTACGATAAGTCTGTTCTTCCAAGGAGGTTTAGTGAGGGAGACTTGGTCCTTTTGTGGGATCAACCGAAGGAACCCTTGGGGGCATGAAAGTTTAACCTCATGTGGCGTGTGCCTTACGTCATCAAATGTGTGTTAGAAAATGGTGCTTATGAGTTAGTAGATTATGAAGGAACGACCTTGGCAGAGCCTAGAAATGGGCTCTATCTCAAGAAGTACTATGCATGATTTTCAGCCAAGGCTGGTTATTGTATATTATTGTACATTTTTGCATAGTTAGGTCTTCTTCTTATCGTGATCGGGTTTGTGATTAGTTTCCGTTTCTTTT
>LPNX010100716.1:1157601-1200919 GCA_001517045.1 Pseudotsuga menziesii | reverse complement strand
AATACACGGTAATACAAAATGTGTCACTCCCAGGTCTCTAAGCCTGTGGAGGAGGAGGGGGGTTGTGATCATGGAAGGTCACTACGGCTCTAGCTATCCATTGGAATAATCACACCCATTCTCATGGTACACCCACCACCTGGCGTTGCATAGCCTCAGGCAAGTCCTCGACTTGCGCCATGGGAACTCTGTGTGTCAGCCTAACAAAGTTGGTATGAATGCTCTGGAGCGTCCGCTCCGCATCTACACTCGTGATATCATCTCCTCTTTCCCTCCTTCTATGACGAGGGAAGCCTTCAGGCCACCGTGGTCCCACATCTGCATGCAAATGGTAGATGTCACTATGAATTGTCACCCAAAAAATACATGTCTTTTGATTCCATATAATTAGAAAAAACAAAAAAATTAAATAACTCAAAAATTTAAAGAGAGGGTTGAGATTCGTTACCTATGTCACTGTATGCCGATCCTGGTGGTAGTGGCATGTCTGGGTTCCCTTGAAAATATATCCCCACATAGGGGTAGTCATCGATGGCAATTATCTGTCATCGCCACCACGGAAAGAAATTAGCTGGATAGGGGTTGGCCACCCTACCTCCCCCCAGTCTGCGCATCACATCTTCCCAACGCCGTTGGGCCGGATCTTGAACCCCATGAAGAGGAACGTCAACTCTGGGGCTCAATCCTGGAACACGCTTGAAGAACAACATGCTCAGTATGCTGCTGAACCCGAAGTTCCACACTCTTCCTATATTACACTCACTGAGATGATGTTTCATGTTGCTCAGTAGTGTAGTGCTCCAGTCATATACCATGAGTCTCATGCACTCCACTGCATAGAACATCAGAGGCCGCGATGCCTGGTGGAGTAAAGCCAAGCTTGCTATCCTGCCCAATGTCAGTAAGATGGCCTTTAGGCCCAACACCTGTATAGAGTCGGTTGGGATCTGACTGCCCACCTTTTCCGTGTCTAGATAGCAGTACACCGCAATGTACTCATCGATAGTCAGGCCACCTCCGGGCCCACCGCGAGGACGAAGGTTCACTACTTCCCCCCACCGGGAAAGTCTAGTAATGAAGTATATGTCCTCCACCTCTATGGTGAGGGACATCCCATCTATCTGGAAGGACTTAGAGTCTGGATCCTAGTAATCCACCAACATTTTCAATAGTCTTAGTTTGTCCCTCAAGCCACCAAGACACCAAAACTTGTAGAGTCCACATGCACATAGCACTTGTTGAGCCATTAGATCGGCCCTTACTACCTCCTCTACATCACCATGTTCACGCTCTCTCCATTCTAGGACCATCCCGCACAAAAAATTGCAAGTTTTCCCATTAGATTACTTAAAAAATCTCATGCGTGGCCACATATGCGACTGTTTGCCAAACATTCGCGTATGTACGCGGGTTTGGGGGCATTTTCCGCATATAGTCAGCCCTATACGCGGAAAAACCCTCGATTTTCGGGTGGGCCGTAGTGCCCTTTTTAGAGTGGCCTAGAAACCTCAAATGACCATGGAATTTGATGAAAATTGCATTGAAATGGAAGAGAAAAGCATGGGTAAGTACCTGGAAGTAACGATAGTGGATTCCGTCGGCTGGATCTCCTGGAATTCGCTGTTGAAAATTTGAGCTCAATTGGGTAGAAATTTCAAATGTTTTATAATGTTTTGAATTTTTTACTATTTATAGAAATTTTTCAAATTTTTGGAAATTTTTACCCCCTTTCCTATAGTTTGGACTATTTCTAATCATTTTGGACCATTTTTGACCTAATTCTTGATGTAGGAGACCTTTTTGAGTGCTGTTTCAGCCGTTGGATTGACCCGTTCGTACCGATCTCAGGTATCATGTCTAAACTGGCATATAGGTTAGGTTTCATCACCATTGGCATTTTGCATGACCTTATGAACGTTTCATCATAGCCTTAGGTACAAACCCACTCTATTATGTCATGGAACCTTCTTGCTATTTTAGAAGTGGCATGATATGAGTGGTAGAGCTTGACCTTACATGGGTACCCTAGTTAACACCTTATCTGCATTTGGTGCCCATGCTGACGTTTTGTCCTTTAGGGTGCGGGGGTCCGTTGTATAGTATTGCCATGACATTTCGCAAGAGCCTCATACTCCTTTTGATCTTTTGCTTGCCTATTTCCCTCAGGACTCCCGTATGTCAAGTTGTAATTGCATTTTCATGAGATTTGCCTACCTTATTGAGCTTTATGCCGGCTTCCCTGACATTGCGTTTCAGACATATAGCCTGAGCTTGTCTCATGTCTAGCAATGCAGAGCCATTTTATATATCCTTTACAACTTGATTCCCCGAGTGTCACTATCCTACACATGTATCCTTGTATTGAGCATAGGTATGTTCCACTGCTTGGAACTAGTTGATTTGTCCCTATGACACTCGTCTCCTCCTAGTCTATAACTATAAAGTCATTTTATTCTTTTTCAAGCTTTTTAAATATTTGAAAAAGTCCAAAAAAATAAAAAAAACCAAAAAGCCGGACAAGGAAAGATGTTATCTTTGGCAGCTGTCGAGTCGTGTCGCCTTCGAACAAAGCACTACATATTATGTCCATTGGTTGGTGTTATGGAGAGAAATTCCTATGGCTTGGGGTACCACAACAGACAGCTTGACTCCAGAAATCAATCTTTCCCAATATGCAATAGAAATAAAATGTCTAACACTAAAGGATCAGACCTCGTACCTTATTCTGGACGGTTGAAGTAGATCCCCGTTGAGATTTCCAATCTTCAGCTTGAATTTCTATATTACTTCCTCAACAACAAGTAAACAATACAATCATTCTATATATCATGGTGTTAGATCTATTCTAGCATATATAATCAATAATGTAAAAGCATTTGACATAATCCCATGGATAAAATATTCATTCAAATACACATCATTGGATAGGAAAAGATATTTCTATTAATATAAATAAGAGATTACAAGATACAACCTTTGACGGCATGTCTGCGAACTAAAGAAACTGAATCCCCCACTTGGGCCTCCACCACTTCAATCCTCTATCTCTCGATAGCAAGCTCACAAGCAAAAGGCAAGCTTGGGAAGAACACAAAAGTGCTCCAAGGGACAAAGGGATGCAGACTCAAGCATAAGTTCCGTCAACAATGGACTATAGTTTCGTTGCTCTCAATTCTCTCTTATGCCTTCAATGTACCAAGGGGTTCCCTATATAGCTTTTCAAAGGGGTAATGAAAGGTCGAATTCGAGTGATCTCAAGGCATAGGGAAGGCTAGGAGTCAAATGAGTCGGATCCATGTCAAGGAAAACTCCAAAAGGATTTGGATTATGCACACATCCCAATGTACATGGTTTTAGTGGTCAAACCCACGTATGTACGCGCTTATAAGGTTAAAAGTCATGTATAGCATTTTTCATGTGTTTTTAGGGATGATCAAGGAAACATCAAAGGACAAAAAATGGTCCATAGGGTCTAAGGAGTCTGCAGCGGGACAGGGGAAGGCCATACAAAGTGTGATTCACCTAGAGTGGTGAAATCCGCTATAACAGATGCCCCCTAATGTGTGAGGTCAGAGGGGTCATACGATGGCTGAAATACATTATAAGTCCATCCCAGAAGTGGAGTGATGAAGGATCCCAAATGGAAGACCAGCCACCCAATCAGCATAGTACAATAATACAACTTTGCATATAACTGCAAATACATATAGCAGTCCTGGATACATAAGAGTACAATGACCATGAATAGGCATGATATATGATATCACATATGTGGTCATTTCCACGTACAATATACATAGATCAGAATCTCCATGATGAAGATATACAAAGGACCATGATCTCCAAAATGGCTGAAGATATAATAGATCAAGATCTCCATAGTGGCTGGAAATGTCTGACATATACTGGAATCAAGTCATGAGAGTTGAAATCTCATGAACACTGGCACGATCAAGGAGGTTGCATATAAGAGATGCCACCAATCTGGAAAGTCTTCTACACAAACTGCTATGAGTACATGTCCTACTATGTGAACAGAGGTGTCGAGGTCGAACATAGTAGTCCATCGTCTGATTACCGGTCATTAATGTATACCGTTAACAGACGCGAGATCACCCACCGATAATGAAAATGGGAATCAAGGTACTAGAGTGCAAACTAACAAGTGTGAATAAATGTGTTGAGGTCAAACACTTGAAATGATCCATCGATCAGGGGACATTGATGTATTCCCAAGAAACTGTTGATGGCGAGAGAACTTGCCACTGATGACTGCAAGTCTCAAGGCACTCAAAAATGACTCTAGACTCCAATCCCAGAATAAATGATCTGAAGTCGATGGGATGAAATCCGCTGGAAGGAGGGCATTAAGGCATCCCCCATCATCCAACACGAGGTACTTAGCAAAGCTGTATAATGTGGAAGGACTTGATCATAGGTGCACGAACCAGTAACTGTACTGGGAATGGCCGACATGCAAAGCCAAGATAACTGAGGAATGGCCGACATAGGTATCAATTTCCTTCGAACAAGAGCATAACGGCATATGGTGATTGAATAAAGGAAGCATAGACTCGATATACAAACTGGGACATCTCTGTGACACAGGAGGCATCAACAGAGGCTCCATAGGGATTGGAAGCTTAACCAGTCGGTGGAGATAAACTCAGATAAATGAGTATAGCTCCTAAAGTCAAACTATAACCCAACCAATGGATGTGATATACAGTGCTCTGTTCGAAGGCGACACGACTTGACAACTGCCAAAGATAACATCTTTCCTTGTCCGGCTTTTTGGTTTTTTGATTTTTTTGGACTTTTTCAGTTATTTGAAAAGCTTGAAAAAATAATAAACTAGCTTTATAGTTACAAACTAGGAGGAGACGAGTGTCATAAGGGCAAACAAATTAGTTCCAAGCAGTGGAACATACCTATGCTCAATGCAAGGATACATGTGTAGGATATCGACACTCGGGGGAAAACCCCCTCCCGTTAAAAATGGAATCAGGCTGCGAAGGATATAAAAAATGGCTCTGCATGGCTAGACATGAGACAAGCTCAGGCTATATGGCTAAAACGCAATGTCAGGGGAGCCAACATAAAGATCAATAAGGAAGGCAAAGCTCATAATAATGCATTCACAACTTGACATGAGGGAGTCTTGAGGGAAATAGGCCAGCATAAGATCAAGAGGAGTATGAGGCTCTTGCGAAATGTCATGGCATTACTATACAACGGACTCCCAGACCTAAGAGAGGACTCACGGCATGGGAACCAAATGCAAAGGGGAGCTAACTAGGACACCCATGTATAGGACAGCTCTACCATTCACATAGTACCACTTCTAACAGCAGCATGAAGGTTCCATGATACCATGGAATGGGTTTGTAGCTAAGGTTAAGATGGAACAGTCATAAGGAAATGCATAAGTGCAAGCGAATGTAATATCCTAACCTATATGCCAGTTCAGACATAATACCTGTGATACGCATGAACGGGTCAAAACCTTGGAGAGAGTGCACAAAAAATGGATCCTACATGACAACCATATTAGACCAAAACAACCCAAAATAGTCAATAAAGAATCCACACTATAGGATATAGGGAGGAATGGTCATGACAAATGCTCCCAAAGGAAACAATGTGGTGAACGATGGGACATAAAAAGGAAAATAAGGTGAAGAACCAACATTCACGCATCCACTACCACCCCAGTGAGGGTGACCACTGGTGTAAAGACCGAGCGAAGGGAAAAAATCCTCCACAAATGGAGTAGAGGATGGAAGATGACCATTCCCAAATCTATGAGCATGGTAACGGGCTGTGATGCCCCCAAGTCTGACACCAGGGTCCACACTAGGACCAAGACGGGTGATAGGATACCAGGCATGCCAAAAATAAAAGGACCCAAAATCAAGAGAGCATAAATATACTCAAGTAACCATGATCCTAAAAGCCAACTAGCGCATAAAGAGCACACTCCTAAGAAAATATATAACCAAAATACAAGCAAACCAAGGGGAGGATATGTGAGCTCCCGAATGCAGCAGGTATGTCTCGCCTAGGAGAGGCTCGAAACTCCCATACACTACAAGCGGAGGTACGTAACCAATTATAGTGGCCCTCAGCTTCAACGCATATAGCGACTGTGCTGTCCGACCCCAACCTGGCCGGGACACCTGCAGAATAACCTCTACAAGTACCCCCTCGATATCCTAGGTAAGGCCACTAAGGTCACCTCAATATACTCAATGCTCAAGCGGATAATCGCAGGCGGGATTGACCGTATGGGCAGGGTAGCAAATCCCGAAACTCTCGAAAGATCCCCCAGATACGAATACAATCCTGGAAATATCTCCGGTGCTACTCAGTTATGACTAGGGGTCATCCCAATCAATAACCGCTCACACTACCTTGTGCTTAACTCCCTTTTGAGAGGAGGATCCTGAGAACACTGGTTATACCAAGGATTTCACACACTCACCTGGACAGACACCTAGATGTTGTTGTTTAGTGATCTTGGAGAATTGACTTACAATGAACTATTCCAAGATCCTAAAACCTAAGCTTGTTGGTGCACCCTATAAAAGAAAAGAGTGTAGTTCATTTTAATTTAGCGTTGATTTTAGTTGGCTGTAATTACTCAAACGAAAATTGCCGTGCAACTAGTGATATGAAGACTCAGTAGTGAAATAAAAGTGCACACCATAACAAACAATGCTAAGTGCAATCTTTGTCAAATGAAAAATAGGGTATGCCACTACATGATATGCATAAATATATATTCCTTTCTGAATGTCAATGCAATCCTTCCTATATGAAATCCTAAAAACAACTCTCATCCAAGCAATCCAATGCAAGTACCTCCTCAAATCCATATCTAAGATGCAACTAAGAGTGCAACTACTTTGTATTTTTCAATATAAAAGAATGAAAGATGCAATAAAAGTCATCTAAAACTCTCAGTCTCTGCAACAAGTATAAAAGACAAGCCCAGCAAGACACCAAGACAAAAAGAGTAATGCACTAATGGCAAAACAAAAAGGAAAAATGACTAAAACTACTTTCAAAGAAAAATCAATGAAAAAGTGGTCTCTGGTCACAAAAAAAGCATCCAACAGAAAACATCAGACCCAAGGAAGACCCAACCACACTCACAACCCACCCAACAACTTCCCATAACATCAAACTCACCAAAAGGGAGGATGTACGTGACTGTTTAAAGAATAGCTGCGTATATACGTGACTTTTGGCCAAAAACCCACGTGTATGGGCATATGTACTCGACTTTTGGCCAAAAACCTGTGTATATAGGCATATGTACGCGACTTTTGGCCAAAAACCTACGTATATAGGCATATGTAGGTTACTTTTGGCCAAAAACCCGCGTATACAGAGAAGGTAGTGGTAAAAAGCAGGCCAAGGGTCAAACAAATAAAGGGGAGTGTCCATGGATGAACATACTATAAAATGCAACCTAGAAACAAGGAGAAACAAAGAGCAAGTCAATAATATCAAGCCCATTGTACCGATAAAAACCCCCAAAGGTAAAATGACTAGGAAATCCCCAGCGGAGTCGCCTATTCTGTTACGGAGAGAAATTCCTATGGCTTGGGGTACCACAACAGAAAGCTTGACTCCAGAAATCAATCTTTCCCAATATGCAATAGAAATAAAATGTCTAACACTAAAGGATCAGACCTCGTACCTTATTCTAGACGGTTGAAGTAGATCCCCATTGAGCTTTCCAATATTCAGCTTGAATTGCTATATTACTTCCTCAACAACAAGTAAACAATACAAGCATTCTATATATCATGGTGTTAGATCTATTCTAGCATATATAATCAATAATGTAAAAGCATTTGACATAATCCCATGAATAAAATATTCATTCAAATACACATCATTGGACACGAAAAGATATTTCTATTAATATAAATCAGAGATTACAAGATACAACCTTTGACGGCACGTCTGCGAACCGGAGAAACTGAATCCCCCACTTGGGCCTCCACCACTTCAATCCTCCATCTCTCAATAGCACGCTCACAAGCAAAAGGCAAGCTTGGGAAGAACAAAAAAGTGCTCCAAGGGACAAAGGGATGTAGAATCAAGCATAAGTTCCGGCAACAATGGACTATAGTTTCGTTTCTCTCAATTCTCTCTTATGCCTTCAATGTACCAAGGGGTTCCTTATATAGCTTTTCAAAGGGGTAATGAAAGGTCGAATTCGAGCGATCTCAAGGCATAGGGAAGGCCAGGAGTCAAATGAGTCGGATCCATGTCAAGGAAAACTCCAAAAGGATTTGGATTATGCACACATCCCGATGTACGTGGTTTTAGTGGTCAAACCCGCGTATATACGTGCTTATAGTTTAAAAAGTCACGTGTATCATTTTTCATGTGTTTTTAGGGATGATCAAGGAAACATCAAAGGACAAAAAATGGTCCATGGGGTCTAAGGAGTCTGCAGCGGGACAGGGGAAGGCCATACAAAGTGTGATTCACCTAGAGTGGTGAAATGCGCTATAACAGTTGGGTTTATAGTTTGACTTTAGGAGCTGTACTTGTTTATCTGAGTTTATCTCCACCGACTGGTTAAGCTTCTAGTCCCCATGGAGCCTCTGTTGATGCCTCCTGTGTCGCAGATATGTCCCAGTTTGTATATCGAGTCTATGCTGCCTTTACTCAGTCACCATACGACGTTATGCTCTTGTTCGAAGGAAGTTGAAACCTGAGTCAGCCATTCCTCAGTTATCTTGACTTTACATGTCAGCCATTCTCGGTACAGTTACTGGTTCATGCACCTTATGATCGAGTCCTTCCATAGTATACAGCTTTGTTGAGTACCTCGTGTTGGATGATGGGGGATGCCTTAATGCCTCCTTTCGACGGATTTCATCCCATCGACTCCAGATCATTTATTCTGGGATTGGAATCTAGAGTCATTTTGAGTGCCTTGAGACTTGCAGTCATCAGTGGTAGGTTCTCTCGCCATTGAAAATATTTGGGAATACATCAATGTCCCCTAATCGATGGATCCTCTCAAGTGTTTGACCTCAACACATTTATTCACACTTGTTAGTTTGCACTCTAGTACCTTGATTCCCATTTTCATTATCAGTGGGTGATCTCGCATCTATTAACGGTATACATCAATGACCGGTAATTAGACGATGGACTACTATGTTCGACCTCGACACCTCTATTCACATAGTAGGACATGTACTCATAGCGGTTTGTGTATAAGACCTTCTAGATTGGTGGCATCTCTTATATGCTACCTCGATCGTGCCAATGTTCATGAGATTTCAGCTCTCGTGACTTGATTCTAGTATATGTCAGACATCTTCAACCATCATAGAGATATTGATCCATTATATATCTTCAACCATTATGGAGATCATGGTCCTTTATATATCTTCATCATGGAGATTCTGATCTATGTATATTGTACATGGCGATGACCACTTATGTGATATCTTGTATCATGCCTATTCATGGCCATTGTACTCTTATGTATCCGGGACTTCTATATGTATGTGCAGAGTTGTATCATTGTACTATGTTGATTGGGTGGCTAGTCTTCCATTTGGGATCCTTCATCACTCCACTTCTGGGATGGACTTATAATGTATTTCGGCCATCGTATGACCCCTCTGATCTCACACATTAGGGGGCATCTGTTATAGCTAATTTTACCACTCCAGGTGAATCACACTTGTATGGCATTTCCCCTATCCCTCTGCAGACTCCTTAGACCCCTTGGATCATTTTTTGTCCTTTGATGTTTCCTTGACCATCCCTATAAACATGTGAAAATCTATATGCGCGACTTTTAAACTCATAATCGCATATATACGCGGGTTTGACCCTTAAAACCGCGTACATCGGGATGTATACAAAATCCAAATCCTTTTGGAGTTTTCCTTTACATGGATCTAACTCACTTGACTCCTGGCCTTCCCTATGCCTTGAGATTTCTCAGATTTGACCTTTCATTACCCCTTTGAAAAGCTATATAAGGAATTCTTTGATACATTGAAGGCATAAGAGAGAATTGAGAGCAAAGAAACTATAGTCCATTGTTGCCGGAACTTATGCTTGAGTCTGCATCCCTTTGTCCCTTGGAGCACTGTTTTGTTCTTCCCAAGCTTGCCTTTTTCTTGTGAGCTTGCTATCGAGAGATGGAGGATTGAGGTGGTGGAGGCCCAAGTGGGGGATTCTGTTTCTCTGATTCGCAGACATGTCGACAGAGGTTGTATCCATTGTAATCTCTGATTTTATATTAATAGAAATATATTTTCCTGTCCAATAATGTATGTTTGAATGAATATTTTATCCATAGAATGATTTCAAATGCTTATACATTGTTGATTATATAAGCTAGAATAGATCTAACACCAATCTATATAGTATGCTTGTATTGTTTACTTGTTGTTGAGGACGTGGTTAATCAATTCAAGCTGAAGTTGGAAATCTCAATGGGGATCTACTTCATCCGTCCGAAATAAGGTACGAGGACCGATCCTTTAGTATTAGATCTTTAATTTCTATTGCATACTGGAAAGGATTGATTTCTGGAGTCAAGCTGTCTGTTGTGGTACCCCAAGCTATAGGAATTTCTCTCCGTAACATAGGGAAATTCTAATTGAGAAAGTTGGTAGGCACGTGGTTCCATTAGACTCTTCTAGTAAGTATGTCGAAGGTAACATGGCTAACTTGTCACCTACTACACCTATCAACTTTTATCTCATTCTTGGCAAGATTGAGAATGTGAACATTGGGGCGGATTGTTCCCTCGATGAGATTGAGACATACACCAAGATTTTTAAATAATTTTGAGATGTTTTCACTTGGTTGTATCAGGAAATGCTGGGAATTGACCTTTTCATTGTCAAACATGAAATTAAAACCTATCTGAATGCTAAACGTGTTCGACAACGTTTGCGTGCGATGAATCCTAGGAAAGAGCCTGCTATTAAGGAAGAGATAGAGAAGTTTCTTAAGGCTAGTTTCATCTATCCTATTCCCTTGGCTGAATGGGTGTTGAATCCCATTCTAGTTGACAAGAAGTAGGGAACAATCCATGCATGCACTGATTTCAAAGACTTGAATCGAGCCTATCCTAAGGATAACTTCCCCACACCATTTATTGATCATATTTTGGATGAGTGTGTGGGGAGAGAGGTTTTTTCCTTTATGGATGGTTTTTTAGGATATAATCAGATCCAAATTAAACCCAAGGATCAACATAAAACTGCTTTCATTTGTTCTTGGGGTACGTTTGTGTATTGGAAGATGATCTTTGGCCTTAAAAATGTTGGAGCTACTTTCCAGTGGGCTATGACCTCCATGTTTCATGACCTTAAAAACATAATTGAAGTTTATCTTGATGAATTAACTGCTCACTCTCATTTAAGGGTGCATCATCCCGATCATCTTCGTTTGGTTTTCGAAAGATGCTACCGTTATCAAATTCGGTTAAATCCTCATAAGTGTGTCTTTTTCATGATGGTTGGTCACTCACTAGGGTTCATTGTTTCCAAGGAGGGTATTAGAGTCGACCCTTTGAAGGTTGAGGCAATACTTCAATTGTCTCCCCCGTGTAATATTAGACATCTTCAATGTTTGCAAGGCATGGTGAACTTCTTGCAAATATTCGCGGTCAATTTTGCCAATTTGACTAAGGGTTTCATGTGCTTATTGAAGAAAGAAACACCGTTTATCTGGGATGAGTGAGCCTAGGATTCTTTCGACGCTTGAAAGAAAGACTTATCCTCGATGCTTAGTCCACCTGACTATAGCCATGAATTTTTGATATATGTGGTCGCTTCTCAAGAGACGATTGGTATGGTCTTGGTTCAAGAGGATGAGAATCTCTAGTAGCATGTCATATATTATCTTAGTTGGAACCTTATTGATGCAAGGCTTTGTTACAGTCATGTCGAGAATATAGCCTTAGCTACCGTCCATGCGGTCCAACGTTTGAGGCATTATATCCTTCTTCGCCAAACTTTGGTTGTGGTTCACATTAATCCATTTCAATTCGTCCTCACCAAAAGGATGATAGAAGGAAAGTACAATAAATGTATTGTGATATTACAAGAATTTGACCTCGAGTTTGTTTGGGTGAAGTTGAAGAAGTCATTAATTTTTGCTGAGCTCATATCTGATTTTCCTAGTTTGGATGAAGGAGAGGTCCATGAGGACTCCTTCGTTGATGAGCACATTTTTCTCATTGTGACTATGGACCCATGGTATGGGGACAATATCATGTATTTGCAAACTTTAAAGGTTCCTTCTCACCTCTCGCGATATGAACTTCGACGTCTATGTCATGTAGCGAAAAATTACCTCATTGTTGATGACACTTTGTATCATCGTGGGGTTGATTCCATTTTGCATCGGTGCTTAACCCATGAAGAAGCTGAGTCTGTGTTGAATGATTTCCACAGTGGGACATGTGGTGGTCATTTATCTGGGATTTCTACAACTCAAAATATTTTGAGATTTTGGCCACCCATATTTGAATATTTTCTTAATGCGGTCAAGTGATGCCACCCTTGCCAAGTGTTTGCATGGAACATGCGCTCACATCCATCCCCTTTACATCCGGTTATCATTGCCGGTCCCTTCGCTAAGTGGGGGGTTGATTTTATGGACTGCAACCCAGCTTTGGTTGGGGGGCATCATCACATTATAGTGGTTGTTGATTATTTCACAAAATGAGAAAATGATATTCCCACAATCAAAGCTGATGGTGGGACAACCGTGCATTTTGTATTCAATCAGATTATCACCCGGTTTGGTATCCCTACGGATCTTGTCATTGACCAAGGCATGAAATTTCAAAATAAGATGATGGATGAGTTGTCTTTGAAGCTAGGGTATAAGCAATAGAACTCATCTTCTTACTATCCTCAAAAAATGGGTAGGTTGAAGTGATGAACAAGTCACTTAAGTCCATTCTCTAATGAACCATCGCACAAAGAAAGAACAATTGACATATTATGTTATATTCTGCTTTGTGGGCATATTGAATTGTGGTTAAGAGTGCCACTGGCTTTTCCCCATATCAGTTGGTGCATGGGTGGAGTTGATTTTACCTATTGAATGCGAAATCCCTTCGTTGAAGCTAGATGTGGAACTTTTACCGGAGACTTTTGCATTAGAAGAGCATCTGGTCCACTTAGAGAAACTTGATGAGAAGCATCGAGATGCTTTAGTGGCTCATCCAAGGTTGATACTTTGTATATTATTGTACAATTGTATAGTTTAGTTTTGGTTCCCTTGTGGTGATCAATTTGGTTGACTTGATTCTGTTTGTTGTGGCAAATTTCGACAGAGTCTTCGGTATATGTAGGATTTTCTGACAGTGCTAGCTGCCACACTCAAAACTCAAATTCGGCTGCTTGGGTGATTTATACTCCTAAAGTTCACATTTTGTCTTCAGGAGGTGTATGTTTATGACCTTCCTTTAACAATATTGCTAAGTATAGTGCCGTGATTGAGTTATTGTGCGATGCCATTTCACATGGTATTCGGTCTCTTGAGGTACATCTTGACTCGTAGCTAGTGGTCTTATAGTTAAATTGTGTGTATCATATTAGAGATCCGAATTTATTGCGAAGATTCTTGAGAGTAAGGTTGTTAGAACGACAGTTTGAGAACATTACATACATTCACATTACAAGAAATTTTAATCAAGTTGCTGATTCATATGCAAATTATATGCTAGATTGAAATTTGCTACATAGACATTAAAGCATGCACAACACATTTACACATGTAAATATAAATAACCGATCATCATAAGTATTTTTCATCAAAATAGAGTCCAAAACGTGGTGTCATAATACATAATGTATTAATACAAAAATGAGGCTTATGAGCCACCAAAATATACTACATGGTCAACATAATAAAAAAGTACATCTAGGATTTTAAGCCCATGGAGGGTGCTAGTCATGATAAAACACGACAACTCTAGCTAGCCATCAGAATAAGAAAACCCATGCGCATGGTATTCCAACCACTTGTCGTTGCATGGCCTTAGGAAAGTCCTCGACTTGAGCCATGGGTACTTTGTGTGTTAGCCTAATGAAGTTCATATGGATGTTTTGGAGCATACGCTATGCATCCATACCTATGATGTCGTCACCCCTCCCCTTCCGACGATGATGAGGGAAACCATTTGGCCGTTTAGGGACCACATCTCCAAGTATATGAACAAGTATCAATATATGTCATCACACCAAAAACATGTATTTTTGATTCCATTATATCAAAAAACACAAAAAATTTAATAATTCAGAAACAAGTTTGAGTTGGGATTGTTACCTATGTCTCCATATGCGGATCCTGGTGGGATGGGCATATCAAGGTCTCCACGAAAGTCTATCCCCTCATAGGGGTAGTCATCTATGGAAATGATTTTCCCATGCCACTAGAGGAAGAAATATGCTGGGTAGGGGTTGGCCACTTGTGCCCCTCCTAGTCACTGCATCACATTCACCCAGTGCAGCTGAGCTAGATCCCGAGCACCGTGAGGAGTGATCTCTACTCTGGGGCTTAGCCCCGGTATTCGTTCAAAGAATAAGGTACTCAAGATGCTTGCAAAGATGAAGTTTCTTACCCTTCCCATATTGCAGTCTGTCAGCTGATTTTCATGTTGCCCAACAATGAGGTACTCCAATCATATATAGTAGGCGGCCTCATGCATTCCACTGCATAGTACATCAATGGTCTAGATTCATGATGGAGGGATTCCAGTCCTGCAATCTTTCCAAGTACCAACAGTATAACCTTTAGCCCTAGGTTATGGATTGAGTTCATCGAGATCTGACTCCCAATATTTTTCATATTAGGGAGGCAGTACACTGCAATGTATTCCTCTATCGTGAGGCTACCTACTAACCCATGAGCTCGTTGGTTTACTACTTCCCCTATGCGGGAGAGTCCTATAATTAAGTATATATCCTCAACCTCTATGCTGAGGGGCATCCCATCCAGCTGGAATGTATCCATGTCAGGATCCCAATAGTCAACTAGCATTTGGAGTGGTCTTGGTTTTTCTCTCATGCTACCAAGATGCCAGAATTTGTACAAACCACAAGCCCTCAAAGCTCATTGGGCCAATAAATCGCCTTGCACAACTCTTTCAACGTCTTCATGCTCTCTTTCACGCCACTCAATAACCATCCTGCATAAGAAATTCAAATTTTCATTAGTTTTTGTCTTTGAAAATATCAAACACGTCCTTATACGTGTCTGTTTTCGAAACATCTGCGTACATACGCGGGTATTGAGGATTTTTCCGCGTATGTCGAGCCCTATACGCAGAAATCAACTTATTTTTTGCGTGGGCCAAAACCGCATATTTTGGGATGGTATAAAGTAAAAAATTGACCATGAAAAATAAAAATAAAAGTACTGAAATGAATGAGTAGGGCATGAGTATTTACGTGATCCAAGCGGTTTGTGATTTCGTGGATCGTGGCTCCCAGAATCAACTTTTCAAATTTTGGGTTAAAAAACACTATGTGGGGTGAAATTCCAAATAGTATGAATTTTTTTTTCACTATTTTATAGATTTTTTTTGAAATTTTTACCCAATTCTATATAGTTCGGACCGTTATTAAGATTTTTGGACCGTTCAGCCTAATGTTTGATGTAGACTTGATTTGAGTGAAATTTGACCGAGACTTTGAATCGTTCATGCCTATCATAGGTATATTGTCGAACTAGCATATAGGTTAGGATTTCACATCTGCTTGCATTTATGCATTACTTTATGACCATTCCATATTAACCTTAGGTACGAACCCACTTCGTGATGTCACAGAACCTTTATACTGCTACTAGAAGTGACATTATGTAAGTGGTAAATATTTTCTATACATGGGTGCCCTAGTTAGATCTCGTTTTCATTTGGTGCCCATGCTGAGATTTCTCCTTTAGGTTTGTGGAGTCCCTTTTTAGTCTCGCCATGTCCTTGAGCAAGAGCTTCATACTCCTCTTGAAATTTATGTTGGCCATTCCCCTGGGACTCCCTTATATATATCATGTTGTGCTTGCATCAAGATATCCAAAATTCGATGTTTCATGACAAGTCAAAGCACATTGAAATGACGTATCACTTCATTAGGGACATGGTCTAGAAAGGTATTGTGAAACTTCAGTACATTTCTATTGGTGAGGATATTGCAGATGTGTTAACAGATCCTATGTCAGTAACGAAGTTCAGGTACTTCCAAGATAAGATTGGTATGATAGAGAATGCTCTCCTTGTTGAGAGAGAGTGTTAAATGTACAACATCACGAGTCATTCTCCAAGCCCATCTTGTGCAACCAGGATTGGGACTCATGTGTTGATGTAGAGAAGTTGAGTTGGACTTAGTAACTTGGAGTAGATTCTTAGGTTGGACCTAAGGATGACTAAATCTTCAGTTATAAAGGTTATTCATCATGTGTTAAGGTGAATGCTTTGATTTATAAAATTGATGACATTGTAAAGTCTTGTTGGACAAGGCTCTAGACTTGTATATATCAAGTCATGAGTCTCATATGGACCTCCAGTTATAGTAGGTACCTATGAGGTGGACCTCCAGTTATATTGGTAGTTGATTCTCATGTGGACCTCCAGTTTTAGTAGGTACCCATGGGATGGGCCTCCAATTATAGAGGTGGATTCTTTGCTTGTTGAAGCATAAAATTTTGTGTGATTTATTGCTAACCATGGTCACCAATTTCTATTAAGTCTCCTTTAGAGATTAGCTACCTTTAGAGTGAATTACTTTAGAATATGATCATTTGGTCCAAAGTAATATAATATGATCACGTCATCAAACGCACATTCTGAGTATTATCTGATATGATAGATAATTAAAGTTCACAGATAGACCATCCAGTAAAGATAAAGAGATAATGCATAGAGAAAAAGATAATTCAAATTACCCATGAGATGACTAAGTGAACTCAAATTGTGAGCTTCAGTTAAAGCCACAATGTGTGCTTTAGTTAAATCAAGAACTTACAATGATCACTACAAAGTAAATCAATCAACATGATTCAGTTAATAATAACTAACCAAGTGTTAATAAAGGTGGTCTAGTTAACTAAAGTGTTTACACTTTAGTTAAACTAAAAGACGACACTTAAGTTAATCAAAATATGACACTTCAATTACTAAAGTGTTTACATGACGACACTTGAGTTAATGCATTATGACACTTAATTTAACATCCTAAATAAGTGTCCATGCATTCAGTTAGATGGCGAGTTCACTCCGGAGATAGTTAATCATTAGTTAATATCAAAGATGAAAGGCATGGCAAATATCTTATGCATGATGAACATTCCAATGTACATGAATTATTATCCATGAAGGAAATTCATAGTTTTAGTGTATGTAGTGCAAAATTCTCATGCATCCATTCACTATTGTTTGCATTGCAATGATTTTGTCTTGTTATTAATGTGTTGGGCACATCGCAAGTTAAAACAATTGATCTCTATTCTCTATTTCTCAGTATTCTCTCTTATCTAGCATCCAAGGTGTCGAAATCAATCTTCTCTATTGTGTAAAAGACATTCTTTACGATCTATCATAATTATACTCTGAATATTTGCTGGGGTTTTTCATCCTCATTGTTTTGAGGTTTTTCCCCAAGGTACATCTTGTGTTTTGGATGAATGATTTATGTGATTGAATGTTCCATTGATTCCAGTATTCAATATTTTTGCAATTAAAGTTTTAATGTTCAAATATCATCATATTTGCTCAAAAATTAACAAAAAGTGCACTCACTTGTGTGTTACAAGGCAAAGATAGTGAAAGGCTACAACCTGATTAAATCAGTGCATGAGGAGGGTGCAATTTATGAGATAGAGAGAGTGCATACCTAATAGACTAAGGGAACACTTCCTTTTGATACTGAAGAGGGCACATCATTCAGGAGTGTGAGAGGTCATCACACTAGATCTCATCAGATATTCATTGATCAGAGACAAAGAGGCACACTTATGAAAGAGAGGGCTCACTTCTTGAGTAGAGGGCACACTTTTGAGAGAGAGAGGGCACATCTTCTTGAAACTAGGAGAGATTAAAGAAGCAAAGGGTAGATCTTCATAAATTGAGGAGTACTGTTTGATATCTCATTAGAGATTGAAGGAGAACTTCTAAGGAGAGAGGGAACACTCTAGAGTTGGGGCACACTTCTATTGTAGATGGGGGTGCATTTCTTCATTAGTTTGATCAAAGTAATGAAGAGGGACAAAGGGAACACTTATTCAAGGAGAGAGAGGGACTTACTTATTCCAAATATTGGTAGAGGCAATTTAACAGTGTTTAAAAAGTAAAGTAGAGAAGAGGGTGAATTCCTTGGAGCATAAGTGAAGCTATTGCATAGTTTGTGTTTGTACCCAGATCTGGAACAACTTTTAAGAAATTAGGTTTCTCTACTTGTAAAATTTTAATTATATAAACTTTCTATATTTTCATTCTAGCTCGAGATTGAAGAAATTCCTAGATGCAGGTTTTTCCCATTAGGGTTTCCAAGGTAAATATTTTTCTGTTAAGTTGTGTGTGTGATTGATTTCCAGTTCTGTTGTGCATGTTAGAGAAATTAATGAGTTTATGTGTTTTTACTTATAAATAAAATATAAGATTTATTTGTGTATGCCTTTGGAAATTTCTTGAAAGCAGTAATCAGAGTTAAGCTTAGGGAAGTATTAAAAGTTAACATGGTATCTGAGTATCGTATCTGAGAAGAAATCAAGGATTTACATAGTGATATTGCAAAGAGTGCACAATTTATTAGAATTGTGAGATCAGAGTCTATATCCATGGTAGATATATCAGATCTTTGAGAACAGAGATCCAATCTATTAGATCCATGAGAATAGAGATCTGATCTACCAGATCTATGAGAGCAGAGATCATATCTATGAAAGATAATAGACATCTGATCTACCAGATCTATGAGAGCAGAGATCATATCTATGAAAGAGAGCGTTATTGAGATAGCCATATGATGGGAATACAAGAAGTGTTTCTTACAGTATCAAAGATAGGATAACACATGCAATAGAGGGAATTGGATGGGTTGGATTCTAACTCGAGTCAGGAGGTTCTTTGAAATTGTCAAGAAGGATGCATGTACCAGAGCTAGAATATTTTTCCTCAGTATCATATATGGAGGATGAGGAATATAACATGGTGTTCTGGGATGGATAGACTCATTCTATATTTAGAGGGAGAAACCTTGGATGCAATGATGAAGGAAAGTTGTACAGGTTGCTGGGAAATCTTGTAGGTGGGTCCAATGAGATTTTGAATCTAATTTAAGTGTCAGAGACTGACAGGGAGTATGTAGTGCATGGAAATCCTACATCATGAGGATATGGGTGTATAATAGGTTCTGAGTCTAAGACAAATGAAGAGAAAGAAGCTCCTAGGATTGATGTGGCACCAAGTAGTTAGTCCTTAGTTCAAAGAGAAGAGAGGGAAGTTATTTCTAGTACTAGCAGGAAGGTAAGTTTGTTCAAGATGACACAACATGATAGTGCTTAGGAACGATATGGCACATCACAAATCACTATAGTTAGGAATAGGTCTACAAGATTAAGTACAAAATAAGTAGAGGGACAACTTCTAGAGATAGAGGGATATTCTACAATAGACAATGTGAGGGGTCTGAAGAGAGATTCTGATGGTGGACTTGTCAGAAGGGACTCCCTTGCTAAGAGGAAGTGTTGAGATTTGTATATCAGGATGTCCTTCATGTGCTTATGCCTAGAAGGAAGGTACATTATTAGGGTAGGAATCAACATGGTCTGTGAGAAACACATTACTAGTTGGCATGGCTTCAATGATGGAAGCATTTTGAGACTTTTAACAATTGCATGCGAGATTTGCATGCATGCATTTTTTTAATTAAAAAATTTGCATGCGGGATTTTGCATGAAAAATGAAATTAGGTATTTTGAACCCTAATTTAACCAGTGAATTAGAAAATGTATGAAAAGGGTAAATGTTCACTCACTTGTGTGATACAAGCCAAATATAGTGAGAGGCTACAAGATGAGGAAATCAATGCATGAGGAGGGCACAATTTCTAAGATAGAGAGAGTGCATTCTTGACAAACATAGGGCACACTTCCTTGTGATATTGAAGGGGGCACATCATTCAAGAGTGCAAGAAATCATCACACCGGATCTAATAAGAGATTGATTGAGTAAAGACAAACATGCACACTTCTGAGAGAGGGGGAACACCTTCTAAATAGAGGGCGCACTTCTAAGAGAGAGGGCATATCTTCTTGAATCCAGGAGGGATGAGAGAAGAAAAGGGTAATTTTTTAGAGATTGAGGAGGGCTGATTGAGATGTCATAAGAGATTGATTGAGATAGATATTGAGGGCACAAATATAAGGAGAGAGGGCACACTCCATAGTTGGGGCACACTTCTGTGGTAGAGAGGGGCACATTTCTTCATCAGTTTGAGCATATCAATGAAGAAGGGTAGAGGGAGCATTTTTTTAGGGACAGAGAGGGTGTTACTTCTTCTAGAGATTGGAATAGGCAGTTTATTAGCATTTACAGATTAGATCAGAGTAGAGGGTGCATTCCTCAGAGAATTAGTGCAACTATTGCAGAGTTTGAGCTTGTACCTAGATCTGGCACACCTTTCAAGGCATCAGGCTTCTCTACTTGTAAAATTATGATTGTTTAAAATTTCTATATTTTCACTCTGGCTCAAGATTGAAAAAATACCTATATGTTGGTTTTCCCCTTGTGTTGGGGTTCCAGGGTAAATATTTGTGTTAAACTGTGCGTGACTGATTCCTAGTTCTGCTATACTTGTTAGATAATTTAATGAGTTTATATATTGTTGCTTATAAATTAGATTTGAGATTTATACTTGTTAGATAATTTAATGAGTTTATATATTGTTGATTATAAATTAGATTTGAGATTTATTTGTGTATGCATTTGGGAATTTATTGAAAGTTGTAATCAGAGTTAAGCTCAGGGAAGTATTAAAAGTTAACAATTGCACATATGCTTATATGTGTTGGTGTATTTTGACTTATTAATTGATGCAATTTGTATGATTAATGAGGAAATAGTTTTTTTTAAGGAACATATCCTTATGATAATATAAACAAAATAATACATAAGTAACTAAATAATAATTAATCATTTAACAATAATAATTAATATGCATGGGAGAAACTTGCCACGAAAAGGCGATATCATGAATATTCAATTTAATTTAGTGAAATAAAGAAATGTAGAGGGTTTTCTATTGCAGAGGCAATTATTTGGTTTTATTTGGTTTCTTTAGTTTTGAGAAAAGAAAACTAATTTGGGTAAATTGGGCCTTGCATGCATGTGAGTGTCTAATAATTTGCATGATTGTGTATCTTTGAAATTGTTTGGAAATGCACGTAGAAGGCTAATCTATATTGAAAGTATATTGGACACACTTGAATTGTATTGGAGCTAATTGAAGAAGAGGATGAGATACCATGGTTAGAAGGTTGAATAGTGATTTGTTTAGAATTTATAAGTCTAAGAGAGTGGCTAGTATAGTTTTTGTGAGAGTGAGCTTGAGGTCCCTTTGCGAACAATTGAGGGGTGGTTGAGATGAAATCATTTTGTCTTCCACAAATTTTCCCAAACTCCATTACATAAATTGTGACTCCACTTCAATTTGAAACCTACCAGCTACTTGATCAGGTAATTATTTTCCTAAGTTATATTTATGTTCTATTAAATTGGTAAAAAAACTATTTTAGATGTTGCGGAATGAATATGCTTGAATACTTAACAATTTATTTTTTGATAAACAAAAAAGAAAAATATTAAACCAATTATCCTTTTGTTGCATTTGTTAATTAGGTTGTTTCGAAACCCAATTTCAACTTTACTTGCAAACACTTTTTTTGTTTAACTTTTGAAATTTATCAACTTGCTCAACAATTTCTAATGAAAATAATTTATATGTCAAATATAGAGATTGATACTTCACAAAACTTCATTTTAATCCATCTTTCTTGAATAATAAGGTTGTATTAAAGTGAAGCAACTTAGAGAGCTTAGGATTCACAAGAAGACCCAAGCTTGAGAGCTTGGAAGGGAAGTGGAGTTTCCAACCAGAGTTGGGTGAAACTGAGAAAACTATAGTATGACAAGAGGAAAAGAAAAAGCCAGTCCACTGAGTTTATTAAGACCATAATCTTGTTCATAAAGTTTGTATTCTTGTTTAGAGTATCTACAATGTTATTAATTACAAAATTTTTAATGTTTATATTCAAACACATAAAATGTGCATTTTACATAAGGGAGAGTTGCATAACAACCTCCACAAAATACATAAATATACATTTTACAAAAAAAGGTCAAATACCAACTATTCTAAGTTATAGATGAGGCACATAGATCATAACCAATATAAAAGGGCTACACACATAATCATTTGGTCATCTTGGCTAGAGTGAATATACAAATCATGTTGTAGGGAATTAACATATGTCGAGAGAAGAGTCTTTATCCTCATGAGAAACCCTCCATCCTTCAAAAATAGGATAAGGATAAACCATGATGGGCTCCTATCTATGATTTCCAACAACTGGTTTAGGGTTTATGCATGATGTTTTTAGGATTATTTTAACAACTTATAAAATAATCAACAAAATAATAAAAGAAAGGAAATTTTCAATTATGTCTATCTTGGTTGGTTAAAAGGATAAGTTGTTATCCTCCTCTCCTAGATTCAAAACCCACTCATGATATGTTTTCCCCTTTGTCCATTGATTGGAGTTGGTAAGGTAACAATACTATCTCCCTCACCTAAGTTTTTGTCTATGGGATGATATGTTTCCAAACACTTGAAACCCAAAGGGTAGCTTAACTAGTAATCAATTTTGTTCAGAATTTAGCTAGTTTTATGCCAATAGTGGCCCAATTCAATCCACCTAGGTGAGATGCATTAGTTTATATCGACATGTTTATGAGGGATTCCATCAACAAATGTCCAGAATCATCCGATGGTTTTTCACATGACGTTTTCCTTAGAAAATAAAGGAAACTAACTAAGATTAAATCTCTTATTTCTTGTTGGGTGTGTTACAAGGGAATTTTTTTTAGGGAAAATGATCTTGTCAAAGTTCAATTTTTCACGTTGGTGATATAACAAAGAAGGTTCCATGCAAACGACCTAGATGCATTGATCAATTTCCAACATTTAATTTCCACCATTCACACAAAAGGAAATGAACAAGAGGTAATCGGGGGAGGTCCCCCACGAATAATATAGATGATACTATGTAACTTCCTACTTTTGATCTTAGCCGTTCATGAAGGAAGATATTATTGAGCGATACCATGGAGGGGTTCCCTATGAATGGTCATGATGAGACCTTAGTGGATAGGCAAGTTGATCTCAACCGTTCCTGCACAAGTTGTTGATGCCGCAAATCATGCATGAAAGGAATATAGGAGATTCCTCAGGGATACTCCATTTCACAACAATGGGAATCTTAATGACAACTCATCTTCGAACAATGCAACATGTGTGGGGTAGGCCCAACCTAGTCAGCCTTCTAGTAACCAATAAGGATAAAACATGTGTCCCTATGAATTTGAAAAAAGGATTGTGGGACCATTGTTTTTCCATTTCGCTCCGAAAACCATCTGAGTAAAAAAAAAAAAACACATTCCCATCCATCCTATACAGTGGGTCAATTTTCAGTCAATGGATGAAGATGTTTCTCGTTAGAATGAAAAGGAGAAGGGGATTTTCCTCTTCCTGTGGCCATGGGAGTTATGCCATAAATGACGAAGGGGTAGTGTGGAGGCCGAATATTTTCTGAAAGGGTAGAAAAGATAAATTAGCCGACTTCCTCCCCTTAAAGTGAAATGCACAAAAAAACAACTTGAAGGATCATTATGCATAGTAAAGAGGGAAGTCAAGGGAAATTAATGGAAACATTTTATAATTTTAAAAGAAATTCGAAGAAATTAGAAGAATCAAGAAGTCATGAATGAAGGACATGGACAACAACAGACTTAGAGTTTGGTTATCATGAAAACCAACTCTCCCAAGACAACATAGTGTATCAAGTACATCAATTATTTCTCCCCTAGTAGGATATAAAGAGAATATGTTTCTCATTTACAAAGGTTGGATTTTTTGAGATTGAAAGTTTTTCTTTTCCTCAAGAGTGAAGATTAAGGAAGAGCTTCTCAAACTATTGTGTATCAAGCATGAGTTGTGTATTTAAAATATTTTAGATTCACCCTCTTAGTTGTATATGTTTGTGACCCTCTATATTAAGTGTGCCTTAGTTAATTCCACAAGTTTTCAAATCCATTTTGTCTGAAGCTTTGAACTTTATAAGTAAAACCTTGAAGTTTCAATTTGGTGTAACCTCCATTGTGTTTAGCATTTTATATGGTGACTTGTTAAGTTTACATATTTCAATTGATATATGGTTAGTGTTTCCATGACTTATTAGTGATTTCAAAGAATCTCAATAACTCATATCAAACAAATATTGTGTTTTTCTACTAAATTCATGTTGGATCAATACACATTTTCTTCAATAAGGTATATAAATTTATTCGTACATTGAATACCCTAACTTTGTTTACTGTTAACCTCTCTGATTTTGTTCTTACCCATCTATCATCTTGAAACTCAAAATCCATGAAATACTAATTGTGATACCTAAAAGATGAAAATCCAATCATTTTTGTGCTTTAAGATTATGAATGCTTATTCCATAATTATTTAAAAGAACTTTTAGTCCTACCATTTGAGCAGAGATATATATTTTGAGGAATATACTTTATTGAGTTGTTGGATTTCTCCAAGAAATCTCAAGATTGATTTTATAGTTATGGATACCTTGGCATAGTTCTCTAGCTAGGAACATCTTAAGGAGCAACATAATTTTGGTGTCGTTTCCAGGGATCGAATGTTCAAAGTTTTTTTTTCCCTGGGATGTAATGACAAGAATTTGATTCTTGGTGGTGAACAAAGAATCAAAGCAATCAATTGAAGTACAATTTTCACATGTCGACTTCACTATTATCAATCAAGCGGGATGTAGGAGATATACTAGGACTCATTTAGAAATTGTGATGTATTGTATCCTTTATAATACATAAAATTTGGTTACTTAAAGAAAAATACATTATAATTGGATTTCATCCTCTTCAGGTAATCCTTTTCTCAATTTTTTTTTTTCTTTCTAAGTTTGAATACAAAGAAGATATTCCTGTGTTGGAAACTCCTATTAGAAGTCTTGTCGAACCTGTTTCGGGTAAAGGTAAATTTTTAACTGACCTAGAAGGTTTAGATATATTCTTCTATCCTTTCTTGATGGTATGTCTTGTTCTAAAACTAGTTTAATTCTTTCTCCTCGAAATCCTATTACTTAAGAAGTCACAACCCTTATCTAGTTGAAAATTTTAATGGTAGGAGTTAATACTCCACCACCTTGTTGAAATAATGTAACTTTGAAGAATATTCTACTTGTACTTCACATTATTATTATTCCTCCTTCAATATATGTTACTGATGTAAAAGGCCATGTAAAATTCATGAGGTCAACCCTCAGTTGTAAGCCGAGTCAATAGCCCCTAGAAAAGAAGATTATAATTATTATTATGATATTTACCTAGGTAGGTCGGCCTTGTCACTTAGATAGGTTAGATAGATTCTGGTAAAAGTCAATTGGGAAGTTTAGTATAAATAGGGAGGTTCCCTCCCTCATTTGTACACACTCACACACACTTGTGTTGCGCAAGAGAGACAAAGACGGAGGGATAGATAAGGAGGAAAACTAGTCCCTTTAGTGTTTTGGTTCTTAAGCTTGGGCTTTGGTATCTCTATCTATGAGACATTGTTCTTTGGTCATTACATATTGATAATCTATGTTGAGGAAGTTTTGTTGGGTTTTACTCTTTAGGGTTTTCCCAGGATAAATTATTGTGTACCTTGTGATTGTGTTTCTTTCACTAATCCTCTTTATGTTGTTATTATGAAAATGTATTAAATGCTAATCAAGTTAGGAATTAAGCTATTACATCATATAAAACTTAACATGGTATCAGAGCTAGCCTGAAAATAGTTTCTTTCATAAGGTAAATATCTCTCTCCTTCTCTAGACAAGAAAATTAGGGTTTTCTAATAAAGTGGATTTTTTGAGTGCAAGTGACATAGGGAGATGCGCCCCTCCTAGGTGCATATTTTGGCACCAAGATCGAAGTTTTTCAGTGGGTATATCCTTTGATAAGTCAATCCCTAGTTTGTATTGAAACAAAAAAACCAGAAAACCAGAAATGGAACCGGAAACTACAGTCCAAGATCTTTCAATGCCAGTTTCAATGGTTAGAATTTGGATTCTTAAGAAACTTACCGTATCATCATACTCACCTCAATCAAGTGCATCTTTTGGTGAGTACAATTTTCATTTATGATAAATTTTTAATTTTTGTCATTTTCTGATCTCTGGGACAAGATGTCTCTTAGCACTAAGCTTGATGACAAGTTGGAAGGCATAGAAAACTTTCATGCTTGGAAATTGTTCGCGTACACATGGTACTCCCAAAAGGCTGAACACCTAGAGCAACCACTTCACACAAATAGATCATAGATCAATACACCAATGTTTGTCATGTGGTTAAAACCCGCTAGAGGGAAACAGTCCATGACCCCAACCAAATAGCTACTTGGAGCAATTTATTATGCAAAAGAAGAAAGTTACAAATGAGCTTCTCATAACCGATCAAGTAGCCAAGGAACCTCCTTGCTCTTTAAATAGAGATCATGGACCGATCGGGTGTTAAGCCATGAATCAATGGTAGGTATGATCTAAGAGAAGTTGAACCGTCATATCACTTTACGTCTAGAACATATCGTGACCATTGGATTATAATATTTAAAAATGCATACTAATGCATACTAAAGAAACACACTTTACCTAACAAATATTTTACACAAGTTGATCTTAACTAACTCCTAAGTGTTTAAATATCTTAACATCCCCGCTTAAGAACAACTTGGGATAGGATTGAAGGATTTACAAAAGTGACACTATTAGGAGAAAGAAGGAGGCATTAGAGCCTATCCCCCCTTAATGACACATTCCTGAACTTCTAACATAGAACGAAGTTTAGAAAACTTCGTTTCTATAAGAGACTTGGTGAAGATGTCTACAACTTGATCATCTATAGGGAAATAGAGCATTTCAAGAACACGCTCATGAACAAGATTTCTGATGAAGTGCACATGTAGCTCAATGTTTTTTCTGTGTTGATGTAAAATTGAATCTTTGGCAAGCTTGATGGCACTTTGATTGCCGTACCAAAGTGTATTAGGCTGCTGCTGCTCGAATCCAAACTCTGAAAGGATTTGTCGAATCCATAAAGCTTTTTGACTCGCATTAAATGTGGCTCGATATTCTGCTTCTGCTAAAGAAAGAGAAAGAGCTTGTTGTTTCTTACAAGCCCAAGTGATAGGTCCAGATCCCAGACTGAAAACATAACCTGCAGTAGACTTTCGATCATCAGGATAGCCGGCCCAATCTGAATTAGTGAAACCAACCAACAAAGGTTCCCCCCTTGTACTGTAATGAATTCCAAACTAAATTGTACCTCGAATATATCGAAGTATTGTTTTTGCTACTTTCTAGTGACTTTCATGAGGTGTTTGCATATAACAGGGAACATGACCAATGACAAAGGAAAGGTTAGGATGAGAATGAGTCAAGTATAAGAGACTACCAACAAGATGATGATACAAGGTGGCATCTACTTCAGGTGAAGTATAAGTGGCATAAATTTTGACTCCAGACTGAAATGGAGAAGGGGTTGGTTTACAATCTTCCATGTGAAAGCAACGAAGAAGGTCACAAGCATACTTAGAATGGGAAAGAAATATTCCTTCTTTGGTTTGCAAGACTTGGAGACCAAGAAAATAATGCAAATTTCTTAAGTCTGACATTTCAATTTTTTTTTAAGATTGGATTTCAGATGGGTTAAAATTTTAGGGCCACTACCAGTATGGATAAGATCATCAACATAAAGAAAATGTATGATGAGATGGTTTCCTACTTTCTTGATATAGACATTGGGTCAGAATGGCATCTAGAAAAACCCATGTCAAGGATAAAGCTATCCATTTTGGCATACCAATCTCTAGGAGATTTCTTAAGGCCATACAAAGATTTATTAAGGAGACATACAAGGCTAGAGTTATTCTGAACATATACAGGAGGTTGTTCCATGTAAATTTCCTCCTCTAAATCACCATGTGAGAAGGAAGACTTGACATCCATTTGATGGACTTCCCAGTTATGTAAGGTTGCAAGGGAAAGAACAAGGTGGATGGAGTTCATTTTTGCGACAGGAGAAAATGTTTCATTGTAGTCAATCCCTTCAACTTAGGAAAAACCTTTGGCAACTAACCTTACCTTAAGTCTTTCAACACTTCCATATGATGCATACTTAGTTCTATAGACCCATTTAAATTTGACAAGTTTTCTTCCTTTTGGAAGAGGAACAAGATCCCAAGTATCGTTCGCCATGAAGGAATGATATTCTTCATCCATAGCTGCATCCCAATTTGGATTTCTTGAATCTTTTGCAAAAGTTTCTGGATCATGACTCTCAAAAACTTGAGCCAAAAGAGAAGAGGCTCACTAAAAATGATAATGTCCTTGACGTTGATCTCTATGATCACCGATAAGATCACCAGCTGCTTCACATGTTGAACGGACCCATCGAGGAAGCATTGGTGCTGGTGCAACTGGAGAAACATGAGCAGGCGGAGGTGGATTTTCATCCTCACTGTCATAATCAGAAAATGGAGTTGAAAACCTATCAAGGAAGTTGGAAGAATAATAAGAAGAAGAATGTACAATCGTCAAATCAGGCTCGTAGGCCAAATATGGCACACCCACCAAGTTAGGCTCCCAGGCCAAGATATTTTCATCAAATTTAATGTCTCTTCTAATGATTATATCATGAGAATGTGGATGAAGAAGTCTATAACCTTTTACATCTTCTGAATATCCAGCAAATATGCACTTTTCACTTTTAGGCTGCAATGATTTCCGTTTTTCATCCGGAATGTGAGCCCATGCCTCACAACCAAACACATGGAAGTGACTTACATCTGGTTTAATTTTAATCCATTCTTCTTCTGATGTTATACCTTGTAAAACTTTAGTTGGTGTGCGATTAACTATGTAATTTGCAAGATTTATGGCCTCAGACCAATATTGAAGACTTAGTCCCTTAGATTGGATCATACAATTAGCCATTTCTTTTAAAGTACAGTTCTTCCATTCAACAACACCATTTTGTTGTGGTGTATATGGAGCAGTGTGTTGTTGTTAGATTCCTTGTTCAGTGCAGAACATAGTGAAATTTTTGTTAAAATATTCTTCTCCATTTCCAGATCTTAACTTAATAATTTGATGACTATATTGTTTTTCAACAAGGGCCTTGTAGGACAAGAACATGTTAAATACTTTGCTCTTAACTTTTAGGAAGTAAACCCAAGTGTGTTTGGAGTAGTCATCAATGAAAGTTAAGAAATATTTGAAACCAGAAAAGGAAGCAGATGGAAGAGGACCATACAAGTCACTATGCACAAGCTCCAAGGGAACCGAAGCGTGCTAAGAGGCACGTTTGTCGAAACTGTCCCGATGATTTTTTTTGAGTACACAACTGGAACAAACACCATCCTTGCAAGATACCATCAGAAGACCAGTCACCATATTGTCTTTACATAGTTTTTGTAATGAGTGATAATTTAAGTGACCAAATCGCTCATGCCAAAGTTTGCTCAAGTTATCACTATGAGCAACAAAAAATGAAGGAAAAGGTGATGAACCAAAGCTGTTAAATTTGTACAACCTGGTAATATCATCAACAATTCCAGTAGCAAGGACATTTTGAGGATCTTTAAAATTCTTGATTACAATTTTGGTGAGGTGTAAACATCACAGTTTTACCTTCACCCGAATGATTAATTTTATAGACTGATAAGAAATTCCAGGAAATTCTTGGAGCACATAGTACATTACTAAAATCACCATTTTCTACCGGAAATGTTCCAGATCCTACAACACTTAGATATTTATCATCACCAACAAATATTTGTTTGGTGTTACATTCATGCATAGTAGAAAAGATGGCTTGATCCTTAGCTATATGCTAAGATGCTCCAAAATCATTGAGCCATTCATTTGAAGTAGAAGAAGAATATGCAATATAAGAGTAACTAGAAGCATAAAGTGCATGTCCATGAGAGGTAGATTCTGAATATGAATCTAGGCTGATGTGGTGCTTCTTCATTGCTTCTTCCAAGACTGCCATCTTCTTGAAGCACTTAGATTCATCATGATTATCTTTCCCACAAAAATTGCAATGACGCTCAGTCTTCTTTTCTTTTGGCTTGGATCCTTTGTCATTTTTTAAAGAAGGAGCTAATTGATAGGGTTTGGAACCCTTGTTTGGGTTATTATTACAGAAATTCTGTTTTTTGGGAGGCTTGGAATTTTCTTTCTGTTGGGACAATAAGGATTTCCCAGATATATCTGCATTGTTAATTATTCCAAGATGAATGAGCTTATCTTGCTCTCTAATTAAGGAATCAAAAAATGATTCAAGACTAGCCTCTTGATATCTAGTTGCAGTCAAGGATTATTTCATGGAGTAAAATGTAGATACAAAAATAGAATATGCAGGTCCAAGTTTGGAAAGAATATGATAAATACATTGTTGTCTTCTTTCTTAATCTTGCATTCTTCATATAAGAGTCTAAGAGTTTTATACTTAGATAAATAGTCTTGAATGCATGAAAAATCAATTGGATTCAAAGAAATCAACTCATTCTCAAGTTGATGACCTTGAATTTCATTGTGTTTACCAAACACAGATTCCAACTTTTTCTAAGCTTTATCAGGTTCATCAATTCCAGATATGTGGAATCACAAATCAATAGAGATTGACATCCCAATCAATCCACGAGCTTCATCACATCTATTTTCCCATTTTATTTTCTTATTATCATCAGTGGGTTCTATTTCTTTCCCTGAGGTAATTATGAAAAGTACCTTACTTCGTAGAACATCCTCCATACGATATTCCCATGAGAAATAGTTAGAACTGGTAAGTATAATATCACAAGGGGAAACCATACTATAAAATAATGGATGAAAGAACATAAACTAACTGTATGAATGAAAATATCTTGAAAAATTAGGGTGTTAAAAAAAAACAGCACTGAAAATTGATTTTGGATGATGAAGTTATGCTTGATTGAAGAAAATGTTGAAGATGTCCCCAATAGTGACATGGCAGATATTAACTTGGCCAACTAAAAAAAAACCCCCTTCTTCCTATTGATGTAACTGTAACTTCGGAATGTATTCACTTGTATTTCTTATGTATTGTAACCCAATGTTTATTCCGGGATGTATAGTAATGTAATTGAGTCATGTCATACCCCGATGTTTATTCTAGGAAGTTTCTATAATGTGAAAGCCATGTCAAGTCATTGTGGGTAACCCTCCTATTGGTCAAGGGTTAAAGTCTCCGCAGTTGTGGGGCCCTAGGGTTATTAGACTATCCTAGTGAATTTGACCCTAGGTGAGTCATTGTAAGTCGGGGCAATAGTCCCCACCATTGTGTTAAGGATAAACCTCCTTGTTGGTCGGAGGAGGCAAAGTCCCCACAAGTTGTGGGGCACTAGGGTTATTAGACACTCCTAGAGATGTCGGCTCTAGTAAGTAATTGTTAAGTGAGGCTGACATGATGGAGTGGGTTCCAAGTGAACAGACGAATATAAATAGAGAGTGAGTCTCTCTATTTATAACACACACACTCACTCATTGGGGTGCATGAGTGAGAGAGGAGAAGCTCTCTCAGTGTGAGAGAGAGAGACAGAAGCTGTGGAGATCATCTTAGTGTTTTTAGGTTTTACTTTTGGTGCTGATTCTATCTCTGAGGAAGTTGTGGGGTTTTCTCCTTTATGGTTTCTTCGAGAAAAATTATTTGTGTCTCTTGTCTCTTGTGTTTTATTGTTGTGCTTGTTATTCTCTCAGTTAAAGATCCTAATGTAATGCTAGCTTGAATGATAAAAATCTAACATGGTATCAGAGCTAACCTGAGAACAAGACATTGTACAGCTACAGAATCTAGGGATTCTTACTTTTTGGGTCTCTCTCCACAATCCATTAGAAAAAGTATGCTAGGATGACTCTCCATTGAAGGGCGCATCTTTCTGTCGAAGCAGAATTCAATTCCGAGCATTTTCAGTTTTGGTGCGGAAAATTAGGGCTTTCTACAGAAGAGGAATTTTTGAGTGAGCCTGGCATAGGATTTTTCTCCTCATCAAAATTGAAATTTAGATACCTATATCAAGAAATTTGGTTGGGTGAAACTCCAGGAAAGTCAAACCCTAGTTTGACCCCGAGCTAGAAAAACCCTAAATACTAAAAATGCTAAGTTTTGGTACATTTGATATCTATAAAGATTGGCGAAGGCCTAGGAACTGAAACTTGTATAGGACGAAGATAAAATCTTGATTTACACTGTGTCCAAAATTTAGCCTTATATTCGCTGTATTCTGGGAGATATGATCCCTCGAAGTTAGGGTTCCAGCCTCTTCTAGAATTCATCCCTCAACAGGACACCTGGGGAGAATTGCTATATCTTGGGCTACAAAGGTACAAATGACATTTATAAAGGTGTTCCGAAAATGGCACGGACTGTAATTTCTATGATCTAATTTTCAGACTCAGAATATGAACTAGTGACACATGGAAGTCTTTACAACTTAGCTGTTTTGAACAGTCCTGAAATGGGTCACCTTGGGAAAATGATCATAAGTCCCAATTGGCGAAACCAATTCTTATGAAACCTATGGTTTTGGAATAGGGACATGTGAGGATACCCCAATGTGATGTTTTAGACATAGAGGAGTAGTAAGTTTGGAGATACCGTAGAAACAGTAACAGGAATTTCTGTAGAAGAAATTGAAAAACTAGGAATTCCTGTTCCGGGAGCTTCCCTCCACTATTTTTAGAAAATGAGTACATTGGACAGATCCATTTGAAGAGATCTATATTTCTATCCAATCATATCTAAAATATTCCAAGTTAAGAAAATTATGGTTTCTCTGATAAACCCTAGATCAACCAGCTTCGGAACTAGGATGGACACCTCAAATCGGTAAGATCTAATCTTTTGCTATTTTCATTTAAGGTTCTCATTTAAAAGTGATCTATCACATCAGCTTGGTGAAGTTGACAAATTCCAAGCATGGAATTATATGATCTCTCTAATGAAAATGAATTGGACACCTACATGAGTAGAGAGGTTCCAATTCCAGAGGGAGATGAGGCTAGAAGCCTTACACAAGAAGAACTTGTTTAAGGCCAAGAAGATCATTGTTGATTCAATCACAGATCAACTTGTACCACAAGTATCTTTCCTAAAGACACCAAAGATGTTTGATTCCTTGACCAAGATATTTGAAGGGAAGAACATACATCAGAAGATGACCTTAAGAAACCAGTTGAAGAATGTGAAGATCCAGAATGAAGAGACCATGCAGTCATACTTTACAAGGGTCTCTCAAATCAAAGAACAACTTGAAGCGGTAAAAGAAGAAGTGAAGAATGAAGAAGTGGTGATAGACACCTTGAATGGCCTCCCAGGATCATGGGATTCATTCATTCGAGGAATGTGTGCCAGAAGGAAGTGATTACTTTCAGTAGACTCTAGGAAGAAGAAGCAGTTCGACTCATAAGAAGAGAAGAGAAGATGGGAGCAATTGAAGATCAAACTCTCACCATCGAATGAAGATCTCTCAACCAATGAGGAACGTGAAGATCTCAAATCTTGAAGAACATCTTATCCATCTTAGCATTTGGATAAGAAATGATGCTATTATGAATGAAGAAGACGATGAAGCTAAAAGCTCAAGAAGGAGTCTACCCATGAAACAAATAAAGATAAGTATTCAATTGTCATTTCATGATATTGTTTTGTTATGCATTTGTTTATATTCAGTTAAGGTATTATGCATGATAGAATGTTTGCATTAACGACAGTATACTACTAATATGCATATGATGGGTAAGAAGCTCATGGTGATATACAAATATCCATTGCTACTTATCTAGAATGAAACCTCTTTGTTGACATATTGGATTAGTGCACAATCTCAATGTTGTCCTGGTAGAGATGGAAGGCATCTAGAAAAGTTTCCATGAGATATGGATGAATGTCGTATTGGCTAAAGTAGTTGCATGATCATATATTTATGCATAACAATTTGCCAGTATGAATATTCCTTATGAAATGTTTCTAACCATACAACTAATGCATTTGACTTGTAGGAAAGATCGTACACATAATCGCCTACAAGCAAAGAATAATGAAGACTTGTTTCGAAGAACAAGTGACGACAGTTCAAAGACGAAGAATAATATGACGAGTGCAGTGACATCATTGATGAAGAACCTTCTAGCCATGAAGAAGTAACCAAGAAGAAAGGGAAGACCAGTTCAAGAAGAATGATGTCTAGGATGCAGTATCGATACATAAAGGGAAGTTTGTAGTTCCATCATGCAGTAGATGGAAACATCGTGGGATACAAAGCAAGATTAGTAGCACGAGGCTTCTCATGAAAAGAAGGCATAGACTACGAAGAGACATTTGCAGCCAGTAAGAGTTGAAACACATACATGATGAGCTCGATGAAGATCTTAATCTTTGCTACAAGGTTGAAGATGAAAGTCTATACACTAGATGGTTACATAGAATATTAGTAGCATAGGAAGCTACTTGTCACTTCAGTACAGGATGTTTCAGTGCATAGAGTACATAAGATAGAGGAAGTATGATGCTTTAGAGGGAGTGACTACAGAAGATCTAAGGTTCGACATGGTACGACAGGATGGATAGATTACTGATGACTCTAGGCTTTACTGAGAGTAAAGTGGATTCCAACCTTTACTTCAAGGTTGAAGGCGGAAGACCAGTGATGTTCCTGTTATGTGTCGATGCACTATTTTTCTAGGCATGGAGGTGTGGAAGAAAGCGGATGGAATATTCCTTGGACAAAGGAAGTATGTAGTAGAGATCCTGAAGAGGTTTAGGATAATGGATTGCAAGGCCATGACCACACCTATGGAATCGAACATGAAGCTATTGAGTGATGCTTCATTAGAGATGGTTGATGCTATGATATATCATCAGATGATTGGGTCCTTGATGTACCTGAAGAACACAAGACCAGATATTTGCTTTGCTGTGAACACCTTGAGCCAGTTCCTGACAGATCCGAGACATGTTCACTTGATTGCTGCAAAGCATATTCTGAGGTACTTGAGGGGTACAATTGATTATGGGCTCAAGTACGAGGCAAATCATAATATTAACCTATAGGGTTATGTTGATTAAGATTGGGCAAGCAGTGCCATCGATAGGAAGAGCAATTCAGGGTGTTGCTTCACTATGGGATCAGGTGTGATCTCTTGGTTTAGTAGGAAGCAATCTTGTGTGGAACTGAGTACAGTTGAAGTAGAGTGTGTCACAGCTTGTTCAGCTAGTTGTGAGGCAGTATGGCTGCGGAAGCTACTATATGATTTATTTGATCTCCAAATGGATGCTATTTGTATATATTGTGACAACGAGAGTTGTGTGAAGTTGTCAGAGAACCCGATGTTCCATGACAAGTCAAATCATATTGAGATCAAGTATCACTATATCAGGGATATGGTACAGAGGGGAGCAGTGAAGCTCTAGTATGTTGCGATGGAGGAACAGATAGCTGATGTGTTGACGAAGCCATTGGCTAGGGTGAAGTTTGAGTACTTCAGGGAGAAGCTTGGTGTTCTCCAGATCGAGGTTTCCTCCAAGAAAAAGTGATGAGACCCATAGCCATTCTGACATGGTGAGAGGATTGGTTCCTTCCATGGTCAGATGTAAGGGCTGAGCCATTTTGTCATGGTGATAGGATTGGTTCCTTCCATGTCAGATATGAGTGCTGAGATCCATAGCCATTCTGACAAGTAGGTTAAATATAAGGGCTGACCCATTTTGTCATGGTGAGAGGATTTGGTTCCTTCCATGTCATATATGAGTGCTGAATGCCATTCTTGGAATGGAGGTACCTGGCTAGTTACCAGGAACACTCAATCTGGGACTGAGAGAGCCATTCTGACGAGTAGGTCAGATGTAAGGGCTGAGCCATTCTATCATGGTTAAAGGATTAGGTTCCTCCCATGTCAGATGTGAGTGCTGGCCATTCTATTGAGTAGGATAGATGTAAGGGAAACTGCCATTCTCCTGGAGAATGGAGGCGCCTGGTCAGTTACCAGGTAGCTCAGTCTAGGACCGAGGACCATTCTGATATGATGGTAGGATTGGTTCTTACATGATTAGATGTGAGTGCACGCCTTTTTGAACATGCAAATGGATTATGTGTCGAATGTAAGTGCAGAGCCTTTCTTTGATCATGTGTTGATAAGATATAAGTGCTGAGCCTTTCTTTGATCATGTGTTGATAAGATATAAGTGCTCTGCCTTTCTTCAATCATTGGTTGATCAGATGTAAGTGCAGCACCTGTCTTCGATCATTGGTTGATTAGATGTAAGTGCAGGAGCCTTTTGGCATGGAGGATTGGTTCCTCGCATGGCCAAGTGTAAGTGCTGGGCCTTTCTTCGATCATTGGTTGATCAGATGTAAGCGCTGGGCCTTTCTGACAAGGTTGTGGGATTTGTTATCACATGGTCAGATGTGAGTGCTGGGTGTTGCCTTTCTGATATGATTATAGGATTAGTTCCTACATGATCAGATGTAAGTGCTGGGTGAATACCTACATGGTGGCTAGGCCTACATTCAACATGAAAAAGGGCTAGCTCTGTAGAACTTCCTGTGACAAGAATAATCATGAGATAGAACCTGTGAAGATTTGGTATTGATGATCCAGATTGAGGGATGATCCAGATCTAGAGATGATGCTCCAGAGATGATCTAGATCTAGTGATGATCCAGATCTAGTGATGATCCATATCTAGTGATGATATCCAGTGATGATGATCCAGATCGAGTGATGATCTAGATCCAGAAATGAAGATGACATGAAGATGAAGATGACTTTAAAATGACAAGGACTTGACGATGACCTAGATGATACAGACAAGAAGACTTGTGCTGATAAATTATGTTGAGAGAATACCTTCCTAGTTAAGAGGGAGTGTTCATGAAATTGTAACTTCGGAATGTATTCACTTGTATTTCTTATGTATTGTAACCCGATGTTTATTTTGGGATGTATTGTAATGTAATTGAGTCATGTCATACCCCGATGTTTATTCTGGGAAGTTTCTATAATGTGAAAGTCATGTCAAGTCATTGTGGGTAACCCTCCTATTGGTCAACGGTTAAAGTCCCCGCAGTTGTGGGGCCCTAGGGTTATTAGACTATCCTAGTGAAGTCAACCCTAGGTGAGTCATTGTAAGTTGGGGCAATAGTCCCCACCATAGTGTTAAGGATAAAACTCCTTGTTGGTCGGAGGAGGCAAAGTCCCCACAAGTTGTGGGGCACTAGGGTTATTAGACACTCCTAGAGATGTCATCTCTAGTAAGTAATTGTTAAGTGAGGCCGACATGATGGAGTGGGTTCCAAGTGAATGGAAGAATATAAATAGAAAGTGAGTCTCTCTATTTATAACACACACACACTCACTCATTGGGGTGCATGAGTGAGAGAGGAGAAGCTTTCTCAGTGTGAGAGAGAGAGACATAAGTTGTGGAGATCATCTTACTGCTTTCGAGTTTTACTTTTGGTGCTGATTCTATATCTGAGGAAGTTGTGGGGTTTTCTCATTTATGGTTTCCCCGAGGAAAATTATTTGTGTCTCTTATCTCTTGTGTTTTATTGCTGTGCTTCTTATTCTCTCAGTTAAAGATCCTAATGTAATGCTAGCTTGAATGATACAAATCTAACACTTCCTAAGATGAACCTTTGACAATCACTTACAAGAAAGTTTCTTTTAAGTGAATCACTTTTGTAAAATAAGTGATGTTCACTCTTACAATAATGTTATTTTTAAAAACTGCCGCAATAAATTAAAGACTTAAGTGACTCACTTTCTATTTTATTTTATTTAAGTGAGATGTACTTTTACAATAAAGTAACTTGAAAATAGAAATTGCATGCACTAAAAAGTAACTTAATAAGACTTGAACTAAAGACCTATTAGGGAATAAACAACTTTGAACCAAGTGAGCTAAGTTTAAAAGGTACGTAAAAGAATGGAAAGAGAAAGGGAGATTTTTTTTTACTCTTCTCTCTCGTTCTCCGTGCTTTCCTATTTTTCCTACAAATCACAAAAAAAACGAAAAACAAAAACAAAAAAAAACTTACTCACACTATGGGGTTAGATCTTGGTTAGCTTACATGAAAAGTCTACGTTTTCAAGTTTTCTCACTGTTTCTGATTCACCGCGATCGCGCAAAGTGCACGACAAAGAGCATATGCAACCAGGGAAGGCAACAGTCCGAGACTAAAACAATAAAGATCTAGTAATAAAACCAATTAAATTATGAGAGATTTAAAAAAAATAAAACAAATCCGTCACTATAACATTATACCTTCAGATTTGCCGAAATGGGTGTTTCTAGATCAAACGGAAACGATTTTTTATGAAATGAAAACTATTTCTCAATGGAAACGGTACTCTAAATGCAATGGAATAGCTCCCATAGCCCAAAAATGCACAGAAACTTCAGAACTAGAAACCCTTTCAAAGTTTTGGAAACACCGGTTCGAGATCTTGATCAAAATTGGAAGTGACTTTTCATAAACGCTCTGATACCATGTTCGGGTACACATGGTACTCCAAAAAGGCCGAACACCTAGAGAAACCACTTCACACAAATAGATCATAGATCAATACACCAATTTTTGTCACGTGGTTAAAACCCTCAAGAGGGAAAAAGTCCATGGCCCCAGCCAAATAGCTACTTGGAGCAATTTATTATGCAATAGAAGAAAGTTACAAATGAGCTTCTCATAATCAATCAACTAGCCAAGGGCCCTCCATGCTCTTTAAATAGAGATCATGGACCAATTGAGTGTTAAGCCATGGATCAATGGTAGGTATGATCTAAGAGAAGTTGAATCGTCGGATCACTTTATGTCTAGAACATATCATGACTGTCGGATTAGAATATTTACAAATGCATACAAATGCATACTAAAGAAACACACTTCACCTAATGGATATATTACACAAGTTGATCTTAACTAACTCCTAAGTGTCTAAATATCCTAAAAGAAATGCATAATAGGACTCATTATAGAAGAGAGTGATCTTGCAAAGTTTATCAAGGGAGTTGTGCTGGAGCCCTAAGAAGATGAAGCAAAGGAAAAATACAAGAAATACATGATTAGAGCCAAGAGGACCATAGCTGTTTCAATTAAATATTACTTGATTCCTCAAGTATCCTCTAAGGATACACCTAAGGAGATGTTTGATTCCCTATCAAGAATATATTTTATTCTCCGCTCTCTCCGGGTCTATGACACCTGGAAGTGACACATGGTTGATTGATAGTGGTGCTTCAAAGCACATGATAGGCCAGAAGAAGTTTCAAAAGAATACAAAGGGAGATTACAAGCACAAATATTTCTCCACTTATCAATGTTACCATTGTGCTAATATAGGACACGCTTCCAAAAATTGTCCGAGAAAGAAAGAATAAGGTAAGAGGAAGAATAACAAAAGACATCATGCTAACATAGCAGAAGAAGAAGAAGAAGAAGAACCTCCTAGGAAGTTAACAAAAGAAGAAGTTGAAGAATATATTCTCTAGAAGATGTATATGTTGTTGGGATAGAAGAAGGTGTCCTATATAAAATGAAATATCACTCTGAATCAACCTTGATTCATGATACTACAAGTCCATGTGAACTATGGAATAGAAGGCTTGCTCACATAAACTACTAATCCCTACCACATGTGAGTAAGGTAGTCTCAGGTCTATCGGACCTAAATATTGATCATGAAGGAATATGTAAAGGATGTGAAGAAGGAAAGAACATAAATAATCAATTTCTGAAGAGCGACACCAAGTTAGAAGGAATATTGGAACTTATACACTTAGATATATGCGGTCTTGTTCCCTTAACATATTTAAGTGGGTATGTATAATATGTAACTTTCATTGATGATTAATCTCATAAGACTTCATTTTAATTTTTGAAATCAAAAGATGAAGTGTTTGTAAATTTCAAGGGATTCAAAGCATTGGTAGATAATCTTTCAGAAAGAACTATCAAGGCACTTAGGTCAGATAATGTAGGAGAGTATAGTTCAAATGAATTTGGAAGCTTATGCAAATATGCTGGTATTAAGAGGGAACTTACCACTCCCTATAATCCAAAACAAAATGGTGTTGCTGAAAAGAAGAACCAACCCATTATGGAAGCAGTGAAGACTATGATCCATGATCAAGATCTTCCTATGTACTTATGGGTTGAAGCAAAAAGGACAGCAATATATGTCAGGAGCAAAATATTCCATTTGCACTTGGATTCTTGACCCCTGAATAAATGTTCATAGGAAGGAAATCGGAGGTAAGTCACCTCAAGATATTTGGTTGTCTAGTACAAAAAGAGAAAAGAACCAAGTTGGATCCTTCCAGAAATAAAGGAATATTTGTTGGGTATTGTGAGGTCTCCAAGGCCTTCATAATATATAGACCAGGTTACCGTCATATGGAAATTAGCAGAGATGCAACCTTTTATTAAGATGAAACTCTCAAGAAGTCAAGAAAGTGCCAACATGAAGAAGTTGTAGCTCCCAAAACTACAGAACCAATGAAGGAAGTTGCACCTTTTCATGATGATGAGATTCCAGAAGAACATGATATGTTGGATCCCCAAGAACCTCCTCACATGAATATATCCCATAAGAGAAAGCCATCATGGGGATGTGAGATTATTCAAGAAGCAAAAAGGTACGGTGCTCTAGAAGGATCCACAAGGAAGAGCAAGAGGAAAAATCCATTTCCTAGTTATGTGGCTTTGATGTGTGATCTTATAGACAAGGAACCTACTTGTTTTGAAGTATCCGTTCAAATTAAAGAATGGGTAGAAGCTATGATAGAAGAATACCAATCTATAATGAAGAATGATATATGGGAAATAGTTCCCACCCAGAAGGAAAAAGTGTGGTATCTTCCAAATGGATCTACAAGATAAAACATACAATCTATGGAAGTATTGAGAAGTACAAATCCATATTTGTGTCCCATGGATTCTGTCAAAAGGAAGGAATCGATTACGAAGAGACATTTTCTCTTGTAGAAAGGTACACTTCTATCAGAACAATCATGGCACTAGAAGCCAAGAAAAAATGGAAGTTACACCAAGTGGATGTGAAAACAACCTTCCTAAATGGTGTCATTGAAGAAGAAGTGTACATAGAACAATCACAAGGTTTTTAAGTCAGAGACTGAAGAACGCATGTCTATAAATTGAAGAAGGCTCTGTATGGATTGAAACAAGCTCCAAGAGCTTGGTATGGGAGAATCAATATTGTTTTTACGAGATTAGGATTTACCAAAATTAATGCTGATCCTAACCTTTAATTCAAGGTTATGGATGATGAAATTGTCATATTATTGTTGTATGTGGATGACTTATTCCCGACAGGTAATGAGAATCAAATCTCTAAGGTAAGAAGAAGCTTGCTGCAAAACTTGAGATTAAAGACCTTGGCTTGATGCATTATTTTCTAGGTCTTGAAGTATGGAAACGCCTAGAAGGAATCTTCCTTAACCAAGGGAAGTATGTAGTGGAAATCCTAAAAATGATTGACATGTAGGAATATAAATCCATGGCCACACCCATGGATACACGCTTAAAGTTGTTGGATGATGCTTCGTAATAATTAGTGGATGTGACACTATACAGACAAATCATTGGTTCATTGATGTATCTGATGAATACTCAGCCATATATGATTTGTTGTGAACACTTTGAGTTAGTATTTGGTTGAGCCCAGACATGTTCGCTTAATAGGGACAAAGCATGTGATGAGGTACGTAAAAGGTATGATAGACTATGGTCTCATTTAAACTAGAGATTATGAATTCAGACTATATGGTTATAAAGATTTAGATTGGGCAGGAAGTGGCTGAGATAAAAATAGCACTTAAGGATGATGTTTTAGTCTAGGGTCATCCATGATCTCATGGCTAAGAAGGAAGCAATCTAGTGTTGCTCTCAACAACGCAGAAGCAGAATATATTGCAACTTGTTCCACTAGTTGTGAAGCCATATGGATTCAATTTTTTTTATCAGATCCATTTGATCTAGAGATGGATTCTACCATGATTCTATGTGACAACCAAATCTGCATGAAGATGTCAGAGAACCTTGTGTTCCATGATAAGACGAAGCACATAGAAATCCAGGACTTCTAAATTCATGACATGGTGTAGAAGGGAGCACTAAAGGTTCAATATGTGAGAACATATGAGCAGGTTGCAGATGTTTTGACTAAGCCTCTATCTCCTGTGAAGTTTGAATACTTCTGAGACAAGATTGGTGTTGTCCATAAGGACTTACATAGAAATGGGGAGTAGTACTGATACTATGGAATCCTAATCACAATAGGTAGCTTAGTTTTGATTGATCATCCTTAAACTTGATCCCATAATTATGGAAGGAAGGATCGTCTTAAATGTTGATCTTGATGGATTTGATACCGTAATTTTGAAAGGAAGGATCGTCCAAGATGTTGATGTTGGGATTGATCATCCTTAGAATTGATCATGTAATTCCAAAATTAATGATCGTCTTAAATGTTGATCTTGATGGACTTGATCCCATAATTTTTGAAGGAAGGATCATCCAAGATGTTGATATTGGGATTGATCTTCCTTAGACTTGATCCCGTAATTCCAAAAGGAGGGATCGTCTTCAATTTGATCTTGATGGACTTTATCCTGTTATTCCCTAAGGAAGGATCATACAATATGTTGATGTTGGGATTGATCATCCTTAGAATTGATCCCGTAATTATGAAAGGAATGATTATCTTAAATGTTGATCTTTATGGACTTGATCCCATAATTCCTAAAGGAAGTTGGATCATCCAAGATGTATATGTTGGGATTAATCATCCTTATACTTGATCCCGTAATTCCTAAAGGAAGGGTCATCTTAAATGTTGTTGTGGAAGGACTAATAATCCTTAT